>VXBX01006198.1:168753-180642 GCA_013400415.1 Scytalopus superciliaris
GGCGCGCCCCGGGACCCCCAGCCCAGCCCGGAGGGGCGGCGGTGCCCGGGGGGCTCCCGGGGCTCCGAGCCGAGCCGAGCCGAGCCGAGCCGAGCCTGTGCCGCTGGCCCCTCAGGGCACCGTGCTCTGGGAGCTCTGCGGCTGCCGGCCGGCCCCAGGGCACAGCGCCGCTCGGCAGAGCCGGGATTAAAAGTGTGCGTTTGGGAAGAAATCGCAGCGTGTCTCCCCTCCCTGAATTTGTGGCGATGCAACTCTGTGTGCTGGGCTCCACAAGCCTTTGTGCTCGGCTGCCCTCAGCCGAGAGGTGCGAGGGAGTGGGAATTGCGGTGGGCACCGGGCACAGGGAGCAAAACAGCAGCTAAACCTGACAGCAAACCCGGTCTGTGCCGACTTAGGAGTGACCCTGGACACGGACAGCCCGCCTTAGGCACGGCCCGGCTCCCATCGGCAGAGTATGTGGGAACCAGCACACTAGCAAGATTGGAGAATGTGACAAAAGCATAGTTATCTCTAGTTGCAAAACACCGAAGAACATACCATTCCAGCTGAAAGTCGGTGGAGACAAAAGCACCATAAAGCAGAAACGCCTGAAGTGATACGTGTAATATAAACTGACTGCTGGGTTTGTGATTTTTATTCCTGTGAAGCTGGAAGGTCCAGTCATGAGCAGGGCAGAGGCTGGTGCTCTGTATCAGAGACAAAGGCATTTCTTGCTCCCAACAACTGACTGCATAAAATCCTGTCTCTGAATTAGGGACAAGTTCTGTCAGTAACAGCTCTACAGAGGGACAGAATTAATGCTCCCATTTTTCTCACTCACACTGTAACTTCTGTGTTCCCCAGATGTGCTGCATTCTGTTGTGTTGTTGATCAGAGAATATACAGTTAGTCTAACAACTGACTTGCTCTACATGCAGTGACCAACTGTAAGTACTGGTCACTTGACTGCTGAGCTGACTGCCAGATGTTTGGAGATCCCAGACAAAAGATGAAATTATGTCCCAAGCACCCAGCCACAAATTCTGTGTGGAAAAAGGACACGTATCTGAGGACATGCAGAAATTATACAAGAGCTGTAGGTAAAAACAAACTCTGAGGAAGAGTAGACTGGCCTGGGTTGTGCAAAGTACAGAATTCACCATGTTCCAGGGGTGCCCATCACTTTTCCTTTTTGGCTACAGATGAAGCTACAGATCTCCGCTGAAGACATAAAGCTGCTCTGAAAGTCTGAATCAGACCTCCCTCCCACGTGCATTTCTGACATTTCAGAGGAACATAGTTGGTACAAGTCCCATGTCCAGAAGTGTCATTAAACATCCACTCTCTTTGTTACAATCCATCAATCTCTTCTACTCCCACCACCAGCCCCAAAAAAGACTATTTTATGAAGGAAAAAGTATGTCTGAAAGTTTAGAGTTGCTGAACAGTCCCCAAGATCTGGCAGCACGATCACAGTCTCCCAAAGGAAGGATTATTTCAGAGGCAGCTGCTGGCTGCCTCTCTGGACCTTTGCTCCTTGGCGCTTCATTATGCTGAGGAGTCCTTGGGGCCCACTGCACACAGAGCCCATGAGGACTCTCCCGAGGAGATGATCCCTTACTTGCTCTTCTCCCCACACAGAAAAAGCCACCCTATTTCCTCCCCCCACCCACTGAATAGCTCTTCAGCTTAGAGCTCACTGAAGAGAGAATTATCATCTCACTAATCAGAGACATTTTAACTGCACTCAAATTGCATCCACCAAGATCCAGTTTTGATGACTAAGAGCATAAAAAAAAAAAAAAAAATTCCCAACTTTTCTCTGCTCCAACCCATTCCTGACTCAAAACACTAATCCCCTTTGTGCCTTTCCTCCAGAGCCAGTCCCAACCTGCAGCCCCTTCCATCTGGTAAAAAAACATCTGCGAGCTTCACTTAAAAAGCAGCAGAAAGATCCATGAGAGCACATTGGAAAGGAGTAGCTTTTCCTTCTGTCCCATGGCAGGGATGGTGCAGGGAGCTGGCTGCAGAGTCTGCCTTGGGAGCAGGGCAAGAACAGTTTCTGTGCACTTCAGGGATGTTATATTGCTCCCCTCCTACCCCTTGCAGCCCTCCTGAGTGACATGGGATTACAAACTCCCCCTTCTGGGAGGAGTTTTGATCAGTCTGCACAAAAATCTTGGGAGTACTTAAAAAAAAAAATCAAACCCAAACAAACTCTAGAGAAAAAAGCTAGTTCTCAAATATTACACAGCTGAAAATGGCATCACACAAACCCCAAACATGTTGAGAAACAAATTTAAACAGTTTTTGATTTCCATTTGTTCAGAAGCTTTTTAAAAAATATATATTTAAATCCCTAAAGGATCCTCTTCTATTAAAGCCCTTGTTCATGTCTGGTTCTAAGCAGGTTAGCTAAGTTTCTTATGTAACTATGATAATCACAAGGCTAGCAGCTGCTTATGTTCCTTTTGATTTTGCTCTTACTCTCCCTCCCCTCCAAGCAGGGGATGAGACGGGTTAAGAAAGTCACAAGGGATGCATGAATGCTGTCTATAGCTTCTGGGAATA
The DNA here is from genome assembly GCA_013400415.1 of Scytalopus superciliaris. NCBI lineage: Eukaryota > Metazoa > Chordata > Aves > Passeriformes > Rhinocryptidae > Scytalopus > Scytalopus superciliaris. The sequence goes on from VXBX01006198.1 coordinate 171,304, forward strand.
AAGTGCATTTAGGGCAGTAATTCAGGAACCAGCAGAAGGTTAACTACATCTACCCTATTTCATACCTAATTCTGTTCCTTTCAAGCTTCCAGTTTGTCAGAACATTTAGAAACAGCATTAAGGTCTTTGTTATGGTCTTTTGGGCACCAACAAGTCTGCTTGCAGCAGTCTGGCCATGTTTAAGGATCTCCTTTTGCATGGGAGAGTGCCCAGCACCCCAGAACCTGCAGGAGCAGAGCAAGAGACTCTGAGCACACACACCTATTTGCATAGGTTTACTTTTCCTCCTGCAGAAACAAGCTTGGGATGCTTGTGGCAATGACTTTATTTTGGAGCTCTGCTGCTGTATTTGAGCACAGACCTCCTTGGATTATCCAATTGCCAAGCACCAGAAATTGCACTTCTCTGTGTTTTATGAGGAAGGTCATGAATATAACTTGCTAGCAAAAATCTGGCAATAAAATACAGTTCTAAATATATTATGGACAAATCCAGCATTGTCTCCCTTTTTCTAGCTCATGAACCTCAATCCTACTGCAAGTCTCGATCCTGTTTCTGAGGTAAACAGGACACCTCTACTACTCCTAAGCTCCACAAAAAGGGAAGTATTTTCTTTCAGAAGGTATTTTGTGAAAGGAACTGTCTTTTCCAAACAAATAACTACAAAGAAATCAACAACAGCACCTGCAACTTCCTACCAGGATCCTAGAATGGAACATTCAAAACTCAAGTGTTGATAAATAAATACATATATCCTGACTGTGACACTACACGTAATTGCTTTTGTCCTGTCTTCATAAGCAACATTTTCTAGTCCTTTCATGAGTGAAGGAATGGCAACTTTTCTCTTCAGAATGCACCTACTGTTAGAAGTCTGCAGTGACCTCATTCAAAGTTATTTCCATAGCCACGAGGCTGTTTGCTTTTGAGTTACTAGTGGTTTCTCATGAAGCAGTAAGAACTCAAAATAGCTTAGCACGGGTCAAGCTCAGCCCACTGCCTCTCATTTTTCTGTAGTTAATGTCTATCAAAGGGCTTCCTGTTGCTTTTATTGGGTTCCCTCTCTAGCTTCGCTTCTGTGACTTGACAGACAGTGGAAATAACTTGAATCAGCACAGGCTTCCTCTGACCTACGCACAATACCCAGGTCTGTCCCTGGCCTTGCTAGACCTGTACATGCTATTGCAACCACCATCCCCCCTGGCTGATGAACATTCTGGACACAGGGCTGGCTGAGCCATGCTGCCCAGAGAGGTCTTTGCTCACAGAAAGAGCAAGAATTTAAGTTTCAAAAGATCTTTGCAAGCAGAACTTACTTGTCGAGGAGAGCTTCTGCTGAGAAACCTCATTCCAAAAGTAAACTCAACTGTCTGTTACAAACCTTATTAACGACTCAAAGATAAGCAACAGAAGAACAGAATGCCTCTTTTAGTTAAAAAAAAAAAGGAGAAAAGAGAAAAGAAAAGAAAAGAAAAGAAAAGAAAAGAAAAGAAAAGAAAAGAAAAGAAAAGAAAAGAAAAGAAAAGAAAAGAAAAGAAAAGAAAAGAAAAGAAAAGAAAAGAAAAGAAAAGAAAAGAAAAGAAAAGAAAAGAAAAGAAAAGAAAAGAAAAGAAAAGAAAAGAAAAGAAAAGAAAAGAAAAGAAAAGAAAAGAAAAGAAAAGAAAAGAAAAGAAAAGAAAAGAAAAGAAAAGAAAAGAAAAGAAAAGAAAAGAAAAGAAAAGAAAAGAAAAGAAAAGAAAAGAAAAGAAAAGAAAAGAAAAGAAAAGAAAAGAAAAGAAAAGAAAAGAAAAGAAAAGAAAAGAAAAGAAAAGAAAAGAAAAGAAAAGAAAAGAAAAGAAAAGAAAAGAAAAGAAAAGAAAAGAAAAGAAAAGAAAAGAAAAGAAAAGAAAAGAAAAGAAAAGAAAAGAAAAGAAAAGAAAAGAAAAGAAAAGAAAAGAAAAGAAAAGAAAAGAAAAGAAAAGAAAAGAAAAGAAAAGAAAAGAAAAGAAAAGAAAAGAAAAGAAAAGAAAAGAAAAGAAAAGAAAAGAAAAGAAAAGAAAAGAAAAGAAAAGAAAAGAAAAGAAAAGAAAAGAAAAGAAAAGAAAAGAAAAGAAAAGAAAAGAAAAGAAAAGAAAAGAAAAGAAAAGAAAAGAAAAGAAAAGAAAAGAAAAGAAAAGCTATCCCAGAAGACAACAGGCAACAAAGTATTCACCTATTCCTTGCTGACTCATCAGGAAACACGCACTGAGATGTCCCTCGGCTATGTGTAAATCACTGTTGCTGCTGCAAATGTACCTGAACTAATGTGAGTGCCCAGCTAAACACCCCCAGACAGCTGTGCTGGTTTTGTTCAAACTCATGTATTTGCCACCTGCATTACCATGACAAAGCTTTAGTATCGAGTACTGAGCAGATTATACATACACTCTATGTTATAGCATCCTCTTGGATACTGCCTTCAGCCAGCTCAGGTACAGCTGCTCCTGCTGCAGCCACACCTTCTGGCTTTGGGCTGCACATACGGTGCAGTGTCAAGCTACACATTTAGATCATTGCCACAATGGAGTGATGATTAATCCAGCACTGAGGGAAGACACAAATCTTCTCTCCTAATTATTATATAGTCACAGTTAATTACAAGGGTTTTTTCCTAATTGAAATTATTCTGCTGTCACTTCACATAGGAGGATTTAGCAAGGAAGAGCAGAACTAAGGGAACCACAGTAATCGCTTGTAACAAGGAGCTCTGCCAGCTATACAGAGCTGCACACAGAATCTATCCCTCAGTCTTCAAAACTCCCTATAAAGGATGAGATCCAGTTATTTTCATCTTGATATGTATCACACCTTCCAGTTCTTCTCCAATTTTAAGCTATTTCAAACAATCATTTATCACACACTTCTTTGCTACTGTTCATTGACTGTTCATATAGTCATTGACTGACTTTTGCTTCCTGTGACTCTGTGTAGAGTTAAAGCTACTGACTATCACACCACCATCTTCAATAAGGTAAAACCCAGACCTCTTTAGAATTGTGTGATACCGAGCAACAAACAGCCCTTGGGTTTTTATTGTCACGTATTGTATACAAGTTTAGCCCACTAATTTTTGATGCCACCAAGTACAATTCAGTGAGTGCTGCCCTGACTAACAAGTTTAGCTGCCTGACATTCAGCATTTAAAAACCATGTTCATATACATAATCCACACTTTCAGTGATATCAAAGAACAAATTCAGCAAGTTACATAGTAAGGAGGCCCAATATTATGTATTTAAACTGAAAAAAAACACCCCAAACCATCCAGAACAAGATTCTCAGTGACCAGTGCTGCCAAATTATAAATAGAACCATCCCCTTTAATTACACACTTGCCCCCGATTTTTGTCAAGCTCCTGCAAGAAGTACATTCTGTAAAAATATTTGTGAAATGTTAAAATGAAACGTTATAGATTTGAGAAATTGTATTGATCTGTATGCACACTTCTTGACACAGCTAAGTGTATGGGACATTTTATCCCAGTTCTGAAGTCAGTAGATCAAACTTCTTCCCGGATAAATGCTTGTTACACACTTCACACTTCAAACAGCCAATATATAAATCAGCAGTGGAGCTTCCCAAAGCCACCTTTTGCACATTTCATCTCTCTTACACAGGTCATTCCTTATAGTTTGATTGTTCTTAGCACCTAATGATACCAAATGGAGCTGGTGCCTCACATATCCCTGTCTCAAAGATCTTACAGTCCTAAGAGCTTACAATCAAAACCTCAAACTCTCTTAAAGACTTAATAGAAAAAAAATCCCACCACAGCAGAGTGTGTAGCAGACACAGTTCGTTCCCAATTGCTTATCAAAGGCATTACAGCATGAAATGAGCACGTTGCTCCTTTGTCTTCAAAAATTCCACAGAAGTGCTCATGGAGCAGGAGTTCCATGTTGGATTTACCTATCTGCTACCATCACAGGGAGAAAACTATTTCATAGCACAGCCATACCAGCAGCTTTGTGTGAGGCCATAAGCAGATACTGCTGTTTAGCTGTTCAGACAAGTGTTTTGCCCTAGTCAGCTATTTTCCATCGTCCCCAGAAAAACAGGCAGCTGGACCTTTCACTTCTTTCCAAGTAATATTTTGGAGTAGTTTGTGTTTATTACCATTAATGTACTGGATTGAAAGCACCTGCTGTAGAGTAGCATTCCAATTTCCAGACAGGACAAAACTGAAAAAGAACCCCACAACATGGAGAAAGTTTCAATGAGATACTAGCAAGGAGAAGAAAGTGATTGCTCCATAGATGATTACTAAAACCACAAAATACCTTGGGGATGATGGGCTAAGGAATCTGTAGAGAAAGGATAATTGGCTTATATTGTTAGAAAAAACATCATCATTCCTAATACAGCTCCATATCCGAACCCTTTGCCTCTTTCCTTGCCTGCAAGCCTTTAACCTCAAGGGGCCCTGGAACGGGCCAGGGGCTGCACATGGTGGGCCCTGGCAGCACCTGCTGCAGGGAGGGGAGGGCCAGGGCTGGGTAACGGGGTGTGGGGTGCCTGGAGGGTGGGTCAGGGTATCTAGGGGATGTACCTGATTACACTATGGGGCCTGTCCTTGGCAACTGGGGGCACTGGGGAGGCAAACTGGGGGTCAGTGGGGCAAGTTAGAGCTTGATGGGAACATTTGAGACCGCTGTGGGGTGACATGAGCACTGGGAGCAATAAGGGGAACAACTTGGGGTCTGCTGGGGGCCATTTTGGGCCCCATGGCTGCAATTTGGGGTCCAGAGGGGCATTTTAGGATGCTGCCTTGATATACAAGACTAGACAGTAAGAGTGAAACATTGAATGAAATTAACAGATCAACTGTGGCATTTCCTTTGCTTGTTAAATGTACAGCACATGCCAGAGACTTAACGTGGAGCCTGCAGCAGAAGATGGACTAAGGCTTTACAAGTTTTTCAAACATACATGAGAAGGCGTAACAAGAAATGCTAAGGCAGCTTTATTCGGACTTGTACTTTAAGTACTCAGAGTGCAAGTTTACCTTTATTAATCTAGTAAGTTGTGGCAATTAATTATCAATCAGTTCCCTTTAAGTATAATATAGAGTACAGGCAGAGTAATAGCAAACATAGCACATGTCAATGCAGTGCTGTAAATAGAACTTCTCTTGATTTGTGTTTCCAGTCTCCGCTCGGTATCACACAATTCTAAAATCACATCTCTCACAGCAGAAGCCTGGCCCTTGCCCTCCCCTGAAGACCTTGGGATCACTCTTTCTGTAGGTCTAGAGTGGACTGCCACTTTAACACTCTGCATCTCAGACAGTACCTGCGTGATACTTTCCTGCAGACTGTTAAACTGCTGTTGTAAACTCCCTAGGCATGAACTGACTTGTTTAATGTAGTTAAGCTGTTCGTTTAAAGGAATTAAAAGTGAATCTATTTTTATGGAGTCATTCCTGGTTTCTCTAGTTAACAAAGTGCCTTCTTTTACTCCTCGTGATGCTGTTGTTTGCAGCACATTTTTCAGGTCTTCTATGACATCACTGAGATCCTTCTGCTGTAAGTAATGGCTGGAGGCCTGTTCTTTGATGGCTTCTTGTAAATTTATCGGGCCCTTCTGTGCTTCAAGGACCAAGACTTTCAATTCTTGCAGCCTTACTCGATTGACATAGGTGGAACCCAGAACACCTATAACAGCTCCCAGTACAGAACCAATAATAGACCAGTTCTTCGTTTTTTCAGCTCTTGTCCGCTCTTTCTCATGGCTTTCCCTTACAGCTGCAGAGAAGAGAGAGAATTTTTCTCTCTCTGATTCTTCTGCATTTAAATATGCAGCCCGGTACCTCTTCTCTTCCTGCAAGAAATATGGTGATTAAAAGAGAAGGTGTAATATGAATCTATGAAAGTCTACACCCAATTAAAAAAATCCAAAAACCCCCAAAACCCCACTGCAGATGAAGTAATGAAAACTGGGGGCATCTGTTAGTTCTGTTTCAGAATGTGCAATTTTCTTTATTAATCCTACTTAGATCAATGAGACACCATTTTAAGTCAAAACTGAGAAATGGAAAAAGTTGTCAGGAACCACAGCTGAAGATCCTGTACATGAGAATCTGTCATGTGCTGATAACAGAAAAGGGGTATGAGTTCACTTTTTCAAGCCTGATTACTTCTGCAGACACCACCCTTACCATACCTTTCACTTTCAAATCCCTTAGAAGGGAACTGAAAATAGGACTGGAAAGGACATCTCACATAGCTTCATCTGATGAACACACTTCCTATTCCTCTGCATACTCTATTTCTTCCTTCTTACAGACAAAGGTCTTCCCCTTCTCCTTGCATCTCTCAGAATTATTCTTCCAAGTATGTATTTTTTTTGTGAGATGGCACCACCACCTTACAGACAGCTGTGAGTTAAAGTCTACCTTTCTCCATGGTCATGCAGAGCTCAGTTCTTCTTTATGTTTCATCCAGAAAAATCCAATCCCGTATTTAGACAACTACAGCTCTCCAGTTCTTTCCTGGTGTTCTACTCACTGATGGAGCCCAGTTTTATCTCAAACATTGTACCCACTCCTTGCCTGATCTTTGCCACAGTACATGCTTCCAAGCTTGCTCCTGCTGTTCCTGAAGTTTCATCTGGATTTCCTGGATTAACTGGGTGTTGCAGCTACAGAGAAGGCAGCTGAATTTTGATGGATTAACTAGGAAGAGTTTCTCTCATCACATTCATTGAATGGCAGTTTTTTCTTGTCTACTCATGTACAGGTCACCACTATACCAACTAATTTGCTATGCTCCCTAACTCCCTAAGTTTTCTTCTTCCAATTTGCTATCCTATTTTATCATTAACATACACAATTTGCACAGTGGAACAAACCATTGATAATAATCAACTAAGACACGTATCCTAAGAAATTAATTTGTATCACTTCAGAACTGAACTGCATCTACAAAAACAGTCGCTACTGATGGAAGCAAAGCACACAAAATTTCAACATATTTGCCAATGCTCAAGTACCAACAAATTACCTGCAGCAACCTGTGTTCCAGAGTAGCCAGTTCTAAATACTGGGTGTCATCCCGAGAGACCCTGTCTAAGCGGTCCCGAATTTCCTTCAGCTTAATCTGTTGGGCTTCTACATTTTCACGAGCCTCTCGTACTATCCCTCGAGCTACCATAAAGACATTTTCTGCCTGAGAAGAAAGAGCATTTATTTTAGAAACTTATTGCTATACAGACATAAACTGCTAATTATACAATTTTTTTTGGGGGGGTGGGAGGAAAAAAACCACCAACAAAACAAACCACATTCCATTTCAATCCAAAGGATAAGCTCTATTTACTACATGCATAGCCTGGAACACATTCACAATACAGACAGTCAAAGCAGAAAAAAAGACACAGTTCTCCTTGGAGGATCTTTTCTGCCTCACAGCCAGTGATTATGCTTCATATAGCTTAATTCACAGTTTTTAAAATTCCACACTATCTCCGTGTTTACCTCTGTCACTTTTCCCTGAGCCTCTCGAACTTCATTAATTCCAACAAACTCTTCATATCTGTCCCACCAATTCTTGCAGGTTGCAGATGCTTTTTGGAGGGAGGTTTTCCCCATCACAGTCCCAGTTTCTGTGAGCCGATGAATGAGGCCCATGGCCATTTCCAGTGCAGACTTGGCTTCAGGCCTCTTGGGCGCTGAGGGGCAGTAAGTCCTCACTACATGGAGATTCGTACTGGGGCTCCACTTCATCAAAGAATGGTGATACTGCAGACCACAGGACACTGAGGATACACCTGATTTATATTTCATTGGCCCCATGTCTTCAATTTAATCACTGAATAAAAGTGCTTCAAGGAAGAAGAAAAACAAAAGCTATTGAGGTATAGCTGATTTATAGTTCTTAAAACTACACATGGATCAAAACCAACCAATTCAAGAATGGCTAAACCACGGTTTTACACCACTGCTTACCTAGAGAACTTTCCACAATTTTCAACAAAGTGCAATTGTGCCACAGATTCCTGCTTTTCTGCTGTTAGGAAGCACTCCCACCATGCTTCATGCCTCTTGGTTACTAATTCACTCACGGCGTGAACAGCAATCATGTGCAGATCCAGCACCAGCAGGAGTAGCTTCAGAGGAATTTAGTGCTTCAGCACAACAGTGGCTGCACTATGAAATTCTGCCTTGTGGTTTCACACCTGAGTTTGGTATCCAGTGTCACAGGTACTCACAACTCTGCAAAAAACAGAAAAGGAAAAAAGGCAGAGAGGGGAAAAAATCTTGGTAAGAAAATAAGCGTGGCTTGATCGTTCCCTTTATCCTACACTGCACAGATGCATGAAGTGCTGAAGAAAGCACGGACAAAAACATAAAGGACAGAGAGAAAACACAGAAGTGCTGAACTGAACACAACAAGTATTCCCATGAGACTGCCTACAAAAGGAAAATATCAGGAAGAGCCACAAGATCAGAAAAATCTCAGGTAGTGAACGCACAGCTAGGGTTGCATTTTAAAATGAGCTTAAAATTCTTGCCTACACTGCAAAAGCAGACTGCTAGTTACGGTTTATTGTCTAAAACTGTAAATATGATCTTAATGTTCTACTGAGCATGTTCCTCTAAAAATGAGAAAACTAGAAAGAAGAAAATTTTCAAATAAGGTTTAATATGAAATTTGAGTATGACTATATTAGGTTTTGACTAATGCAATATAAACCCATGAATTATTGAGAAAGCTTGACAGCTGCTGCAGAGTGTTTTTAATGATATTAAAACAGCTTTCTATGTTAATTTTAGGTGGTTATACAGGCATCTCCACAAGAAAGGATTGTACCAACTGGAACGTGGTTTTTCATCAGCTTTTAGCTGGCTGGTAATTTTGAACACCACAGGTTCATTCCCTTTTGAGTATTTCTAACAAACAGTAATAACTCCAAGTGGCATTATGAAAATCTTAGCAGTTGTTTTACATACATAACAACACGGAAGACCAAACCCACAAGGGCGTGGAAATGAAGTGAGTTCTCTCTCCTTCCAGCATCACTCACATGTCCCTGTCTGCAGCACCTACTCTGGGTCGAGGGCCCCTCTGTTAATCGCATTACCACATGAAGAGCTTTATCAAATGTTCAAGCTATTGGAGTATAGCAGAGAGAGAGAGAGAAGGTTGAGGTTTTAAGGAGAATTTCCACGCGGACAGTCACACACAGCCCGTGATGGAAGCGATCTCAGTCTGAGCTCACAGGACACAAGAAAGTTATGAAAGGTTAACTCGAGACAACCCGCTGGTTCCTCCCTCGCCAGAACCGCTTTCTGCCCGGGGCAAACGCGCCTCCCGACGCTG
>VXBX01006198.1:181072-199483 GCA_013400415.1 Scytalopus superciliaris
GGGCGGAGCGGGCGGAGCGAGCGCAGCCATGTCGGGCCGGGAGGGTAAGGCTGGGCCCGGGGCCGCCGGTGCCGCCCGCCCGGCCCCGCCCGGCCCTCACTGTGCCCTCTGTCTTTGCAGGCGGCAAGAAGAAGCCGCTGAAGCAGCCGAAGAAGCAGACGAAGGACCTGGATGAGGTAGGGAGGGCGCCCGCGGGGCTCGGCCGCGCCGTGAGGGGCCCGGCTGGCCGGGGCGCGCGTTTACAGGAGCATCTGCTGACAGGATAAGGGGGAATGGCTTCTGACTGAAAGAGAGTAGGTTTAGATTGGATATCAGGAATAAGTTCCTGCCTGTGAGGCTGGTGATGCCCTGGCACAGCTTGCCCGGGGAAGCTGTGGCTGCCCCATCCCTGCGGGTGTCCAAGGCCAGGCCGGACAGGGCTCTGAGCGACCTGGTCTTGTTGAAAGTGTCCCTGACCATGGCAGGGCGTGGGACTGGATAATCTTCAAGGTCCCTTCCACCCCAAACCACTGTGTGGTTCTGTGGGACAATCCCGCCCCTGTTCCTGGGGGATGCGGCAGTGCTGGCCAAGGAATGCCCTCGCCAAAGCATCGCGGTCTGTCGGGTAATTATTGTGGTCCCAGGAGCCTGGGACAGGGTACAGACCCGGGGATTGCCGAGTAGTTTGAATGAATGAAGTACTCGTGAATCGCGTGTTAGAGATACTCAGATATGGCTGTCTGCTGCTATTTCTGAGAATAGTGGATGGTGGGTGAGGCTTTTTCCTAGGTAAAAGCAAACTTTTTACTTAAATCCTGTGTTGGCTCAAGTTTCATTGCCAGGCTCCACGTGTCACTGGCAGCACGTTAATGAATGGTGTTCGTGCAAACATCTGCCATTCAGAGTGATTGTAATCTCAGAACGAGATTATGCCATGGGAAATAATTCCAGAAGGACCAAACATACAAAGTTAAGGTTTAGCCATTGTGTTGTGGTACAGTAAAAACCTGGGTGATAGTTCTGCGAATCCTGGCATATTTAGCAGTATTCAGCCATCCTGCCTCAGTCCAGGCAGGTGTTGGTTGCTGCTGGAACATTGCATTTGTTTCCTCATTGCTTGTCAGTAGTTTTTGAATTTTTTTGGGGGGAAGGGGTGTTAACAGATGTGGCTGTTCTTTCCTTTAGACAGATCTGGCATTCAAACAAAAGCAGAAGGAGGAGCAAAAGAAACTTGAGGAGATGAAAGCAAAAGCTGCTGGAAAAGGGCCTCTGGGTAAGTGAGGTGCCATCCTGACAGGAGAAATGGAGGACTTGCTGACTTCAAAAATTTGATGTTTTTACTTGACAAACATGAAAAGGCAGGTACCTCTGGGTTATTTGACACAGACCAGCAAGTTGATGGCAGGTACAGATGATACGTAATGAACAGAGGCTGGTTTTTTTGTTGTTTCTTTTGCTGTGCAATTTCACCCCCAAATTACTGATGCAGGTTCTGGTTTAGCAGGTAAAACACTCTGTCCAGCATGCTGGCCTGTTCTGGTGGGATGTGTAGAGACACTCCTACTCTTATTTTAACATATCAGCCTTTTCTTTCCAGATGTATTATATGTAGGCTTTCCCACAGTCTTCCAGGTTTAACAAATCCAGTGCTTGTCCTCAGAAAGGATAAATTTCTTCAATAGTGGGAGATTCATGGCCAGGAAAAAAAAGGTGGCTGGAAATCAGTCTAGCTTTGACCTTTTTGCCTTAGTGACTGTATGTGGTGTCATGGAAGAGAGTTCACAGGGTACAGAGTTGATAGTGTATTGAGCCCAGTCTCTGCCTCAGTGACAGCAGACTGTTCATGTGAGTTTGCACTCATAGACTGTTAAACTCCACACTTTGCTTCCTGTTCTTCAGCAAAGTTTCAGTCTTGAAAGGTCCAGAAAGACCTTTCCAACAGTCCCATAGCAACCTAGTTTCACTAACAGCCTTTGCCATGGAATCTTGTCGGATGCTGCATGAAAATGATTATGATGATATGGATTCACTTTATCCATACACTTAATGATAACTTCAGAGTTCCAGCAGATCAGTGAGGAAAGATTTACTCTTTACAGCAGTCCTGTTAACTTCCACAAGACTCTTCATCCATTTGCTTTGTTCCAGACTCTCTTATCTTCTCAGAGATCGAGGTCGGACTCACGGGTCTGAAGTTGCCCAGTTCTTTACAAAACCCATTCTCTGTGTGGGAACTTTGCTGGCAGTCCCTGAGTCCTCTGACATTGTGGCTGTATTGATGTTTCAAATCTTAGCCAGTGGTTCTGCTTTTGCATGTCAGAACTTGTTGGTGCTGTTGGAGGAAGCGCCATCGAGTCCCACTGACTTCGGATATTTCTTGTTTATTTATCCCAAATTGATCTAGCTCCTCTGATTTATCTGTGTACAAAAAGTGTGTGGGTGTGGGACTCAGAATGTCTTTGGTGTTACAGTGATGCAAAAGAATTCCTTGAGCCTCTGTTCCACCCTTACATTCCTAAAATTGTTCTGTGTAGATTGCTTCAGCTCACAGATCTCTTCACAGTTCTTTCCTGCCATTATTGCTCTGCCTTTTCCTAGGCTGAATGTCAGTCATCTCGTCCTTGTCTGACACTTGTCAAAGCAGGTAACTCTGGAGGGTCAGTCTGTGCCCAAGAGCCTCAGCAAGGCAATGCTCTTGGAAACATGTTGCAGTGCAGAGTCTGTCATTGACCCTTAGCCCTTGCATCCTGTCTTGGGACAGCCCTGCTGTTCTCTTCCCTTCCCACTGGTTGTACCTGAGACATGGGGTGAAAAACAGCATTTACAAAAAATGCCACACTTACTGCAGTGTCAGTACGTGGTGTCCTTTCATCCTTCTGTAGTATCTTCAGTAACAGGGACTGCAGGGAACAGATGATTCCGGAGAACTAGAATTCTCATCATTCCAATACCTGCTTCTGTGGAGCTTTGATCTCAACTGGGGGCTTTGGTTGCTGTGGGGATTATAATTCTTTTATTTCCTTAACCTTGAATTTGATTTGACCAGGCTATGCTCCTGCTGTATAAGAAACAATGGAGGAACAAAGTAACTATTGAAATATTTAGTTCTGTTGTAGATTCATTGGCATATTTGATTCCAGGAGAAACTTAGTTTCTAGTGTTAAGTAAGTTATTCAGAGTAAAGCACCTGAGATGAAAATCACACAAGGAGTAGTAGTACGTGCAGAAACAACTCACTGGTGGGGATCTGGGCTGTACAATCTAGTGGGGAGTTGACTTTATGAGGAACTGAACTTGTGATTCTGTCACAGTCATCTAACCAGCTGTGTTGTTTCCTTTGGCAGCCAGTGGTGGAATAAAGAAGTCTGGCAAAAAGTAGTTTGATTAAACTGCAGGGTAAGAAGTGATCAAGTTACTCAATGGATCTGCAGACTTCAGAGAGTCGTGAAAACTCACCGTCATTTGGGGAACATTGTACATTTTGTTTAGTTGGAATAAATCCTTTTTGTTAAGATGTGATATTTTTTCTTTACTTGTAGGTTTTGTTTTAAAATGGCTTTACTGCTTTATGCCTGCAAATGAAAGACTACATGTGACCTTGTGCAGCCTGAGTGCATCTGCTGGGGTTGGTAGTCGTTTGTGAGAGTAAGTGTAAATTTTTGCCCTCTTTTGCCAGTGTAGACAGGACCTGAGTGTTAAAATTTTCAGAGGTTTAGCTGCAGTTGTCTGAGATGTGGCCATAGCAGTGTGTGCTCTCTTAAGAGCTGCAAGTTTTCACTAAAGAAAAGTTGGGTTATACTTCCATTTCCAGTACCTTGGTGTCAACCAGTCTCCAAAACAGCACTCTCCATTCTGTGTTCCTACTTAAGAACATTGCTGTGCCCTGTGGTGCTACACATATGCACACTTGCATTTGCACTACAAATAGTCACTACACCGTGTTTTCCTGAACTCCTGCATGTTGAGATCACAGCTCCTTTACACTCGTGGAATGCCTTTAGCTGGAGGAGAGGGGAGGGGAACAAGTCCTGGTGAGACTGTAACCTAACTTCTAAAATGAAGAGCTGTGGCAGTACACTGGGTGTGGAAACCTCGAAGAAGAATATGGTGATCCCAAGGTAGGAGTTAAAAGGGGGAAAGAATTAATGCAGAGCCCTTCTGACTGACTAGTAACTGCGGGACAGGCTGCTCCTGCTGGCAGCAAGGGCAGCTGATGGCTGCGGGGAAGGGATGGCTCCTGCGAACAACGAGTCGCTTGGGCTGCACTGCGGGGAGCTACACGGGCGATGTCGGCTCGTACACATTCCCTAAGAGAGTTTCCTTGTTAAAAAAGGACATTTTTAGAAGGATGGGACCGGGTGGGGCCGTGCCCGGGGGGTCCCGCACCGTGCCCGGGGAGTCCCGCACCGTGCCCGGGCTCTGCCGCCCCCCCGCGGCCGCCGCGGGAACGGCAGGGGCTCGGACCCTTCACCGCAGGGGTGCGGTTGCGCACGCGCAGAGCTGGCCGCCCGCCACGGGAGCCCCCACAGTGCCCTCGGTGCGCACGTAGTGCTCTCGCTGTCCTCACAGTTCTTTCACAGCGCCCACAGTGCCCTCACAGTGCCCTCTGTGCCCTCATAGTGCCCCCAGTGCTCTCACAGTGCCCTCTGTGCCCTCACAGAGCCCCCAGTGCTCTCACAGAGCCCTCTGTACTCTCACAGTGGCCCCAGTGCTCTTCCAGTGCCCTCTGTGCTCTCACAGTACTCCCACAGAGTCCCACAGTGCCCTCTGTGCCCTCACAGTGCCCCCAGTGCTCTCACAGTGCCCTCAATGCTCTCACAGTGTCCTTGCTGCCCATCCATGCTGCCCGCTGTAGCAGCCTCAGCTCCTGTGCCCACAGTCCACAGCTCAGCCCAGATCCCTCCTGCCCTCCAAAGGGGTGAAAATCAGCCTTTGGCAGCACCAAGAAAACACTGTCTCTAAAGGTCTCTGGAGGTCAGACTGAGCCCTGCCAACCAGATGGAGCTGGTGAAGGATGAAATTCAAGCTTGGACAAGTTTTGCATTTTGGATAAAGGTAACTTCTGTATCAGAAAAATATTCTCACAAATACGTAGGCCAAAGGTGCCTTGGAAAAGGGGCAGGGCCTGGCCTGGCTCTGTGTGGATCACCACAGGCAACATGAGCCGCCAGGGCTGCACTGTGGGGCACAGCTCAGCTCCAACACGTGAAACACAAACACAGAGTGGAAGCACAGGCTGTACTGCCCTTGCACCAGTCATACACTGATGGGGCAGATCCATACCCACATCACCCAGGGACACACACACTTTCTGCTGGTGTCAAAGAAAGTAACATGGGGGGGACGGTTTAAATGAGGAGGGAGAGAGACAGGGAGACAACATCCTCTAGATCTGGACAGAAAATGAGAGAAATAAAACCTTGGCAGTGTATCAGTAAGGAATTGTTTGCCTCAGGAGTTACTGAATGAAATGAGTGGGGCTGCCAATCCCAGCCAAGCTAACTTGAGGTGGTCTGAGTGGAGGACAGTGAGCAGAGATGTGTGCTCCACAGCATGAGACAAAATGCAAAAGCCTTTCAGCCAAAAATCAAGACAAGAGGGAAGAAGACCAAATGGCAAAGTGACAGATCTCTGCTGTGGGAGAGCTGTTCTCAATAGGCTTTACTTTAATGTAGGGACTGAACTGCTCTCCTTGCCAAGAGTCCTCCTGTGTTTAATATTAGGCTGTGGAAATGAAGCTGAACAAAGGAATGGTTTGATTGTATCTTTTTACATAATGCTATGTAATAAATGACATTTCATTCCTTACTGCAGCTCCAGCTCAGTGTTAAACTAATGCAAAGATAATACAACTCCTAAATCATATGTATACATAAAATTACCACAGTCTAAAGGGCAGAGAAAAACTGTAGTCCAAAAGACAGAAGAAAATGAGTGTCAATTAAAATAGCAGCAGAAGAGAGGCAAATATTCGTATAAATTCAAGTCAAGCTCTACTGTTTTAAAGGACTTTGCCCACTCTTTAGTTAGTTCAGCTCCAATGAAATCATACTCTGCTTTGAATGCCTTTCAGATACTGATTCATGTGAGGTCTTAAAAGAGGAAAGTTCTCTAGTGTAAGAGAACCAGCCTGGAGAACTGGGTGTGAACTTCTGTTCAGCCAGAGATTTGCCTTGTGACCTTCTGTAAGACATTTTGCATTCTAGTTTTCTTCAAAATGGGGATAGTGGTATTCTCTTACTTCAGAATAATATTCTGAGACTTAATTAATAAATAACTGTAATGAATTGTTCCTGCTTTGTAAATTCCAGTGCAAATGCCAGCGATGTAGGAGCTGAGGTTAAATCAGAGTTTGAGGACAGAAAAGGTGTTCTGCATGTTGCTCAGCTTACTCAGTCACCTTGAACATGTCACTCACTGTTAACCAGACTTTTCAGAGCAGCTTGAGATCTGAGTCATACAAGAGAAGCACATTAGCTCTCTCTGTCCAGTTCACCATTGCATTCAAATGTTCACTATATTAACATTATCACTGCCATTTCACAGTCTGTGAAACTGCCCATTCCTAGCCTCCTTTTCTAGGTCTTACCCTTGTATCAGCTTTTAAAATACAAGCAGAGGCATCTAAATTACCTTCAGAAATAAAAATCTTCTACATGGCAAGTAAGTTTTATTCTCATTTACTAAAATTCTGATATAAAAGTCTGTTTGGTAGAGGTTGATCTGCTTTTATATATAATGACTGCAATATCACAGTTTTTGGGGAAGAAAAGTATTAAATAAAATAAAGCCATAAATATAATAGCTGGTGCAAGAAAAATGCACTTGAGAGCATTTTCTAAACCAGTAAGACAGTAATTTCACGTGTCAATGCTTCTACTTCAGTGTTGTGTTTATTTTTAGCCTAACCATCATTATTTATCGATTTCTGCAATGCTTTTCTCCACTCTAATTTGCTGCTCAGAATTATGAGCTATATACAGACCTCAGGAATGCAGAAGCCATTACAACTATGTGAACCCCCACTGTTCTTCAGATAATATTCTGCACTTCCTAAAAGCAGGAGATTAGGTAGGTAACAAACTTCCTAAAATCCTTCTGTATTTGGCAGCCTGCCATTTCCATACTGTTTGCACAGATACCTCTGAACTTCTAGTACCTCCAGACCAGAAGCCAGCTGGGGAGCAACAGAGTAAAGGAACAGTTTATCTTTTGAAAGAAAGTCATTAATATACCCTTAAGTTCAGGTGTAAGTAGCAAAGAGTTAAAATTAAACCTGTACTAAACCAAGCACATACTGTCAGAACCCCCACATAATTTTAGTAAAGAGGGAAGAATAAAAAAAGTACCAACAGGAAAAAATGCAGCTGTGATTTAAAACAGCTTAGGTGTACAGATTTATTGTCATCTACTTACAGAAACTTGTTTTTCCCACACGTGGGAAAATAACATTCTTGCTGAGCAGATAATTCTATTTCAGCTCTTTAGATCATGGTTCTTTGCCTATCTTTTTGCTCAGCTCAAGTCACTTGTCTGTAATAAGACAGCATATCATCTAAACTTTGGTAAAGTGGTTCCTGGTTTGGGGTGTTACTGCTGTTGGTCTGCACTGGAGGTGCCACATCCTGGGTGCTGCAGCCACTGGCACTGGCCTGTGCTCCTGGTGGCACATCTTGGGCGCTGCTGCTACAGGTGTGTGTTCCTGGTGGCACATCCTGGGTGCTGCAGTCACAGACCTGTGTTCCTGGTGGCACATTCTGGGTGCTGCCACCACAGGTGTGTGTTCCTGGTGGCACATCCTGGGTGCTGCAGCTGCAGGTTTGCATTCCTGGTGGCACATCCTGGGCATTGCAGCCACAGGTGTGTGTTCCTGGTGGCACATCCTGAGCGTTGCAGCCACAGGTTTGCATTCCTGGTGGCACATCCTGGGCGTTGCAGCCACAGGTTTGCATTCCTGGGGGCACATCCTGGGTGCCATAGCCGTATGCCTGCATTGAAAAGGGCACCTCGTGAGCGCCGTAGCCGTACCCGTGCATCGGTGGCACCATCCCTGGCGCGCCGTAGCCGTAAGCCTGCACTGGGAATGGCACCTCGGGAGCGCCGTATCCATACGCCGGCACGGAGGGCGGCACAGCCCGGGCACCGTAGCCGTAACCCCGCATTGGCAGCGGCACAGCCCGGGCACCGTAGCCATAACCTGGTGCTGGTGGCAGCGTGTCCTCATCGTCACTGCTGTCATCCTCCCCTGAGGACGACCCGTCCCGAGTGTCAGGGCCACAAGCACCAGCCGATGCTGCCTTATCCTGAAGGCTGCTGCTGGAAGCCTGTGCTGGCCGTGGCACATCTCCAGCACTGCCACTGTTGCCCTGCACCGATGGCATCTGTTGGCTCCGTGCTCTCTCCGTTTCCAGTTTTTCAGAGGACATTTCAGGACTGTTCAAATTCCGACTTCGGTAATTATCATCTTTCTTTTGTCCCAGAAAGTAATCAGAAGGTGGTGCAAATTCTGGATCTCGCTCATCTCTAAGTTCTTCCTGTTTCTTTTCCCATAGTCCAAACATCAGTTCTGTTAGAAACAGGAAAATGGCAGGTTTAGCACAGATTTCAGGGTCTGAAGGTCAGTCAGAAAGGAGAGAAAACAAATTAGCAAACAGAGAAGATGCAACTGTGTAAAGTCATCTGAAGTTACTTTTCCATCTACTACTACGTGGAGATACAAGAATCTAGTGCAGATTCCTTCAGTGAACCCCACATATTTCACTTTGCATCTTAGAGTAAGCTGTTCTCTGCTTTCTGAGTGTAATATGTGCTGCACAGTGCAGTGCTGCTTGGGTGTCAGATACCAGAATTCCTCAGAGGTAGGAAAAAACCCCAATGTGGGGCCAGGATAAGGATTTAGCAGATGGGATCTGAAAGTTAGGAGTTTTAATGGAAACATAAAGTTGCCTCTCACAATGGTGTATCATCACTTTTTACCATCATCCTGTACCTGTTTGTGTAAAACATCCTGCCATCATGTAGCACAAATCACAGAAGTACATCAAGAAGAAATCACATTGAAAGACAGTAAATCTTATGAACTACAGTATTTGTCATTCTGTCAACCTATCTGGATCATCCAGAAATGGAATAACTTATACAAGAAGAAAAAAATGATGGGGATGTTATAGCAGTTACTGGATCTACAGCATCTTTGTCAGCCACTGCCCTGGACACTGGATAGTCATTGATACCAAGGCAGAAAGGATTTCATTGCTTCTCAGTCTTACCATACTTTGTCACAACACAAAAGTAGCATCATGCACACTGCTTCCCAGTCTACATTTCCTCACCTTTGCCTTTATCCCACTCTCGGACGTAAGGCACGCCAGGCTTTGTGTCTCTTCTCTCCTGGATGACAACCTCTACCTTCCTACTTGCTGCAGTAACCCTTGGAGGTTCTGGTTCCTCAGCAGCACCTTTCACCTCTGTACAGGAAGAGACAGTAGGGCTTGTTAGTCACAGGATAAAAGCTATATGAACCTCACAGGTGAAAATAAGAACGTTAGCATGGAATCTCCATTTCATTTACTGGCAAAATGAATTTGCATTTTTATTCTTCTGAACAACTGTGACCAGTGGCATGTTACTGCTCTTCCTTTCCAGAACACTTACAGTTCAACATTTGCACAGAATTCTGACACAGTGAAATGTTAACTACATTTTATAATGGGAGACAGACAGTACAAGTTGACTACCAGTGTCACAAGGGAAAGAGCACAGAGACAGGATCAGAATTCAAATTCATCATCCTAAAGTCAGCTGTATCTCCAAGTTTACAGACTGCACTGAAACTGTTAGTGTATATTGTATGATATGAAAATTAACTTGTAACTACTTTTTATTCTACCTCATCTTAAAAAAAGAAAGAGCCAGTAAAATGTCAGCAGCTCTAACCTCATCCTGAATAATTAACCCGCATGATTTCTGCTGTCAGGTGTGAATCAAAAAAAGGCTACAATCTATGTATTGTACTACTACCTGCATTATTAAGCTATTTCTGGCATGATTTATATCTACACACAATTATGTGAACTCTCACTATCCTAATAGTTACACTAATTGTATATACAGAAGACACAACACCAGTACATTGAATGTTCAAACATAAATCTAAATTAGAGTCTGCCTGTCCATAGATCAAGTACAAGTTGAAATAACAAGCATTTAACTTAAAAAGGCAGAAGTTCATACCTCCATTCTCCAGTTTTTGTGCCTCTTCTTCTAAACCAGCTTCCCTTAACTTTTTAACCTTCCGTGCTCTCAGTTTGGACAGCCTTGCATCTAGAGCTGCCTTCCTCTTTTCTTTTAGCTGTTCACGTTTAGTTCTCTGATCAAGTGTCTTAACAGCAAAGAAAAACATGAATTAACTTTCCTTCATTATTATAATCAAGTACCTATCTTTCTTCACAAAACAACTAAAAACAATTCTTATCAAGTACCAGTTTTCAACAGTAAAAAAGAAGCCAAATTTCTCTGAAGTCAGTTGCAGGCATCACCTAGTATAACACAACAAATCCAAGGCAGTGACCACTGAAGTCAGGCTGCCCTCATGCCCCAGTTTCCTCTTCACACTCATACCTGCTCCCTCAGCATATCCAGTGTTGCCCGTTGTTTATGCCTGAGGTCTTGGTCACGAGAAAAGGCAAAGTAACCAACACCAAGCTGTCTGGCCTCTGCAAAGGAGAAAACCAATAAATTTAAGTTACACTCAGTTTATAACTGACAGTAACTACAGGCACTCCCAACAACATACTCTGCATTAGTTTTCAATGGCCAAAAAGGGCTTGTCTTAGATGATACATGAAGTGAAGCTTTCTGAAGGAGAACACAGGAGAAGTATTTGACAAAAACACAATTTGAAGAAAAATAAATCTAGATTTATGCACTTGTAAATTAGAAGACATACCTACACTCTGTCTTACAGGCACAGAGAGTAACTTTCCCTTGGTGATACAAAGTAAGTGACATAAAGTATGGCAGTGTACCATTTTCTCGAATGTCCTCATAATGTATGGGTCCCATGGGTTTTCGGAGGGCTTCTTCTTCTTCCTTTTCCCACTGCTGCCTCTGAAGTTCTCTTCTCATGTCTTCAGATAACAGAGTATTCCCATCAGGATCTTGTCTAATTAAAAGGGAAAAAAAAAAAAAGTCAGGGATTACAAAGCAGAATTTACCAGTTTCACAGTATCAAACAGTGAAAGTATGATTTGGTCTGATCCAGTATTGCAGTTTTCACAAAACACAGATCACTGAAGGCACCACTCAGTGATACAGTGTTGGTGATTCTCGTACATGACAACAGAAATACAAAGCTACCTCTAGAACAAGGTACTGGTAGAACGTGTCATTAAAAGACAAAATCATATCCTTTTTCAAAAGCTTCATGAAATTATTATCACAAAATGGGAGATTAAGTAATCACTGCCATTGGCATCTGTGGGGATTCTAACAATCACATACAGAAACACTTCAGAATTAACATAAGAAAATGAAAGGTATTTGAAGTAACAAGAAGCCATTTACCCTAGACATCCATGTCAAATATTAATACCTAATATGGAAATAATTTTAACAGAAGAGCTCTTAAACAGCTGTTTAATGGAAGAACAAAACCAAACAAAATTCGTTTTAAATATCACGATGCATTTGGAATTGCTAAAGGACTATCATCAGTCTCCAGGTTAAACAGAACCAGGAATCACTTTCCTGGAATTTTATGAAAGGTATAATAAAATATAATTTCTATACAAGGGCCCTAGTTTCAAAAGATGCAACAAATATCTGAGATTGTAAGTCAATTTATTAAAACCTTTCTCTACAAACTATGCAAATCTAGAGAAAGGAGTAGTATCAACAACTCTGGATTGAGAATGGGGTGACAAAGCACAGTCTCTCTTCGTTTTCATTAAAAAAAATGTATGTTAAGTATTGAGAGGCATATGCAGTTTCATTAGAGAAACCACACCTTTTCCCTTGAAGCTCCTGATCCATTTTAAGTAAACTTGGCAAATCCTTCTTCATACAGCGTCTAGATCGGCCCAAGAAATCAACATAATCAACCCTGTAAGGAAAGAAAAAGAGAGTTGATGCAAAACTTCTATTTGCAGATTTACAGAAATCTTAACCAGAAGGTAGAAGCAGTGACACTTTCCAAAGGGTATTCATCACCTCAAAGTCCCTCCTCTGTGTGTGACAGTTGCTTCCACTTTCCATAACACACTGCCAGGTTAAGAGGACACACTAAACAGGGCACACAAGTTGTATCAAGCATTGCTCAATCTCCCCTAGAGCCACCTGTTAGTCTTGGCAGTAAAATGATGCAAAAGATGTTCAAAAGTATCAATGTCACGTAGTTTTCACAACAAAATAGAACTCAGCCTAATGCTTGCTTCCCATGGTGAAAACAATGATGCAGCATCGACTTCTTGTGGATATGAAATTGCTACAGTGTATTTCAATATCAGTCTAAAGCTCATTCAGAATAGGCTGATAGTGTGCATTCAACTGGCATAACAAAGGCTGACTAAAATGCAAGGAGAATGTTCCTTTAAAGCTATTGTGCTTCTTATTCAACTCTTTATAGTACTGAAGACTTGATTTTCAATAATCAAGAAAGCTGTCAAGAGCTGTACTTATTGATCTGTAATGCAGCGAGTTCTTTAGCATCGAGCTACCTCAATTATCCCATTTGAAAGAATTAATATTATATCTGAAAAAGTGTAACTGGCAATCTAGTTCTCAAGATGCAAACTGTTAAAGATCTGTGCTTTTAGTCAGTCTTTTACAAGTCTTTTACATAGTTTCTAAGGATATCTACAGTTCAGTATATACTCAGTGGCCTTCAGTTTTTATTGCAATGGAACATCAGTAGAAAAGAAATCTGCATTCTCTATAGCAAAGATTTAACTATGCCTGCAGAATAATAGCATTAATAGTGCTAGCACTCAAATATCCTCATTAGGATATGGTTTCACTGAAATGGACAATATATTAATAACATGTGTCACTGATGACAGCAAAGCACTGTGTGAACAGTGAAATGTATCAGTTTAGACTTTGATACTTTATGGTGGTGGGAGCACAAAACAGTGTGAGCCCATCACTCATTAGTAGTTTCATCTTGAATTTGACTACGATGCTGGTGATGGGTCTCTCTGCTGTTCCAGCCCAGCTATCGGCTGGATTCATTCTCCCAATTTATCCTGAGACATTACATTGCAAATCTTGTCTTGGCTGAATAATCTGAAGAATGAGGGTGCTGTTTTGTGTTGGTTGCTGCTGGTTTAAACTGATTACGAGAAGTAAAATCTCTTATTCCACAAACATTTTAAACAAATAGGCAAGGAAAACGTTTAGTCAAGACTAGTTTCATGATTATGCCTAATGCCTTGGATGAAAAACTTGCAGTTACTTGCAATGACACAGAAAACTGTCAGACTATTTACTGTGTTGCAGTTAAAAAGTGGAAGAAATGCTGGAAAATTCCAATCAGGGTTTCTTTCCTTTAAGAGGAGGTCTTAAAATGGACTGTTCCTTTTGCTAGTTCAGTACAATTAAAGAAGGGAAGATGAATACAATAAAACCCCAAAGTTTTGCTAAAATACATTTCAATTCAGCACATCAAACCATAAAATTGTACCAATACTGTGATCAGAACTCCCATAAGCTATGCAAGAAAATAAGAGTGGATATTATAATGTCTCCCTTACAGTACATTTCCCTGAATGCTATTTCACAAAATCCTGGATATAGATTCTATTGCAGTGTTACTTATGTGGAAAGGAAAGTAACATGAAGGACTGTCTTTGAAAGAAAAATGAAAGAATGTTACCACCTCTTCTCAATGTATAGTGCTCAACAAGAGGAAACAAAAAAAGGTGTCACTTCACAAACTTTGGAGAATAAAATTATTTTCTCATGCAACTGTCAAGAGTAGCCAAGGACAGCAGAGCCCCATCAGCAGCACCAACCATTCCTCCTCGGGGTCCTCGGGTGGCGGAATGTCTGCTTCAGGTAGAGTTTCTTCATCATCTGTCTCTCTTTCTGAAGTCTTTCCAGCAGCTTCGCTCTGACACAGCTCCTGTACTTCGTGTTGTTTGTCTATGATCTTCTGAGTGAAATCCACCAGGTACAAATCCTCAGTTTCTTCATCTAAGGCAGTAAATCAATTCTCAGAGAACAGCCATGAAAAGAACAGAACTGAGCACAAAATCAATACCAAATAGCTACAATCAGCTTTTCAGCTCCCAGCGATGTCCTTGCCCACACTATTGGGGAATACTTAAACCTCATTCAGTGCCCAACAAACCCAGAGCTATCAACTGGCTCCACAGTGATAACATCTATTTAAAAATCGAACTTTTAGGGTATTGTGCACAGCACAGAAAAGGCTGCATTCTTTGCAGGAAAACATTCTCTGCTCATTAACTATTTCAGAAGCAAAGGGTTTGTCATGTAACAGCTCAAGTACTATTTTGATGCTTAACACTTGGTATGTTGGCAGCAGCCAAGCAGACATGAGGGTGCTTTTTAGAAAAGTGGTGGGGTCATGTGGACAAATATAGACAGTAGTAAAGAAAACAGAGATTAATTGCAAGGAGATTGGTATTCTGTTTTAATAACTACTTCTTGCAAGGTACTGAATGTGTGAGAGAAGAAAGGGACAGATTAGCATTCTCTAACCCTATTAGCTGCATGACTGGCATTCACATATGGACCAGCCAGACCCCCCCTCCCGCTCCTCCTCTCTTCATAAAGGTCCAAGAATTAGAATGCAGGACAGAACACCAGCAATGCAAGCCAAACACTGCACAATGGGGAATAAGTTAATTTCATTTTTCTAAGATACTGTATTGAAAAAACGGAATAGTCCACCCACCTAATGAGTGAGTCAAACAAGTCCCTACTGCTTTGCTAGGTCAGGCTGTCCCTCAGAAAGCAATAATTTAATTTTCTCTAGTAAAGGTATTTTTTCTCCCTTTCAAAGCAGAATAACCCATGTGAACCACTTTGTGTAACAACTTCAAAAAAATCTCCCACGTAGAGAAGATAAGCAATGAATTCACAGTGTAGCTGCTGATAATCACCAGATAGTCAGAAATAGCAGCTTTCAGGGTGAACTTTTGAAAAGAACTTTATATATACATACACATATATGCAAAATACTAATTTTAGACTAGTTTTGTTCACCTGGAAAGTCCCCTTTTGTCATTTTCTCATACAGCTTTGCTTTCTCTTCTAGCTTCTTCCTGAAAAAGAAAAAAATTAACAGTGCAATCCCACCAATTCCAAACACAGATCAAAGTCACCAATTTAGCATTAGATAAATGGAACAGGAAAGTACTGGAAGTGCTTGAAATGTTCATTAGAAGCTGACTTATCACTGGTTTTTGTTTTGATTCTCTACTGGCATTTCTGAAGATACATAATTATCCTGTTCCAGGGTTTATACCAAAAATAATTTAATCTTAACTGTTAATTTGTCAAGTAGGCAAGAACATTATGTATCAAGTATTCCACCTCTATCTAACTACTGTGGTCTGTCAGATAAATACCAGAAGCCAAATTATTATCTGGAGGTATGAGATAGCAGAAGACAGTTTTACAGGAAAAAAAAGAAAGAAAAGAAAAAAGAGGTAACATGGAGTTACACTTAATCTTCAAAACTTAAGAGAAAACTGTAGCTAATGTCTGGAATTGCAGAAGACAAATTAGAAAAGCAAGGGATTGCTTAAAGAAGAACAGCAAATAGCTTACAAGTGGCATTTTCAACATACATCTTTTTGTACAATCAACCCATTTAGAAGATGAGGTAATTGCAAAAAAGTGAGCCATTTTCTGTCAAGTCCAAGAAACACTTTGCTATAGAATCCTAATGTGTTGTGGCCCTGGCTTGTAATTTTAAAGATGATTTTGAAAAAAAAAATCATTAACCTGACACATTTAGACAACTGTGAAATGTGAGGGCAGGTATCCCTAGAAGATCATACTCCTGGGATGTAGTTTGTGCACTACTGGTAAACAGCATGGAATTGATGCTGGTCTTACTGGTTGGTCTAATGAGAACTGCTGACCCAAAACATGCATAACTTGCTTTTTGTGCTTTTCTAAACACTGAAAAACACATCCCACAAAGCATTCCTTTCTTACAGAGCCTCAAAACTACCTTGATTTATCTAATATGTCCTGCTCTTCTGTCTTCTGCTCAACGTCTTTTGTGGCTCGATTTGCAACTCCTGCGTTTTGTTTGGTCCAGATGCTTGGTTTCTGTGGAGGACAATTTTGCAACAATGAACAAACCAATAAATGAAAATACAGAAATGGTAATGATTAAAAAAAACATTTCAACTCCATAATGCAAACATTGCAAATCAGTCATGAAGGACTTTGTAAATAACCTCTTAAACCTGCCTGACTTGAGACTAAGCCTGTGCTGTAGGATACAGCAGGTATGCCCTAAGTTAACACAGACTGCAGTACGGTATCACAGGGAAGGACAGGTTGAGAAGCTAAAAAAAAAATCAAAAGTACTCAGAAATCTGACAAAATCTGTTCTGGCAAAGATTAAAAGGTTAAAAAAAACCTCCAAACAACGAAATGATCTTGCTGATTAAGAATGTAATAACAA
Organism: Scytalopus superciliaris; assembly: GCA_013400415.1. Lineage (NCBI taxonomy): Eukaryota > Metazoa > Chordata > Aves > Passeriformes > Rhinocryptidae > Scytalopus > Scytalopus superciliaris. The sequence goes on from VXBX01006198.1 coordinate 197,721, forward strand.
AGCTACAGATTGTTCCTATTCTCCGTTATCTCCATTTTAGATATAAAACACAATCAGTTGGCCTTTTTGCAGCATAACACTGCAAATGCTGCATGTGTTTGAAACGTGTTTGCAACAGCACATTCTGCTTCTAGAAAGCCACAGAGTGAGTAAAACCCAAAGCGCAGTAAAGAGCAAAACATCAGAGATAGTTGTGTGTTTGTTATTGCACATCACAAACAGATAGCAGAGCTTTTATCAAAGGAAGTTCAGTGCCTCTGGAAGAGTCTCTCATTCTCCACCCTTCGGAACCATACAAGACCTGAGATCAAAGAAACCTTTTCCTGTAGTTGCATCCTTGGGGAATGAAGATTAACAGGTGACTTAGATGGGCATAAGCACAAGAGTAAGTTTTCTGCTGTGCACAAGAATGTCACCAGAAAATGAAATTTAAAGAACATTCTCATCACGTACATTTTATATTTAACTAGTAACACACGTCTGAATATTTATTTATATTCGAATATTAGCTTCCTTACTTTAAGGAGAAAGCATGACAAAAACAACAATGGAAATGGATTTCTACCTTGTTAGTGGTTCTGGGCTTTGCAAAGACACCAGCATCTTTCAGTAGCTTTTCTTTCTTGAATGCTTCTTGCTTTCGGAAGAGTTCGGCTTTGAGATCGACCAGCTACATCACCAGCAAAACAACAAATAAATAACCAGGACATTTCACAAGCACATACATCAGTTGCTGTAATAAATAACTGTATTCCTACTAAACCAATCTGCCATTTACAGTTATATGAGCCTCTGATTGCATTTGCATGTGGAACTTCAAAACACCGATCTGACCACAGAACACTCAAGTTTACAGCAAACAATACACAAACCACACTGAATGCAAACTGTGATTAGGGATTAAAACAACCCCCCAAAACATCCTTGATTCTCTTCTACATGAGAATAAAAGAGACATAATTCCATACAGATTTTAACAGCCTCCTGATGGCAAACAGAGAAGGACTAATGAAATAACACTACTGAATATGAAAAGGGAACTTTTAACCATTAGGTAATGAATAAAAGCCCATCTTGGGAAAGCACTGATAAAAGTTTGCCTTCGTGTATATATATTGTTTCCTGCTGCTTTGTATAGTTTTTAGATTTTTTTCTTTTTAATAAATATATAAGTAGCATTGCCATCTATGACCAAGGTCCATGCCAGCTTTTATCAGGAAACAGCAGCAGCAGGGAGTTATCTTGGAATTACAAACTACTCTGAGAGAGGATATTGTGCCACTTTCCTGCAAGTCCTACAGAAGGCACATTTCACAGAAGCACATTAAATCAGGAACGTGTAAGACTTTAGTATTAGTATTTGTCCCAAGCACTAAATCATCTGCTTTTCAGGTCCCTGGAACAGCAACGTGTAGTGTAGTAAAATGACGCTTTCCCTCCACTGCTTAGAAGCGATCATCCCCAAATTCAGTATTAGATATTTCACACGCACAACCCACAGTTCACACATTAGCTAGTCACATAATTGTTCACATGAGGTGTTTGAAATACTCCCTTGTGAGCGCCCCGGAGAGAAGGGAGAGGCAGCACCTCGCTATCCCTACGGGTGGGAGGTTAATCCGCCCCTGTTCTTTAGTAAAACGCAGGATATAAACTCACACTTCCCTGTCGTGCTGCCCTAATGTTACCATTACATCAGGAGTGAGAACAGCCACTCATTCCCAGTCACTGTTTTCCCTGGAAGCGGCGGCCCCACCGCCCCC
>VXBX01006198.1:199672-209744 GCA_013400415.1 Scytalopus superciliaris
GACGCGGCCACCTCCAGCGGCTTCTTCCTGCGGTCCATGGCGGACCGGCCGCCTGCCCCCGCCCCGCGCCGTAAAGCGCGCCCGGCGCGCCGCGCTATCGCGACAGTCGTGAGGGAAGGGCGGGCGTGCGGCGCCGCCATGTTGGGGAGGTCGGGGGCAGGGACAGGGACGGGGACGGGGACGGGGCTCATCCTGGAGCGCCTCGGAGGGGCAGAACCGCCCCCGGCCGGGGCTCCCAAGCGCTGGGCAATCCCCGTGCCCAGGCTGTGTGTGGCAATGAGGGTTTCGGGCAGGCGCCCGCGGGTGTCCCGGTGGAAAGGCGGCGGTGCCGCCTCGGGCCGGCGCTCTGTGGCCCTCAGGGCTGGCGCCGAGAATTGAGCTGGGCACGACCGGCGGCCGGCCCAGGGCTGGGGTAGGGGCGAAACGAAGAAGCAGGTGGTTGAAACTTGCTGTCAGTGTAGTCTCGTTACGGGTGCCAGCACCAATTCACACTCCGAGGAGAGGTATTGCTGTTTTGTGCTCCGGTCCGCCCCAAGGGTGGTAACCCACGAAAGGCTAACTCACCGATCACCGACACTTTACACTGTTCGCACACTTTAACAAAGGCATCGGCAGTCCTTGGTTACAAATTGCATAACTTCTCTATTAATTAGTGCTCAACCCCCTGTTTGCTAATTATATCTCTCACTTCTCCTGCTCATTAGTCCACAGGGGCAGTTCTTTCCCCCAGTTGAGTCTGGGGTCCATCGTGAGTAGGTGGTCAGTGTGTTGGTGGTGGGGCTCTCCCACTGCTGGAATTACCTTTTCCCCCAGTTGCTCCTCAGTCCTGACTTCACTCCTGGTGGCTCTTGTCCAGACAGCCCATTCCTCTTGGGATTGTGTTCTCTTTTCCTTAAAACAACAAATTAGCCAAGCATACGATGCTCACAATGCAATTCCTTCATCATAACTGTCCAGCTACAGCTACTGATTAACAACTAAAAAAAGTTGAAAAGTTGGCCTCAACCTCCTAATAAAATTTTGAGGGGCTTGGTATCATCGACAGAAAAAACCCACAAAACCAAAAACCAAATCACATTAAAAAACCCCCAAACACAGACAGGAAAAAACCAAAGAAACCCCAAAACACCAAACAAACCCAAAACTCTCTTTCCTGTCTTAGTTGATAGGTGAGTACCACAGAGATGAGACCTGAACTGCTTCCTGGAGCTGGAGACAGCCACGTCCCTCAGCACCAGGCTGGGGTCAGCACCACTGCCCCCCAAGTGACTTTGTGCTGTGTCTGTCCTGCTGTCCTCAGCTCTCTGCCTGCACAGATCCAGCGGAGAGAGGTGGGAGTTCAGTCACAGCCTCGCAGGACTGACAAAGGTGGTCCATAACAGACAAGTACAAACCCACCTACAGCTCTGCAACCTCACAGAGGAGCACAGGGGGCTCTTGGGGAGTCAGGTTCAGTTTTACTTATGCTGGGAAGCTCCTTGCATCCTTTATCTATGAAGAAAAAGGACTGCCTGATAGTTTCTTATTCAAAGTGATTCTAAAGGTCCAAATTAACTGTGGCTGCAAGGGGAAGCTGCCTTTCACTTGTCTTTATTAGAGTGGAAAAATATAAGGTACTCCAATGTTGTTGCTTGGCAGTGCGACAGCTGATAGAAGCACCAGATACAGTTCTTTTGGTTTTTGAAATGTGCTGCTTTTGTGTTTGGCAAGCTGGGTCAGGCCCATATTTAATAGTTTATGGACACAGAATTGCAAAGCTGACAGAGATACTCAGTTGCTAAGAAAGCTGCACTGGTATTCCAGGGAGTGTGAAGTGTGCATTTGAGAAACAGCAGTTTCTGGCCCCAGTGAAGCTGTCTTGCTTTTGGATTTTTAAAAAGAGAAGGGGAATTGATGAGAGACAACAGAAAAAGAAAAATGCAGGCCATATTAGAGCCATAAAGTTTAATAATCTAACTGCAATGGAAGAAAAAAAATGAGCATTACTGAAAAATAGGACAAAGGAATGGAAACATCTGTGCTGTTCTAATTAAATCACACTTCAACAAATCATGCATTGTTTCCTATTCAAACCTCACCTAATAACAACACTGAGGAAAAAAACAAAAAAAACCAGAAAAACCAACAGCCCAAACCCATCCTAGGGTCAGTTTTGATTAATTCCCACCTTTTATTTGGAGGCAGTGTCTGTGAGGGCACATTATCCCCCTGAAGTGCAATAATCCTTCTCCATGTTGCTCCTGTTCTACATTACAGTGATAGGACTCTCTCACCCATCCAGGTTTCCAGTGTTACAGGTGCCAAGCACTTTCAGGAACACAGGAGTATTTTTATCTTGAGACTCTCATAATGTAAAGTTCCTGAAGAGCTGATAGGCAGACTTGGTCCTGGATACCTCCTTACAAGTGCAGGTGCAAAAATACATCAAGAAATCTTGGTCTATTGACAACTTGGTGTGTAGAATATAATGGCCACTGGCTAAGATGGGTGCCTGAGGCTCTGGGATAGAAACCCTACGTGACCAGCTTTGAAAATGTAACACTGTTCAGGTACTGCAACGCTTCTTGATCTTTTCTGACTTAAATGTGAAATTATACAAATGCTGAGTCTATTCAGGATGCTACTCTGGAAGACACTTTTTTACCTGTCTTTCATCTCTCCCCTCCAGATGCCTGAAACAGACCTTTGCTTGCAGGATTCCTTGACATGCCTAAGCCCCCGTGAGGCTGTTTACAGCTTCTTACTGCATTGTCCTCACTCCTGCATTTTCCCCCTGAGACCTGCCCAGAGCTCTTGGCACACTGCTTGTGACACCATCCTGATTTCAACTCCTTGTAGCACTTTTCTCCTTTGCAAGCAAATTGATCCTGTCTTGTAACCTTACGAGCATGTTCTTTGTTTCCTGTTTGGTTTTCACTTGCTCTCTTCTTCCTGAACTCTTGTTTCACATTTACCTGTCTGAGCCATGCTGGAATAACACTCTTTCTGGTATGGGTATTGTAAAAAATGTCTCAGGATCATCTCACCAGCCCTCTGTGTCACAGGCGTTACTTGGATAGTCTTAGGGAATATGTGAAGATGGAACGAGGCCCTTGGAGGTGTCAGCATCTCTCTTAAAATGTTTCTTTCTGCTTGAGGGTGAGATTCATGATCAGGGTTGTAGGAAAAAGCTGTGCTACTGAGCAGTTACATGACAGGATGTAGAAAAAGGAATTAATCTTCGAAATTGCAAGCTGGGTTATGTTGCTGTGAGTGAGGATCTGCACTGGCGAGAAACAGTAGATTATTTTGTGGGTAGCAGAGGTCTGGCTGGGCATGCCTGGCTTGGGAATGAGTCAGAGCCACTGATGCCATACATAACTGATGGACTCGCGCTATGAGCTAACCTTTAGCTCGAGCTCTCTCTCGATTAACGTCAGCAGGCAGGGATAAAGGCAGCCCCGGCAGGGGGCAGCCCCGCTCCTGCCGGGCTCCCCTGGGGGTGGGATTCGGCACGGAGCGCACCCCCGGACAGAAGGCTTTCCGAGCACTGCGTGCCGGTTCGGTGCTCTTGTACTTACAGCCCAAGGACTGGCAAGCTTTCACACGTATTGCTCCCTCCAAAAGGCTCGATGTCGACTCTAACCTCTGGAGGGCTATTCTGTGCATTTTTTTAAAATCCAGCCCACAGGCATTCATAAAAAGCCAGCTGGGGAGGAATAAGACTGCTTGCAGGTTGTGAAGGAAAATCAGCTTAATGTAAAAAAGCGAGGTGAGGAAGGGAAGGGATCTGTCTCTGTGTGTGCAGTAGAGCCTCAATGTGACTGTGCTGTGCTTATTTCTTATCGGAAATATGTGAAAGCTGTATAAGCTACCATGTCTGATCTCAGACTGCTGATAGCCCTGAATTCCTGGGGAATAATTGTTTCAGCACTTCCAATTAGTATGCTGCTCATTTTAGCATGAGGCCTAATTGTGTTTGTTCCCACAAAGCTGCATCAACACAAAAAGCTTGTTTATTTTTTTTTTTTTTTGAGGAAGATGGGGGATCACAGTGGATTGTTTGAAGGGGATTTTGTTTGAAACAGCGGTGTTTCAGTGTCTAGTAAAATTGGTGAGAGATGCTGCACAAACTTGAAATGAATCAATTGCAAAGCTTTGGTGTAGATTCTTCTTACATCCCCCCTACCAAAAATAAAGTTACAGGAGCCCAAGACCAAATTATATTGATATTTGGAGGATTTGCTCTTCTGAGAGTGATTCTCTTATCACATACACTAAGGTTTCATCCTACCCTAAGGCCTTGATGTCTATCTTACTTTCTAAATCTTGGCTTTAAGATGAAATAAAACTGGGCAAATAACAGCTGGACATTTTGTGAGATAAGCCTCAGTGCCAGGGCACAGTGTCCTCACACACTTTCAGAGCCACTGGACATAAGACAACTCATCCATGTTTCTCTGAGGAATGGAGAAACTCCTGGTTTTCTTTTTGATTTTTTTCCCCCCAGGCTCTTTGTCTCAGAAGTTATCATATGAAAGAATTTGTGCTATGTCAACAAAAACCTTTTTTAAAGCAGAGCAAGATATTTGTTTTGCTTTCCATAGTTTGCATATTCTTGGTCAGTTGGTTTGTGGAATTTGTGTGTCTTAGAGTCCGTGAGGCCAAAAGTGACTGTGGCACAAGCAAAACTGTTTGTAAACTAATTCTTGTAACATGAGAGATGCAGAAGTGTTTATTTCCTTCATAGCAAACATTATGGTCTCTTCCCAAAACAAAGTCACAGCATGTCTTTTGTTTTACTTATTTTTCTATACTTTTCCAAAGGCACCTGAAGCACACCCCAGGCTTTTTTGTTTTTGCATTGTATTTTCAGAAACATGCCATTTCTGCAGCAAAACAAACAAGCAAAAACCCCCCAAAAACTCTTGGGTAGAAAGTCTAGATGGACACTTGATTTTTTTTTTTTTTTTTAAGGAAGGCTAAAAGTTAAAATCATTTGGGTAGGTAATTGGCAGGTATGCAGGCTAGGACAAAAATGGTAATTCTTTGATAAATATTTGAGTTCTTTCCCATGATCCCAGGCAGAAAGTCAAAACCGGAAGTGGTATATGATAGGTGTTTAACTGGCATGCACATGGCTCTGGTTTTTTGCCTCTTGGATCACAAGCTGCAATGCCAGACTGCTTTTGTGATAGTTTATTTTTGATTGCAAACTCAAAAATAGGCACAGAAGACAAATCTGATGGTGACTTAATGCTAAATTGAAGTGAGATCTAAAGTAGCCTTGTCCTCTTCTATGGGAATCTGTATTTTATGTGCAGTTTTATAATGCACTTTAAATCATGTCTTGTGTCAACTCTCTTCTCTTAAATGTGTTACAAAAGAGGGAGTGCAGTTATGTACTACTTGTGTAGAAATTGTAATTCCTCTCGAATACGGATAGAAAGTAGGGATTTCCTAAGAGCATTCAACAACTTCAGTCAGAAACAGGCTTAATGTCATTTTACGACAGTCTGTAGGAGAGACATCGTTACTGCAACTGGAATTAGCAGAGAAAACTTTTATACCCATGATTTTTTTTAGCGTGCATTCTAGCAAGTCTTGACAAAAATGGTCATAGTGACCCTTCCTCCTTTGGGGATCATGTGCACATTCTTAAGTCTGGTGGGCATAAGGAAAAAAATTGTGCACCAGTTCAAAAGATGAAGCAGTTTTTCACTACTTTTTTGTACTAAGAGTTATCAATACATACCTTTTCTAACCTGGAGATTTAAGAAGCCAGCAAGTTCCAAAATAAATTGGCCTATTATTTACATTGATGGGTAGCTGTGAATACTTTTAGCCCCTGAACAGGAACTGTTGGACTGCATTGTGCTCTCCATGGTTTTTGCGTGGCTGGCATAAAAGACTAACATGCCCTTTAAGGAATTGCTCAGCTCCTCGAGATTCATCTGTCCACCTTCCTTTTACCATCTGTTTCTTCCACTGTGGACATGTGAAGTTGCTCCATCCCTGCAGCAAAATGCAGCCTGGATGGTTCACAATCAGGCTTTTGCATGAAGCAGAGTTTTCCTATTTTTGCCAGTACAGATGGACTTGCCTCTCTGTCAAGGTGTAGCCCTATAAAGAAGCTGGGTTTTGTATTGCAACTGCACATCTGCAAGCTCCTTCAAAACACTACAGACTTGTATTTCTTTGTCTCTAGGTCGGGGATGCAGAGCTGGAGGAAGTGCCTTGTTTTTTGCCTGTGGAGAATACAGGACAGAGGTAAGGCAAGAGTGGAATATGACAGCAAAGGGGGAGATTATAATCTAGGGGATGCTCATGATTGTGTTCAACGCTCTTTTTTCTGATCATTGATATTGTTAAAGCTGCAGGATCCATGCCAAAACTTCTGACTTTTTATTTAAAAGAAACAAAACCATAACATAGCTTTCCCATTAGAAAGCACATTTTTAGCATGAAATTTGTTCCACTTCCAAAATGCTGGTCCAGATGTTGCTAGTGAACGCACACCTGCTTTGTTTGCAGCTCTGTCTTTAATCTGAACCTGGCCTAAGAAATAGAGCTTTTAAAGTGGTAAAGTTGTGCCTGCTAAAAGGCAGCTACCAGAGCATAACAGTTGGGAACTATAAAGCTCATTTACCTACTTTATGCTCTGTTTTTCTTTTAAAGAAAACACTGGTCCTATTGGTTGTGTCAGGTAGATAGACACATGCTTGTTGTAGCTGTAACTTTCCAAAGAGGCTACTTTCTAGCTGTGAGTTTAAACCCTATTATTTATGTTCATTTAGTGTCACAATAATGATGTAAGCCATATTTACATCACCTCTACTGCTTGTAAAATGGTTCTGTTTCTATCACACTGTTTGAGCTGAATTATTTTAAACCAGCAGGCTCATGGCAGCAAATTCAGGTTTTCTGTCATGGTGGCAGGAATCTGAATCCTGTAGTACATTGCTAGGGCTACTGTGGAGAAGGGGAAATAATTTCCATTTACTATTCCTTGCACAATGTCATTGAATTTCTGTTGATGCTTTTTAAACATATATTGAATGGTGCCATTAAAGTGTGAACTGAGTGGGACTTCAGTTCGGTACAAAGCAGCATGGGTTTTTTCCCCTTAACCACAGAAACCACTAGCCTGAGGTTCTTAATTTGTCTTCTCAGACTAGAAATGCCAGAGCATGTGCCTGTTTTAAGAATAAGTATATATATATAAAAATCTTTGTTCTGTGGTTATGAATGATCTTTGAGTCACACTTCGGGATGCAGACAGGAAGACATCTCTTCTGCATACTTGCTGTTTACGGAAGGTCTGGTTCTTGACACTGACCAGAAGATGGGCTGGCATGATAGAGTAAATTTTGGCTCTGTGCATGGTTTCCTGATGCATTGGAACAATTAAATCTGCACTGCACACTTGGGCAGGACACATCACTGGCACATGATAATTTTTACCTTGATGTACCAAAGAGATTTAAATCAGCATAATTGTGTATGGAGTTTCTTTACTGTATGGGCATTGGTTACCTAGCAGTCATTTACCATCTGCCTGTAGAGACAGCTAAGTGGCAGCTATGATTAATTTATTAAGAGAACAAAACTGTCTGGTATATATGATCCTTCTCTGATATCCTGGTAGTGAAAAGCTGCTGTTAAATATTTTAGAATAAGAGAGTTTTCTCTGCCACTATGCTCAAAAGCTTGGTCTGGTTCTAGTTTGGATTCCTCTTTATTTTCAATAGCTAGATTTATCCGCAATAAAGTGTTCTTTCACTATGCATCACCCTGTCAGTTATCCCAAAAACATGGAGAGGTAAGTTGCTGAGCGCTGTAAGTGTTTAACGAGATGCTCGAAAAGACTGTATAGCATAATATTCCCAGGAAAAGAGAGAGCAGCGTCCAAGGAAGACGGATATCCACAGGGATAGCTGTGGATGGCTCGCTCCCAGCTTTCCTCTGCGGCAATGGACCGGAGGTGAGTCGCTGGCGCTGGTAGCGGTAGATGGCACTGCGAGACTGTTACTGCAGCTGCGTAATTCCCATCTCAGCGGCACCGTGAGCCCTCGGCAGAGGTGACCTCACACAAATGAGTGTTTCCCCTGCACCTCCCTGTCATCTCTCCAGCACGGGAGGAACAAATTGGTTTCTTCTCCCCATTCCTCCAGTTTCATACACGTAAAGTTAGGTGAGAAATAAGGTACATGGACAACTCAGAATTGCAAGAAGAGCTGACCCTGAATTTCTGGCTGCCAGTTCAAATTCTGTGTGGGTTAATGGCATTCAAGTTTTGGCTTCTGCTTTGGACAGCTCTCTGCAATAAAAGCTGCACAAGTGCTGGTATCTCAAGTAGTGTGAACATAGCAGCCACCTTTTTGATCTCAGAACTGTCAATGGTTTTGTGAGGGATAAGACTGAAGCTTAAATAGGCAAGGAATTCTCCAAAAAGGCTGTTCACTTTGCAAGGACACCAAAACACACATCCTAAGAAAATCCACATTCCTTTGCTTGAGTGATCCCTGTCCTGTTGTTATACAGCCCCTAATACAAAGGCTACTCCCCATACAGGCCTCCCAATACAGAGGTTACTTAAAATAGAAGCCCAGAAGGCACCAAAGTGGTCCTATATGTATCACAAAAGAATGCTTAGCGTGATTATAGATGTTATTTTAGAAATAATTGAGGAAAGAAATATTGAGTTTCTGTGCGCAGACAGAGCTTGGGAGTGTGTGTGGCACTTCTGCCATTAGTCAAATATAGACAAGTGGAATGAGAACTAGAATAATACTTCAAAATGAATAATTACATCAGGCAAAAGTCCAATGATTTCTTTATTAAGGCCTTGATGAGCATCAGGCAACTCCTCAGCCATTACAAGGAACTGTACAAAATGTGAATTCCAGTATTTTATGAAACACTGGAGAAGGGACCCCACACTACGTGGACGTGAAGGGGCTTTGTATTTTTTAACTCTTGCCCACAGTGCTCATTTTCTTGCCAGCTGTTTTGGGAGAGATCAAAACACTGAAATGGCAATTATTGTCTTTTTTCATTCCCTTTGAATGTACGTGCAAAATTACATAGTGTTTCCATTAAGACCAACAGTCAATATCAATGATTTGCAACTGTCTTGTCTCCTTCTCTGATCTGAAATAGACTGCAGTCATTAATGTGTTACTGACAGCTGGTGCTGGGTCACAGCGAGAGGGGTGAGGAAGCAAGACAGTCATAGTAATGACTTTTAACATATGTTGACAGAGCTGTGGCACTTTCTGTGTCCTGCTAATTTCTTGAACTGTTTTTGTTCATCAACCAAAAGAAAAGAAAAACATATGTTTTTTTTCTAATGGCAATATTGAAATTTGTCTTCATGAAATACATACAGGGATGTGCCTTACTGAGAGATGGATGAACAGTGTTTCTCCGCTTAGTATCAGTGTGTAGCAGTTCTGAGTGGTCTTTGGTGAAATAGATGAGTCCTTAATGTCAGCTGGTCTAAGGGAAGCTCAGGAGGGAGCCTGAGGCTGTGGCATGGGCTGGGTGCAAGCCTGTCTTCATGTCCTGAGCCGTCTGCCACTGATGCACAACAGAAACTCACCTCACAAACTCATTTAGCACAGCTCTTAGCTCATGGGGTCTGGATACAGTAGGATCAGCAGGACCAAACAAGTCAAACCTGCCAGCTGCTACCCTGAGTCTGACTGTCCAGAGCAACGGGGATGGTTGGTTTTGTCCTTTTTCCCCTTCCAGTGTAGTTGTAAATGGAGTTCTGGGCATGGCAGATACTGCTGTCACGTTAATAGAAGGGACAGAAGTACTTCTGCCGTGTTTTTCTTTCATGGTTGTTGAAAGACACTGAGCTATTCATGGGAGGAACTACAAATCCCTGGTGAGCAACCTTTTTTTACTTGCATAGCTGGTAGCCAAGAAGGATGTAATTTGGTAATGCAGGGACAGCTTAGAGATCCTTCCCCATAAAGAAAAGCTTGTTAATCAGGAAGTCAAAGCAAAATGTAGAACACTTCCTAATAGGAACCTTTCACAGGCTGAGATCTGTCTGATACCTGGCATTCTGGGGGGTGCAGAG
>VXBX01006198.1:209918-253742 GCA_013400415.1 Scytalopus superciliaris
TTTTTTTTTTTTTTTTAAGGAAGGCTAAAAGTTAAAATCATTTGGGTAGGTAATTGGCAGGTATGCAGGCTAGGACAAAAATGGTAATTCTTTGATAAATATTTGAGTTCTTTCCCATGATCCCAGGCAGAAAGTCAAAACCGGAAGTGGTATATGATAGGTGTTTAACTGGCATGCACATGGCTCTGTTTTTTTGCCTCTTGGATCACAAGCTGCAATGCCAGACTGCTTTTGTGATAGTTTATTTTTGATTGCAAACTCAAAAATAGGCACAGAAGACAAATCTGATGGTGACTTAATGCTAAATTGAAGTGAGATCTAAAGTAGCCTTGTCCTCTTCTATGGGAATCTGTATTTTATGTGCAGTTTTATAATGCACTTTAAATCATGTCTTGTGTCAACTCTCTTCTCTTATATGTGTTACAAAAGAGGGAGTGCAGTTATGTACTACTTGTGTAGAAATTGTAATTCCTCTCAAATACGGATAGAAAGTAGGGATTTCCTAAGAGCATTCAACAACTTCAGTCAGAAACAGGCTTAATGTCATTTTACGACAGTCTGTAGGAGAGACATCGTTACTGCAACTGGAATTAGCAGAGAAAACTTTTATACCCATGATTTTTTTTAGCGTGCATTCTAGCAAGTCTTGACAAAAATGGTCATAGTGACCCTTCCTCCTTTGGGGATCATGTGCACATTCTTAAGTCTGGTGGGCATAAGGAAAAAAATTGTGCACCAGTTCAAAAGATGAAGCAGTTTTTCACTACTTTTTTGTACTAAGAGGTATCAATACATACCTGTTCTAACCTGGAGATTTAAGAAGCCAGCAAGTTCCAAAATAAATTGGCCTATTATTTACATTGATGGGTAGCTGTGAATACTTTTAGCCCCTGAACAGGAACTGTTGGACTGCATTGTGCTCTCCATGGTTTTTGCGTGGCTGGCATAAAAGACTAACATGCCCTTTAAGGAATTGCTCAGCTCCTCGAGATTCATCTGTCCACCTTCCTTTTACCATCTGTTTCTTCCACTGTGGACATGTGAAGTTGCTCCATCCCTGCAGCAAAATGCAGCCTGGATGGTTCACAATCAGGCTTTTGCATGAAGCAGAGTTTTCCTATTTTTGCCAGTACAGATGGACTTGCCTCTCTGTCAAGGTGTAGCCCTATAAAGAAGCTGGGTTTTGTATTGCAACTGCACATCTGCAAGCTCCTTCAAAACACTACAGACTTGTATTTCTTTGTCTCTAGGTCGGGGATGCAGAGCTGGAGGAAGTGCCTTGTTTTTTGCCTGTGGAGAATACAGGACAGAGGTAAGGCAAGAGTGGAATATGACAGCAAAGGGGGAGATTATAATCTAGGGGATGCTCATGATTGTGTTCAACGCTCTTTTTTCTGATCATTGATATTGTTAAAGCTGCAGGATCCATGCCAAAACTTCTGACTTTTTATTTAAAAGAAACAAAACCATAACATAGCTTTCCCATTAGAAAGCACATTTTTAGCATGAAATTTGTTCCACTTCCAAAATGCTGGTCCAGATGTTGCTAGTGAACGCACACCTGCTTTGTTTGCAGCTCTGTCTTTAATCTGAACCTGGCCTAAGAAATAGAGCTTTTAAAGTGGTAAAGTTGTGCCTGCTAAAAGGCAGCTACCAGAGCATAACAGTTGGGAACTATAAAGCTCATTTACCTACTTTATGCTCTGTTTTTCTTTTAAAGAAAACACTGGTCCTATTGGTTGTGTCAGGTAGATAGACACATGCTTGTTGTAGCTGTAACTTTCCAAAGAGGCTACTTTCTAGCTGTGAGTTTAAACCCTATTATTTATGTTCATTTAGTGTCACAATAATGATGTAAGCCATATTTACATCACCTCTACTGCTTGTAAAATGGTTCTGTTTCTATCACACTGTTTGAGCTGAATTATTTTAAACCAGCAGGCTCATGGCAGCAAATTCAGGTTTTCTGTCATGGTGGCAGGAATCTGAATCCTGTAGTACATTGCTAGGGCTACTGTGGAGAAGGGGAAATAATTTCCATTTACTATTCCTTGCACAATGTCATTGAATTTCTGTTGATGCTTTTTAAACATATATTGAATGGTGCCATTAAAGTGTGAACTGAGTGGGACTTCAGTTCGGTACAAAGCAGCATGGGTTTTTTCCCCTTAACCACAGGAACCACTAGCCTGAGGTTCTTAATTTGTCTTCTCAGACTAGAAATGCCAGAGCATGTGCCTGTTTTAAGAATAAGTATATATATATAAAAATCTTTGTTCTGTGGTTATGAATGATCTTTGAGTCACACTTCGGGATGCAGACAGGAAGACATCTCTTCTGCATACTTGCTGTTTACGGAAGGTCTGGTTCTTGACACTGACCAGAAGATGGGCTGGCATGATAGAGTAAATTTTGGCTCTGTGCATGGTTTCCTGATGCATTGGAACAATTAAATCTGCACTGCACACTTGGGCAGGACACATCACTGGCACATGATAATTTTTACCTTGATGTACCAAAGAGATTTAAATCAGCATAATTGTGTATGGAGTTTCTTTACTGTATGGGCATTGGTTACCTAGCAGTCATTTACCATCTGCCTGTAGAGACAGCTAAGTGGCAGCTATGATTAATTTATTAAGAGAACAAAACTGTCTGGTATATATGATCCTTCTCTGATATCCTGGTAGTGAAAAGCTGCTGTTAAATATTTTAGAATAAGAGAGTTTTCTCTGCCACTATGCTCAAAAGCTTGGTCTGGTTCTAGTTTGGATTCCTCTTTATTTTCAATAGCTAGATTTATCCGCAATAAAGTGTTCTTTCACTATGCATCACCCTGTCAGTTATCCCAAAAACATGGAGAGGTAAGTTGCTGAGCGCTGTAAGTGTTTAACGAGATGCTCGAAAAGACTGTATAGCATAATATTCCCAGGAAAAGAGAGAGCAGCGTCCAAGGAAGACGGATATCCACAGGGATAGCTGTGGATGGCTCGCTCCCAGCTTTCCTCTGCGGCAATGGACCGGAGGTGAGTCGCTGGCGCTGGTAGCGGTAGATGGCACTGCGAGACTGTTACTGCAGCTGCGTAATTCCCATCTCAGCGGCACCGTGAGCCCTCGGCAGAGGTGACCTCACACAAATGAGTGTTTCCCCTGCACCTCCCTGTCATCTCTCCAGCACGGGAGGAACAAATTGGTTTCTTCTCCCCATTCCTCCAGTTTCATACACGTAAAGTTAGGTGAGAAATAAGGTACATGGACAACTCAGAATTGCAAGAAGAGCTGACCCTGAATTTCTGGCTGCCAGTTCAAATTCTGTGTGGGTTAATGGCATTCAAGTTTTGGCTTCTGCTTTGGACAGCTCTCTGCAATAAAAGCTGCACAAGTGCTGGTATCTCAAGTAGTGTGAACATAGCAGCCACCTTTTTGATCTCAGAACTGTCAATGGTTTTGTGAGGGATAAGACTGAAGCTTAAATAGGCAAGGAATTCTCCAAAAAGGCTGTTCACTTTGCAAGGACACCAAAACACACATCCTAAGAAAATCCACATTCCTTTGCTTGAGTGATCCCTGTCCTGTTGTTATACAGCCCCTAATACAAAGGCTACTCCCCATACAGGCCTCCCAATACAGAGGTTACTTAAAATAGAAGCCCAGAAGGCACCAAAGTGGTCCTATATGTATCACAAAAGAATGCTTAGCGTGATTATAGATGTTATTTTAGAAATAATTGAGGAAAGAAATATTGAGTTTCTGTGCACAGACAGAGCTTGGGAGTGTGTGTGGCACTTCTGCCATTAGTCAAATATAGACAAGTGGAATGAGAACTAGAATAATACTTCAAAATGAATAATTACATCAGGCAAAAGTCCAATGATTTCTTTATTAAGGCCTTGATGAGCATCAGGCAACTCCTCAGCCATTACAAGGAACTGTACAAAATGTGAATTCCAGTATTTTATGAAACACTGGAGAAGGGACCCCACACTACGTGGACGTGAAGGGGCTTTGTATTTTTTAACTCTTGCCCACAGTGCTCATTTTCTTGCCAGCTGTTTTGGGAGAGATCAAAACACTGAAATGGCAATTATTGTCTTTTTTCATTCCCTTTGAATGTACGTGCAAAATTACATAGTGTTTCCATTAAGACCAACAGTCAATATCAATGATTTGCAACTGTCTTGTCTCCTTCTCTGATCTGAAATAGACTGCAGTCATTAATGTGTTACTGACAGCTGGTGCTGGGTCACAGCGAGAGGGGTGAGGAAGCAAGACAGTCATAGTAATGACTTTTAACATATGTTGACAGAGCTGTGGCACTTTCTGTGTCCTGCTAATTTCTTGAACTGTTTTTGTTCATCAACCAAAAGAAAAGAAAAACATATGTTTTTTTTCTAATGGCAATATTGAAATTTGTCTTCATGAAATACATACAGGGATGTGCCTTACTGAGAGATGGATGAATAGTGTTTCTCCGCTTAGTATCAGTGTGTAGCAGTTCTGAGTGGTCTTTGGTGAAATAGATGAGTCCTTAATGTCAGCTGGTCTAAGGGAAGCTCAGGAGGGAGCCTGAGGCTGTGGCATGGGCTGGGTGCAAGCCTGTCTTCATGTCCTGAGCCGTCTGCCACTGATGCACAACAGAAACTCACCTCACAAACTCATTTAGCACAGCTCTTAGCTCATGGGGTCTGGATACAGTAGGATCAGCAGGACCAAACAAGTCAAACCTGCCAGCTGCTACCCTGAGTCTGACTGTCCAGAGCAACGGGGATGGTTGGTTTTGTCCTTTTTCCCCTTCCAGTGTAGTTGTAAATGGAGTTCTGGGCATGGCAGATACTGCTGTCACGTTAATAGAAGGCACAGAAGTACTTCTGCCATGTTTTTCTTTCATGGTTGTTGAAAGACACTGAGCTATTCATGGGAGGAACTACAAATCCCTGGTGAGCAACCTTTTTTTACTTGCATAGCTGGTAGCCAAGAAGGATGTAATTTGGTAATGCAGGGACAGCTTAGAGATCCTTCCCCATAAAGAAAAGCTTGTTAATCAGGAAGTCAAAGCAAAATGTAGAACACTTCCTAATAGGAACCTTTCACAGGCTGAGATCTGTCTGATACCTGGCATTCTGGGGGGTGCAGAGACAGCTATCCCATATCTGATAGCTCCTTCACTTAAGTGATTTGCAAAACTTCCCTGAGGCAGCTCTGCAATGAGGAGTAGAGATGAAACCTTCCTTAGCCAGAGGCAAATCTTGCTGCTAAGTGAATGCCTGGAATGAAAACCTCTATGTAAAAGTGGGATGGTTTGGGGATCTCTGCTGTGGGTAACTGGTGGTAACCACTGTGATGGTAATAATAATGATGATAATCACTTGAGAGGATTACGTTGCTTTCTGAAGGCAAACACTTGGACATGGTGCAAATGGTGACATTTTATTAGTGATGCTGTGTGTATGTCCGAGGGAAAGATGGTAGTGTGCGCAGGGGAGAAACTAAGAGATGATAAAGGAGGGAGTCCTGAAAGGAGTTTTGAAAGTGAAAGCACGTGTTTCCATCACAAGTTAGAAAAGTGGCTTTTCATTGCTGTGACTGAGTTCAGTCTTGTTGTTAATTCTCCTGTCTTCCTAAATAACAGTCCATATCACACAGCAACTGCACAGTAACCCAGACAAAGATGTCTTCAGGCTGAACTGAGGAGGTTTTCACACAGGGTGGGACCAAAAACACTGTCTCTTATGTTTCAGGGTTATAAGCAAATATTAACAGCATTACACAGCTGTATCAGCTGCTAGCTGTGAGGGAATAACATGTATAATAACAGAATAACATGTAACATGCATGGTCACCTTGGCATATTGAATTTCTGACACATGCCTCAGTAGCCTGGAAATCAATAGACAGCAGCTGCAGTGTTGCTCTGGGCACTGCAGAGCCCTAAGCCCTGCTGTTAGCAGGGGAGGAGGCACAGACCTCTGGGTTTTGCTTAAACACTGATGTATTTGGGCAAGCTGCTGGGAATGGTGGGCAGACAGAATACCACTCCTAAGGGTCTCCCAAGTGCCAGATCCTCACTGACTCAAAAATAGCAAGAGGGGAGCTCTTAAATCACTTGGTTTGGGGCTAATTCACTCATTTCACTAACTTTCCTTGTTGCAGGGAGTCTGCTTATTCTCACTGTGAGATGATAAAGTGAGGGACTTTCAAGATGAGGGAACACGACAGGGGAGTTGGCTGGAGATGTTTGGAGGCAGCCACGATCCAGGACAGAATAGAAGCTAAAAAGTCTGGACACTCTCCCTTAACCATTGCAGGAAAATGGGATTTGTACTTGGGAGCCTCCTCTCCCCACACCTGTGGCATCACGCTCTGGCCACCACCCCGTGTATGCAGCGTGCAGGAGAGTGAGTCATCCGATTTGCAAAGCCTGGTTTGCAGGCTTGGGGACAGGCCTGAACCTTTGCTGGTAGCCAGGTCCTGAGATTGGAAAACTGGGTGCTTTTGCCTTTTCTTCTTACATCTGTTGTGGTACTTAAAGCCCAGTGAACCCAACTCTGTCCTC
Source organism: Scytalopus superciliaris (assembly GCA_013400415.1). NCBI lineage: Eukaryota > Metazoa > Chordata > Aves > Passeriformes > Rhinocryptidae > Scytalopus > Scytalopus superciliaris. Next base: position 216,472 of record VXBX01006198.1, read on the forward strand.
TCGTGTAGCACCAAAAGCTGCTGGGGGGTGGGGGTGCAGAGCTTGAAGCTACACAGGACTACAGAGACCATGTTCTCTACAACCCCTTAAGAGCAAACCTGCAACTCAAGATTAACTGTCATCCCTCCAGCCTTAGAGAGATACCCCAATATACATGCAAGGAAAACTTGGGTTTTGTTCTAAGATGTGCTGCCCGTTTAGGCTGCAAACACTGCAGGGCTGAGACCTTTTCTTTTGCCCAACTTACAAGCAGCTGGGACTTTAGTCTTCCTGTACTCTGTGCTCCTCAGTGGGGCAAGGACCACTGGCTGCTGAAACAACCAGTGCACAGGGTACAATTAAGTCCTAAGTTGATCAAAACAGGTCATCCTGTCCCAGGGCATGAGGCCAAAGAGGAATCTCTTCTTCATAAATTTGGTTTGACAACCATTTCTGCAGGATGGTGCAGCTGAGTGGGAGGACAGCAGTGCCTTCTGAAGTTGTGGCAGCATCCATGTCACAGTCGTGCCTAAAATCCTGCAGCTGGATATTTCAGTTACACAGACAGACTAGACATTGCTTAGAGACACGGCTATTCACTGCTGAGGTGTTCTGTGGACTTCTTGCTGCCTGAAATCTCTCTCCATGACTTCCCTCCAAAGATGTGCCATAGCATCTGTCTTATATTGATTCTGCTTATGTATTCCCTTCCAGTATTCTTAGCTATGTTTTGTTTTCTCTAACAGTTTCCCGTGTGAGTACTGAAGTTAGTGCTTAAGAAAATCTCACCACACTAGCTTTGGCTCTTTCTACAAAAATGGATGTGCCAAATTCAATTCTTAAGAGCTCTGAGCTGCTTTTTCAGCTAGTAATGTGCTTGCTGCTTTCATGTTTAATTATTTCTGTGGCACCGGTGTCCTTTAAAAAGTAGTACTGTTGTAGCAATGACAGTCTAAAGAGACTTAAGGAAAAAATTCTTTTGAGAGATTATCCAGTGTAAATAGCAAAACCAGATGAGCTTTTAGGTTAAAAAAAGTGTCAATTTGACCTTACTTTTAAAAGCCCCTTCCCATGTCATGTTTTCTTCAGGTTCTTATTTCTTTTCTTGAAAGTAACATTAGATCAATAACCATCACTTTTCTGGGAATCCTTTTTCAATGCCTAGAATCTGGATATCATCAAGCAATTATAAAATACAGCTGAGGAAATTAAGGCACAGAAAGGGCAGGTGATTTGCTTGTGTGGGTGGTTGAGTTAGTCATATAACTCAGCAGTGCTTGCTTCCTTGTGCTGGGGTTTAACTATTGAAGAAGCATCATCTTCCCCCAGGATGCATCTTGGCTTCAGATTAGTCCTTCTCAAAAAAGCTTCTGAGTTTTGCTGTCAGAATATTTGGTGCATATCACAAACTTCCTATAAGTTTGCATGATGTGCCCTAGTCCAACCCAGCTGTGGAGCTATGACTTGTCGTGAGTCTCAAAAGTACCAGGAACATTTGCAATGGAATTGCAGGGGGCTGGGTTTCCTCCTGGGAATAAGTTGTGCAAATGTGCTGTATTTAGTGTAAGGAAAGGAGCTCTTTAAGAATTTGTAGCTGAGTGGGTAGTCAATCCATTCTTATGTTTCTACTCCGACAGTAAATGTGGACAAAAATTTGTTTTTGTGTCTGTGAATTTTTCTGTGCCCCTAACAGAGAATAGGTAGATCTGAGCTCTGGCTGTGTTCCTGCTGCTGATAGTCCTCAGGAAATCTCTCTTAGAAGTGATTGCTCCAGCTGGTTGGAATAAGCCTTCAGGTGCCATCATTCCAATCACTGTCCTTTAAACTGATGGGTAACACCCTGGCTAGAAATATGGAAGCAAATCAGCTTGTCCAGTGCTGCTTTCTGCTGTGATGAGAATCTCTCATGCAGTTCTTAGGCACTGCATGCTGCTGTCTGCCCTCTGCAGTATTGCAAACTCTCTTGCTTTAAATGAAGAGGGCTGTTCTCATAGGTTTATGATTATCCCAGCTTAACTCACTGGGAAAGCACGTTACACTGCTAACTTCAAAACAGATCCTCTCTAGCCCAGCTCCAACACTGGTCTTTAAGAATTTGTGAGTGGGGAATAATAATAAAGAAAAGGTAGTTTAACTATAGTTCTTTAAGTCAAGTACCTTCATCAGGATTCTCATCACTCAGACTCCCCCAAAATCAAGCACTTTTGTAGGTTTCTGCTTTCAAGCATTTCTGCAAAACTGGTGTTCTCCCTTGATGTACTCAGAGCTGCAGGAGGTTCTTTCAAGCATATTGTCTCCCAAGTACCTTTGGGTTGAGCCACTTCAGTTTTCACCAGGCATTGAAGAGGTTTTCAGGCTCCTACTGCCCAGCTTGGCATACTCTGTGCCACACTTGGCTGCCCTGTAAGTCTGGCTGGCAGCTCCCGAAATGGCAGAGCTTTTCAGATGTGAGCTGTGGGCAGGGCACAGAGGGTGAAGCTGCTGCCGCTTAGCAGGGTGCTTGGCTCTCTTACAAAAGCTGCTTTTCATGCAGGTAGGGATAGAAAAGCTGGACTGAAAATTAAGCAGAAGTTCACAAGGATACATCTAGATGGGTGTATTATTTTGCTGTTGTAGCTGCCCTGTCCCATCTGGCTGGTGTCAGACACTAGCCTTCCAAACCTGGAATTAGCTCAAGGAGAGTTTAGACCCTAATATTTTAGATTATAGCAGATATTGTACATAATATCATTCTCACAAAGGAAGGCAGAGATGCACCTACCTGCCAGCTAATAAAAGACCTCACAAATAATAAAAAAGCTGCTAGTCATTGCAGAGATATGTTGCCCCCAGGAAATTAAAAACATGAATACCCTGGCATATGCAATAAACATCTCCTTTGTGTCTGTGTAAAAGCACAGAAACCTCTGGAATATTAAGAAATGACAAAGATGCTTTTAACTCCTCTCCCCATATACTTCATCTGCTTGCAGGTGATGGTGAAAAAGATGAAGCAGATCAGCCTGGCTGTTGTGCAACTTTATTTACCAGAGAATCCAACTTCAGAATAAACACAAGCGGTGATGCTTACACCTGTGTGGGGCTGCCAGGCAGCTGCCGCTCGGTGAAGGGAAGAGCCAACAAGCTACAGCTGTAAAGGGAATACAGAGAGGGAACAGTATCCTCTCTATACCTTTCCTGGGCATGTATTTATCCAACGCCAGCTGGCCATTTGGGACCCGCAGGAACGCCGGTGCGGGTCGGAGCCCCGGTGTCCGTTCGCAGGCGGGCCCGTTCTGTCTAGGCAGACCACACCAAGGGAAAACACACAATATATGCACATTGACAGAATGTTTTCCAGCCCCCCTTCCCCAGGTTCGGCGCTCGCCCGCCCCCGCGGCGGGGAGAGCGCACCTGCGCGGCGGGCGGCCCGGGGCTGTGCGCAGGCGGGGGCGGGCNTGGTGGTGGTGGGTCTCACGCAGGGACGGGGACAGTCCTCTGCTGGCATGGAGCTCCGTGTAATAGGGGATTGGAGAAGGGATGCTCTTCGTGCCGGTAAACTTTGCCGCAGCAAATCTGCCCTTCCGTCCCCGGGCTTGCTTGGTCTTTGCTTTGGGGTTTTCTTCTTCAAGTGATGGGGCAAACCTGATCGAGAGGTGGCTGCATGGTGCTTTTTGGGTATTTAGAGGGGCTTGCAGCATTTGAGCCTCAACTTTCTAAAAGCTACTGGTGATACTGTTTTCACTGGTAATTTTCCCCAGTGCTCTACTCCACCTGGGGATTAAAGGGTTTGCGAATTGCACAGAGGACGTGTCACGGTAATGTGATTCCTATTGTGCTGCTTACTGTTGCTCACAGTGACTGTGAATTATTTTGTTTACATGCTCAAGAGTGTGATGTTAAATAATTGCTGGACCTGCGGCTCATAAAAGTCGGGAATAGACATCCACAAGGTGGCACAACATAAGGGAGGTTTAGACGTTGCGCTCCGACTCCTGCGTGTGTAGATGAACAGGGATGAGAGTGGTGGTGAAAGTTTGTCTCTGAAGTGAAGTGCTTTTCTCCCGTGCTCTTCATAGACTCAGGTGGAGGAGCTGATCAGGGATGGGCAGAAATAAGAAGGGATGCGTGTCTTAAGGAACCTCAGCTACTTTGGTGCAAGTAGCTAATGGCAAGTTTTTCTTTTGCATTTCTTCTCCTGACTGCCTCTCTGTGCACTGCTACAAATACCTGAAGTGGCACTGTTACAGTATTTGATGTGAGGAGTGCAAAAATCAGGCAATTCTCTGATCTTGCTGGTTAAGAAGCACAGAGAGAAATTGTGTTGCTAGATGCCCTGTAAGGTGTCAGGACAGAGTTATTAAACTACTGTGTCTTTCTGATGCTGCTGCTTTGCTTCCACTGCTTTATGAGAACACCATCTATTTCTGATGCTGGAGTGCTCTAGGACCGTAGCTTCTGCTCAGAGCCTCCAGCCCCTTGAGACAGAGCTGTTAAAAATCTTGTCCTGTAGAAGAGTAAATCAATCTTTTCTTCTACACTCTGAGACCTGTTGGCATGTGTTCAGCCTTGTTATGGTGCAGTGCTTTGTAACGCTGCCCTGATGCAGCTGACAGGGATGCTTCTTGCACTGTTGGACCAGGGATGGCTTGGGGGTGTGTGTGTGTGTGCGCTTATAAAACCTTTACAGCAGTGAGCTCTTGATGTACAGCTGTGCTGGGTTAGTGTGTTTGCCAGGTTACTTTGTAACTTCATACCTGTATGTACTGCCTCTTGTCTTTGGGGTCTATGTAATGCCTTTTCTCCTCATCTGCCCTCCCTCTGACTTCAGTCCCAGCACTGCAGTGAGTCTGTGGCTGCTGTGCATCCCTTTGAGGACATCGCGTTTATTTCCATAGGTGGCTCAAAGAGTAGTTCGTCGTAGGAGGTTGCCATTTAATCACAGAATGGTTTATTTGGAGGGATAGATCTTACAGGCTTGAGATGATGTGCTGTGTAGAGGAGGAGATATGTATGTACCTGCTAAAGAATGTGCCGAATTTGTAGGGAACTTCTTTCCCCTTTCCCAGAGGCGACCGGTTTGATGGTTGTGTTACAGCATATAACTCTGCAGGGGCAGCAGAGGAAGTATTTGGTAATGTTTTTGTAGCACTGCAGCGTTAACAGGTATGGTACAGGGTTTAACTGGATGCTAGGGAAGGTTTTGCATCATGATGTATTGCTGCTTGTGGCAGGGGGATTGGGATGAGATGACCTTTAAGGTCCCTTCCAACCCAAACCATTCTGTAAAAACACTGCAAGGTATCTCTGCAGGGTTCTGTTCAGATTTAGATTTTGTAAACCAATCTCCAACCAGTCTATGAAGAAATACTGACTTCTTGTTTTCCTTATTCTAAGCAAGTTATGTCTGCCTTGTTGGCATCTCCATGCCTATGCAGATGTGACAGGTGTGGGTTTTTTATATCTAAGCTGGGTAGCTTCTCCCCCAGGTGTGGGTGATCTGACCCATCAGAGTATTCACTTCCTCTGAGAGTGGCAGTACATGAGCTTCCAAAGGAAATGTCCTGGTGTTCAGCAGGAGCACAGTTGTGATTAGAAGAGTGGTATATTTTGGTTTCTGAATATTAATGTAATGAGCATCTCTTGCAATTTGCAGCCATTCAGAGCTGGATTGGAAGCTTCATTAATCACAGTTGCTATTCAAAAGGTCAGCTGTGGTAAGTCACATAGGGAAATGGAAGGTGTATGTGAACTGTGCTGAAGTTCCGTTGCCATTTCAAAACAACACCCACAGCGAGTCTCTTCATGCATGTTTTGCCTTACATTTCTGTCTCTTGGAAGATGGCAATGACTTTTGACCACTGTGCAGAAATGCTTCATTCTGTGAAGTGTTGTTGTTCCCCCCACACTCGACTTGTACATGGGATGTGCTACTCCTTATTCTCTTTCATGCAGGAAAAAAAGAACTGATGTTAATGACTTGGAAGTCCTTGGTGAAAAATGTCTTCCCTCCAGCCTCTCTTGGTAACAGCCTTGGTACTCCCAAGCCAAGGGACTGATCAGCTCCTCCCTGCCTCACTGTGGGGTTATCTCTCACCTGGGAACAGAGCTTAGAGCATATGGCTTGGCAGTTCTGTCCATAACTGTGGGGCCAGATCTTGTGCTGATTTACATCCCTGATAGCTGGTCAGTGATGAAAACTAGTTGGGTGTGCCAGACCCTTTCCTGTTCCAATTTCCCCCCTTGTACTGCTGTCCTTTATGTGATGACTGCAGGATTTGGACTGCATTCTAGCTGCTTCATGGTTTTCAGTAGGAAAAGAAGCAAAGGCTAATTTCTGCTTTGGGAGAAAGAATGTATGTGGGCAGGTGGGAAAGTCTCTGGGATTTTGGCATATCTGAGTGGATGTGGAAACTGTATGTCTAGAAAGGATAAACTGTATTTGCAGACTGATCCAAACTGAGTAAAGCGAGTGTTATCTAGATGCTTAGGACTTGTAGAAGGCAGGTCACAGTAGTGGGCAGATATCCTTTGCTAAACCTGAGATGTTTTTCAGCTTCTACAAGGAGAGAATACAGAGTTTGAGTGTAAATTTAGGTTGTTGATGATTCCCCTCCCTCCCCCAGATGGTTTTTCTTGAGTAAAAGCAGAAAATTTGACTCTCACCTTTAAAACTCCAATATGATACCTTAAAAAAACCCCCTGAAACCAAACCTTTAGAAAGACTGATGTAATGGAATTCCAAAATATTGAGTGAGTTACCCAGTCCTTGCAAGACTCATGGGGCAGCTGGAAAGAAGGGGAAAGGGGCAACTCAGACCTGCTCCAAAAAGTGACAATATTGCAGGATTGCATTGCTGCTATTTGCTTCATTCCCTAGTATATGGCTCTGTGCTGGTTACCTTGGAAACAGCTGTAGGAGCATATAGGGGCATTTTGCTGCTGTGCAGCCATGGGCAGAGGTGTCCTGTGGTGTGTGGAAAAGGAAATCCTTTGTGGTGGAGGTTGATTTGCAGAGTGAGGGCAACAAAGGGAGATCTTGCAATGGGCTTTTACTTTCTCAGCTGCTGTATTTTACTGCAGGTACAGTTTCGCAGGAGTGGGACCCTTGGGAAAATTTATTAGGGGGATGGATTGTCATGGCTTTGGCAGAGCTATTTAAATTTTTGTAATGGAAAGGTACAAATATCACACCAGCCTGTTTTGAGGAGGCGTATAACACTATGGACATCAGCTTTTTATTATGTCCTCAGAACAGTGTACATCTCAATGTTTTGCTCCATAGCTATGAAACTGTGGTTATGATGGGGAATAGTATTCTTCTTTAGTTATTCATATGCATCAAGGAGAATCATTCCACCAAGATGGAAATTTGCTGTCTTTGCATGATTAGCAGAAAGTTAGAAGATATTTCATTGAGTTCAATGTTATTTGTGACATGCATGTGATATGCAGAATAAATAGAATAACTGTTAAAAATAATGCAAGTTATGCACTTACCCATAAGCATTTTGATCTTGCAAACAGCATGGTGTGCATAACTTTAAATCAATTGAAGTGTTCTGCTGCTTAAAATTGTGTTTGGTCATGTTCTTGCCACATCAGAAATAATTCAGTCATTCAGAAAGGAGGTTTTTGTATTTATCAAGTCATCTTAGGATCATCTTTCAGTGCCAGATTAAGTCTGTTTAGTTTTTAGACCTTGCCTTGCCGAGTACTTTTGTTCAAACCTACAATGACATGATCCATTATATTGGCACTTAATTTTCAGTAAAGAAATTCATCTGCATAGCTGTCACTTGAGTAGTGTGTAGTTGAACTGTTTTGAGGCTGAAGGACTGTTACATCTGTCTGCTGTATACAGCTTGTTAATATATTTCTGCATGTGATATTCCTACTTTACAGTGTATCCAGGCTTTGTTAGAGACACTGCGTGCACACATAGCGCTCAGGAATTTATGGGCTCCTGTTTGTTGGCAATACTCATTATACAGGCCACTGCTTTTAAACAAAATGTAAAAATAGAGGTTCTGACCCTCCAGTGAAGTGTGGTGGGGAATTAGGATTGCATGAAGTCTGTAGTGGTAATGCTTAAGGGATAATGTTCACTTATCAAACTGATGGGGCAGCCAGAGCAAATCCTGCTAGACTTTGATGGGGTCTTTTTTGCTCATTAATATGTTGATGAGGATTTGGCACCCACTGAATGAGTAATAGCTGCACCCAGTGCTGTGCTCTGCTCCCCTCCTTGCTGGCTGTCACACTGTGCTGAGTTTGGGCTGCTACTTTTGATCCTGTACTTCAGGAGTCAGAAAACAGCTCTTACTGAGAAGTTCTGTACAATTTGCGGGTGAAGCCATAAGGGTTTTATGGAATGACTCTAAAGCCTCGTTGGAATTTGATTAAAGACAGGTTGATCATTATTATGCTTTTTGAAGTGATCTGCCAGATTTTCCAACCTGAATGCAATCTTGTTTCTGCAGAGCTTGTCTGTATGAACCTGTATGGGCATTGTGGGTTCTGCTCTCCTGTTCATGCTGTTACACTCTGTGGGGCTTCTTGACAGTGAGACTTTATTAGCAATATTGAGTGATGATGCTCAGTGCTGACAAAGGCATCAGCTGCAGTGGTTTGGCATGCTCTCCTTTTAGTGCTGCCAAGTTTGGAAAGTGTGGGGAGGGGAACCTTTCAGGACTCTGAAGACCTTGATTGAAACCATGAATTGTGGTAGCCAACAGAGTTTTGGAGAGAGAAGAATTGCCAAATCCATCTGGATTCAGGCTATGCTTTCTGTACCTGTTGGTGTTTCTGTGGGCTCATGCCAAGCGTAGTGGAAAAAGCAGGACACAGATGTGGTCTTTGAAACTGCTCCATTCTTGAGCTGTGATTGCAGCTGCTGACCTAGAGGTTTTCTGATGCACTGGATTGCACTTAGAGGAAGATTGCTCAGGTTAAACCAAGGCGTGTGACAAGTCTGAGGTGAATTATTTGCTCTGCCTTTTTTTCATTTGCTCTTTGATGGTCTCTGTTGGAAATGGCAGCTACTCATCTTCAGTGCTTGGCCGGGGTGAACCATGCAGTGGAATTAAATGTTCCCCCTTGGAAGAGTCTGCATATTGTCCAGTTATACTTCCTGTGGGCGCCTTCCATTGACTGAAAATGTAATGAAGCTTTGAAATTCAAGTAGGATTTTTTTTTTTTTCATCCCCCTTGTTTTTTCAAGAGAATGAATTATCTTTATTTTCTCCCATTTTTCTCCTCTCTCTTTGTCTTTGAAAAATGAAGGAATTCAAGTAAGATTGCTAAAACAAATTTTACAATTATGGTGATTTCCCTGTTACTGACTTTCCCCCTCATTAATGTTAGATGAACTTGGCATCTATAATTACTGGCTTTTGCTTTTGAGCCAAAACTGTTTTCTGGCTCTGGCAAAATTTGCTGATTCCATTGATAGCATTGGGAGAGCTGCTTTCCACTGGGAAATCAGTTCAATTAAACATATTTTCCTCTGACCGCTTCAGGTATTTGACATCTAGACTACTCTGCCTTTAAGGAGAAAGGGGCTGTTGTGCTATTTGAGATCAAGGAAATGCTGTGCATTAAGATGGGGTTTTATCCATGTCTTATGTGTATTAAGTAGAGGTGTCAGTGACCCTGGCAGCTAAGCTGCTCTGGCTTGAGGAACAGAAACCTCTTGCTGAGGCTGCAAAATAAATTCAATGCTAAAATCTTCAAGTTGTCTATGAAGCAACACACTTTTTTGCTTAACAACTTGATTTCCACTGTGAACAAAGCACCAGAGAGCTTTTAGTTTAAAACTTACATTAACCTCGACTGCTGCTTTGTTGTCAGTTGGAGGCTGTTTGGGGTGTTTATTTGGATTACAGGTGTTGCCGCCTTTTCTTGTCTATGTGATGCTGTTACTCATCCTGGTGACACTTCATTAATCTGTACAGAGGAGTCAAGGTCCCAGCTCACGTTTGAGTACTGCCTCATATGCAAACCAAGGGGGGAGCTGTTACTAGGGGCAAGGATTACATCAAACCTGAGAGATCTCACTTGGGTCCCATGGCATGGAGCTGAAATTGGCCTCTGGATTTTTTCTTGTGTCTTTCACTCCTTAAAAAAAAAAAAAATAAAAAATTGAATCTTTTCCTCTCTGTTCTCAGGGCAAAGTTGAGGTGACTGTACAGTGTCTGGCACGGAGGATCCTTGTCTTATATTTGGTCCCAATTTGAGTACAGTCACCACAGATACAGGATGTAGACTTGGGATGGGGGTGGAGAGCTTGTCTTCATTTGCATCCCCTTGTAGTAGAGGTCTTGAAGATTTAGCAACAAATGAGAAAATGAGATGCAAAGAAAGGAGGAGAAAAATAAGGTAATATGGCAAACTGTCAGGCAGTGTGACAGCTTTGCAGAAATTAGTGATGCTAAGTTGCTCTCCTCTTACTTGGTACTAATGTGCTTTCCTGATGCAGGTTCAGTTTTCCAATGTGTGTTTCAGGAAAGTGTTTCCGGGAGTGGGGGCTCCCTCATTAAAACTATCTTGCCCAGATCCATAGCTTTTGATTACTGGAAGTCAGGGGAAATTCCCTGTGGCTGTCACAGTGGGATGAATTTAGAGCTGGGAGAATGTTAGTATTTGTACTAGCTTGTCTCAGGGCTGTGTGTTAATCCTGAACAGAGGGCACTGTTAGGAATTAATAAATTGTTTCCAGATTAAATGTTCTTTTGTTTACTTTAATCTTGGAATAGGAGGCAGCCAATCTCCTTATTGTACATACAGTCATGTCTGTTAAAAAAACCCCCTCATGAATATCCTTTCTGTCATGGGAGAGCAGATAGATCTGTGTGAGGTGCAGAGCGGTACTGTCTCTGTCTTCTTCCCCCTTGAGACCACTGTCTTTTCAGCCTTCTTCCACCTCTGGTTTTCCCCTCTGAGCTGAGAAGATATGTGGTCTCTTTGGCTGTCAGTCTTCAGCAACTTAAAAAAACCCTCTTGTGGCCAGCATGCTGCAAAGTGCATTCCTGTGGAATGCATCCCTCTGGGTGCCAGGAGAAGAGCTTGGTGCTGGACATGGCTGCTCAGAGCTGGTCTGTGGTACTGTCAGCGGTCTCATTTGCCTCCTTGTTCCTGTCAGTGGCTGAGGTCCTTTAAACTGCAGGAGTATTTTTTCCCCCTTTAAACTGCAGGAGTATTTTTTCCCCCTTTATGTAAGGATATCTTTTGAGACCAGTAAGAAAGAATGGGGAGTGGAGGAACAAATCTGAAAGCTGATGTTCAGTCCCAGGAAAAGTGCACAAAGTGACCAGGAAGCAGAGCTGTTGACAACACTGGAGGAGATGAAAGACAGGAATTGCTTTAACTCTGCATTGCAGAAATCAATACAAGTTGCTGGAGAGTGAATAAGGATGAAAAGAGAAATAGCTTGGTGTTCCTGCCTTTTTCATTATTTTTTTAAAACAACATTTGCAAACAGCTTTTGAATAACTGGCTTAAATGGGTCTCCAGCATAGAAGCCAGAAGATGAGGAGATTCCTTCTCAGTTGGAAGGCAGCTGCAAGTAGCATGTTTGGGCTCTGTCTCCATGTGGACCTGGAGGCTGGTGTGCTTCTTTCAGGGTGTTTCAAACAAAAGCAGAGTTCAGATGAGATATTGGTGCTGTGAGCATGCTCCAATTTACTGTCCATGTTTTGCTACTCCAGAATGTTTAATGCACTTTGTGCTTTGCATCCCATCCAAGCACCTTGTGCAGTAGCACTTGGTTGCATTAAATAGCTGCTGTGGTCCCCAACAGATCAGGCTGTAGTCCAGTGGTAACTGCAGCAATTCCAGGGTGGCTGGCACTTACTAATGAGTTGGAGATTGAGCCTCAGGCCTTTTGGTGCTGTGTGTACCTCTGTTTCTGACTGAGTGTAGGGGTTGGAGCAAAATAAAATTTATAATGCAGTTTCTGAGTAGTGGGGAATTTTGTCTGGCAGTTGAGATTAATGAGACTGAGGGGTTCTGTGCCACTTGGAATACCAGTCTGAAAACCTCTGCATACCCTGGTCTTCTTGTCTGCAGAACGTGGATAATGACTACAATTTGAAAGGTTTTGATTCTCAAATAAAAATGGACATGGATCTGCAGTTAAGTGTAACTTTATGGCTGTCTTTCTCTGCTTAACATCTTCATATTCAGAATTATTTCAACTGTGCCAAATATTTGGAAAAAATGTGATGGAGAGTGTCTTTCTAGCACAGGGTTGTAAATCTGTTGTACCATACAACTGGGCAGAACAAGAAGTTCTGCTTAAGTGTGTAAAAATTTCCCTCTACAGTAATGAACTGTGCTGTGAGTTTACCAGCTATCTAATCTAGTTTCCATCCGTTACATCAAGTGATAATCCTCTAGCAAATTAGGTGCTGTTAGCAGCGTTTCTGTCAGCCTGGGTCTGGCTGCACATTTAGGCAACCTGCCTTTGAGGAATTTAAAAATTTGCCCTAGTCAGTCATGCTGCTTCCTCAGCCTCTGGAGACTAAATTTCACATGTAACACAGAGCTGAGCTGTCTGTCTTGCCTGTTTAATTGTGTTTATTCTGGTTTTCCTCCACCCACCACCTGCCAAGGCTGTTTGGCCATGTCTAGGGATGGCTCCTGGGTTGTTTTTTCGGAATAGCCATTGTAATTGGCTTTTTGGCATATCCTGTCCTACTTTAATATAATTCCTTCACAGTTACTGTGCTTACACAGGGGCTTGTTAGTAAGTGGGTGAGGGATCAGAAAGCAAAACACGTGGAAACTCGGCTGTGATGATGGTTTCTCTGGGGCTTGCTGCCTGTAAGGTGTCCTTGCCCAGGGACAGGCTGTGCAGGAGCCGCGTCCCTCCTGCTCGAAGAGTCAGGCGTGCTCTGTGGTCAACCCCGCGCTGCTCTGGCAGCTGGCACTACCCCTGCACTTTGGGGCTGCCCCTTGCCAAGGGTCACGTACTGCCTGGAGAAATATAGTGACAGGCAACACTGCCACGAATGCCATCCAGTTTCTGTCTCTGAATAATTAAGAGGGAGTGTGGCTTTTGGCCAAGGAGCGCCATCCTCTGTCACCCATCTGCTTCCCTGACTGTTGCTTGAAGCAGCTGCTCCACTCTAGGGGCTTCTGGGCACAGCAAGGGATTGCAGATCTCTGACTACCCTTCACTGCCTTGCACTGACATATTTAGTGAGCTTTAAGTCCTCACGGGGCTGTTTTTCTGTTTTTTTTTTTTCCCCTCCTGCAAATTCATGCTATGATGTTTCATTGGATGCTGCAATGGTGGTACTGAGTTTCAATGCAGTGGTGGAGAGCACAGAGGTGGGAGCGAGGAACTGCAGGATTGTGCAGTGAGTGGGCTTGTTTTGCTGTTATCTCTCTGTGCAGCTGTGAGGTTCTTACAGAAATCCAGCTCCTGCACAGCTGGCTGCAGCAGGAGTTCAGCAGCGTGCAGGGAGAGCAGTGTTGAATTGCACTGCAGGCAGGTCCCTCGTGTTCCGCTCCTGGTGTGATGGGTGTGCTGGCATAGACCCTGTGTAGAAGCGGGAGGCTGTTCAGCAGGATGTAAAGAAAAACCACTGACAAAGCAGCCCTTGCATTACAGGAGCAGGTGATGATGGCAGCCTCTGCAGTTTCAAAACAGCTGAGGAATTCCCTGTGTATATGACTTTGTGCAGGTTTTTTTAATAGGATTCTAACTCTAGGGTGAATTAGCTCTAGAGGCTTCTCATAGCCCTTGAGTATAATAGTGTAATGTAGTATCTTTATTAGCTGCAGCCCTGTATAGTGGGGTAGTCCAGCATTTAACCTGTTGAACCTCAACATCAAGTAAGTGAAAGCCAGGAAGACACCCTTGTAGTTGTTACAGCCTCCAGCTTTGCAAACTCATCTCTGGATACCGTGCCCCACTGCAAACCCTACTGCTTCCACATCTGCAGCTTTCCTCGTTCAGAGTTTCCTGCTGGAGCCCGGCAGATTTCCTGCGATGAGTCACTGCTGAGCCAATGTGACAGGCGGTGTGTGACTCCCGTTTCCCATGTACCTGTCAACTCCTCAGCCTGCCACTAACCGGCTGGGTTGGTTACCCACTGGCAAGCTATTAAACTCATTTTGATGCAGTGAATGAGTCAGGCACACAAGTCAGAGGTGAAGTAGCTGCTCTTGTACAACACAGACTTTGATCTGTGCTGTGAGAGCATTGCTGATGTTGTTTTGGGGAGTAGGAAAAGTCATTTATGCAGCCAAGTAAGCGAGAGGATGGAGGTGGTTTTTTGGACTGTCCAATGACTGGATGGATTCATGGGGAAGTGCAACTCTCCTCTAGTGTAAAATATTCCCGTTCCACTGCAAGAGAAGATGGACACAAATCTACCCATTCTCCACAAAAACTCCACTATGGAAAGGTGTCCTCTTTCCAGGAGGTAGTTGATTCCTGCCAAGAGGCTAAGTCCATCTTTCTGGTCAACTGTGGTGACCCAGCATTGGAAGGGACCTCTGGGGTCTATTTTTCCTGTAAGAAAGATGTTAAAACAGCAATCATCTGGGATAATACGGTTTCAGGAGCTCATTGATTTCCCCTCCCCTCCCAGTAGAGGGAAGTGAGTTAAAATGATGAGTCACTGACCTATTCGAAAATGAACAACCTCCTCAGTGCCATTAGGAGCTGGTAATAGATCATCCTGGACAAGAGCTGGTACAAGGGGATTAAGGGGTCTCCTCAAGCCTGCCTTTGCTCTGCATTGTGTGTGACTGCTGTTGTGCTCCATTTTTTTTTTTTTCCCCAGCCAACAACTTCTTGTGAGTGCAGTTGTGAGAGTCTAATCTTTATTAGTCTGGCTGTAACTGTTACAGACAAAGAGTAGTAAGACAGCTAAAATTGTTATAGATGCCTGTTACTCAGCCAGGGAATATGATTATGTTGATGGTTTCTTCTTTTCCAGTTAGGATCTGCTTGGGGTTGTTTTTGTTTCCTGAAACTTCTGCACTTTGCTCATCAGCCTGCAGCTCCAGGTTACGTTATGGCTTGTGTGTGTTGGATGCATTTGTTCTCTTTATTATCCCCACAAGCAGTTTAGTTCAGCTCCAGGTGTGCATTTCTTTTACTGATCATGGGCAAGTTCTTCAGTGCTTTGGGGTCTCCATTGTCGAATTGGTGCCCCATTGCTTGCCATCGTTTGCAGGTGTCCCCTTCTGCCACATCCTGTTTTTCTGCTCCTCAAATGCATTATTTCTCTGCAACTGTTGTGTTGGCCATAAGTATCTTTTTCTTCACAGAATAACTGCTTGCTCTAAGTGCCCCTATAATAATACAGGTATGTACCACAAAGTTATAGGTACTTGGCCAATTACACAAGTTGCTGCCAGAGCTGTATCAAGTAAAACAAAGCCCTGGTCAGATAGGAAAAGCTCAGAGAGAGCAAGCATGGTGAGCCCCAGGAGTTGTGGACAAGGTGTTGGAGAAGTGAGTGACTACAGGTCTGACCTCCTTATTACTTAGTAAAACACTCTGAGATTCTTCTTTGTGAGAGGTGATGAACAAATGAAAAAAAATGATTTTAATATTGAATATTATTGAATAATGATTTGTTTTGTGTTGTTTTGCTTTTTGTACTGTAGGCTAGTGTTGAGCCCATGATAATTCGCTCTCTTGCCATTAAAATTTGAATCCCTGCTCCTTGATCACTTCTTTACTGTCTCTGCTGTCTCTGGTACCTGCACAGGGATTTGGGATAATAAAGTGAAAGTTTGCTGCTAAAGTAACTTTTCTGTTTGGTGCCTAGTTGTGATTTTGGGAGTTCAGTCACTATTGTGTGCAGATATGATCAATAAAGCTGCTAGTGATGTACTTTGCTGTTAAGTCTTAGTTCATTGATTTAAGGAGTTACCAGGAACTAGGGAAATAACATGGTTAATTAAGTTAATTGGATTGTGAAGTCCACAGGGATTGTGCCTTTCTGTGTATTCTCTGAAGCACCTCAGACACCTCTGATCACTGTAAAATAATGATTTTTTCTTTCCGCACGCTGGCAGTTTGAACTATTTATCTACTTTTAAACTATTTGACTTTCAAGGCAACAAATTTCTACATGGGCCATGGAGTTACAGCTTTGTAGCCCTTGGCTTTAGAGGTTCAGGTAGAAATGAGGAAGGGAATTCTAATAGAATTCGGCTAAGTGGTTCCATGGAATCTGCATCCTTGTATTTGTTTGCTAACCTATGTTCTTAGCAAAAACCTGTGGGGCAACTTCTGGTGTGTTGGTGTTTTATCTTGGCCTTAGAGCTAGTTTTGATTAAATTTTTTTTGCCATCCAACAAGGCATATGAAGAAATAATAGATCAGGCTCTAGATAGGTCTATTCTGTGGCATCTATTTTTCATGAAAATAAGTAAACAGATCTTCCCCCGTCTGAAATGGAAATTTATTCTGGGTGTATAAAGTGAAATCTAGCACAGAGGTATTCTTCTGAAGCTTGTATTTCTTCTAATTTATAGCTCTTCTTCTCCAAGTGAATTGGAGACTTTATAGGTCTGAATTGGAGATGTTATAGGTCTGTAATTTATGTTTTTAAAATTCTATGATTGTTATCTTTCAGTGTTTTTATGAAGCTCTGCTGTGGGGGTGTTCAGATAAGGTTGTATATTGAGTATTGGCCAACTTTCTAGGAGAAAAACTGGGATTATAAATTACCAGAAACACTGTCAGTCAGCATGAGTTTGTTCTCATGTTAATTTCTTTAACCTCTGTTGAAGAATTAGGGAGAGTGAGCTGTAGAAAGATGGACTGGATGAGGCTATTATGTGGTGACTGGAAAACTGTACTTGCGCTTACTTGGGTAGTGATAAATTGTGAACAAATAGATCGAGTGAGATTTTCCCCAGCATCTGTTGAAGGTCTGGTAAAAATGAACCCTTTCTTTAATGACCTTCTAAAGGAAAAGGGGATATGCTCATTGCATTTTTAACATTGCAGCAAATTGAAAGCTGTAATAAAAGCATTGATGAAGTGAGTGTGGGCTTGGTGATCTCTTGAGACACCCTCAGGAATGTTTTCTGATTCCCATAGGAAAAGCAAGGAGTAAATGATATGAAGGATGCATGAGGACTGTATGAATTAGGACTTATTTTAGTTAAAATAATAAATAAGTGGAGGGGGTGAAGGAAGAAGGTGCCTCTGTGCTGCTTGGCCATGCAGCTGTCAAGTGAAGAAAGCTGTTGAAATTTAATTTACCTAGTACTTTATTTTGAAACCGGCTTTATCCTTTAAAGGTTTAAATTTAGACCTGAGCTATCTGTGCTACTTGTGTCACCCTTTCTGGATGTCTTCTGACTATTCCTCATATTTCCAATTCCACAGGAACCAAGGACTCATCTGAGCCTGGAAGTTAAACAGTTGGTTTTGGGCAGTGTGTGTTTGGGTCTTTTGTTTTGCCAGAAGCTTAACACATTTTAATTTAGGACCTGTCTGCTGCCCCAAATCCAGTTGTGAGAGCAACATAGCATTTTTCCTCTCTGCTTGGCTGTTGTTTTTATTGTTGTTTTTTGAAGTGAAACAAACTCCCATACGTTCTACAGTTTCCATAGTGCTACCTGTGATGATAGAAAAGACTCATTTCCCCTCTTGCCCCCACTATTTTAATTGTCAGGTAAATACTTAGTGATAGCTCTTGCTAGCCAAATGTGTGTGTACTATCCTACTGCATATTACTATGAAGCAGTGCATCTAACATTAATTTAGATGTGAGGAACTTGGCTTTCAGTATTTTTTTTATTCTCAAATAGAGCACAAAGATTTGGTGTGGGGTTTTTTTTCCCCTGTGAGAGAAAATACTTCTTTACAAAAATGCTCTCCTTGAAAAGTGCCACCAAGATTCTTCCCAGAAGTAACTGCTGCATGGGGTTGGTATGAAATCAGACATACTGAAGAAATGCCTACCCCTGACTATAACTGCGCTCTGTGAGGGCAGGTTTTCTGAAGCATCCAAGTGTTCCGTGGTTGGAAGGAGAAACTGATATTGTGTGTTTGTGGATATTTGTATGGTTGTGGGTTTTCCCCCTACATGTGGACATGTATTTTAAAATATTGCCTGCCAGATATCTGCATTTGCAGAAACAGCTGTCACTTAAATGAAGGACTGTCTCCCTGTCCGCTGTGCCTGATGTATGGATAACCTTACTATTGTCAGCACCAAATTTATTTGCTGCACTGTGGTTAGGTGGAGGGCACTGGAGGTGTGTGAGCAGTGCATTGTACCTCACTCTCAGTTGTATGGCCATCCCTGTGGACAGGAGGAGCAGGAGAGGAGGAGGGTGCTGGCCTGCGCTGCCATTGGTTCATCGTGGGTTTTGGCAGTGAGTACCTATTGCAAAGCTGCTGAGATGCAAGACCAGATACATAGGGCTTTCCCTCCTTTAATTTTTGAAGCTTCCTAGGTGTTTCTGCAAATGCCTCTCCAATTTCTCCCCATCTTGTCTTGAAGTCCCATTATGCAGGATTATTCCAGCTGCTGCAAGAAGCTTTTTTAATAAGCTAGGAGAGTCTGCTTTATCAGCTCTTCCCAGTGTTAGCAAACCCCCTTTTCTCTCTAATTTCCAGTGCCTGGATGTTACAGGCTCTCAAATCAGTTTTGAGAGCTTATGGTTGTGTGGAGCTGAAGCAAGGCAGGGAAACAATCCTCTTGGAGGGCAGGGTTGAAGGCTTCCTGGGGCTCCTCTGTGGACATTGAGTTTCTACTTCTCTAAAGCCAGTAGAATATAAATCTCTATGGTATAGAACAAGGAGCTTTTAGCAAAGTCTTCTGGTGTAAGCATTTTAGAGCTAAAGAATTATTATTCGGGCTGCAGTCTTGCAAATCACATGCAGAGCTGAGCAGGTCTGTTGTTTCTTACCAGGCTACTGAGTCCTCCTGGAGTCTGCTGCATTTCCCTCTCTCAATAACTGATGGTGGGATATAAGCTGGCCACATTAAAGCACTTCTGTGAGCAGCATGGTTATTATTTGCCAGCTTTTTCCAGTGGTGCAGTGCTGGTGTGGGCACTGCATTATGTGGGTACTGCCAGCTTTCAGATGGCAATCCTGAAATCCTCTCTTTCTGGTGCCAGTGGTGGCTGCCATCACAATCTTTATCCCAAGGGACACAACAGGCATGAATGTATGTCTGTTATAGTACAGTATGTATGTCTGTCATGTACACCCTGGAATGCTATTGCTGGCATGTATCTCTCTGCATACAACTGCTGTTCAAAGGGTAGCAAGTCTTGGGCTGTGAGATGTCCTGGGTTTCCTCAGCCTGCAGGAGGAGTTGTCACTGGGAACCTCACAGTGGGATTCTGGAATTACAGGGTTTGCTTGAGTGTTGGGAATGTTTGTGAGAGGAGTAAACACCTGGTGCCGAAGGGGAAGAGACCACAGCAAAGGAGATGAGCAGAAGAGGTGGTGCTGATCCTTGTGCCCAGGACCAGAAGCTGCACTAGGCAAAATTCCATTGTTACTGAGCAATGATGGAAATCCCATGACATCTGGAGGAGGAATGCTGAAATGCTTCTGGAGGAGAAAAAATGCTGGAGGGAATTGAGAGCAGGGAGGAACTCAGAAGCTGAACCCAGTGAAGGGATGTGAGGTCAGATAGATGTCTGTGTTCTGTGAGCTCTCAACTCCCCTTACCTCCATCCTGAACACTTGCAGCAGGGAGCCTTGGGAAGCAGTCATTTTATGTTATCTATATGCAGAGGCTGTCTCAGGCAAAGCACCAGAAATCCATCCAAAAAAACAAGAAGAAAGGGAATAGTAAAGCACCTCCAAACTACTCCAAGTGCTGCCTCTGCAGTGGTTACAGTTTCCAGCAGCACAAATCACTGCATTGCAAAAAAGCAAAACAAACAGAGTTTGAGTACTGAAATGAGCTCCAAAACTCAAAATAAACCCTTGCAAACAGCTTGTTTAGTTCTCAGGGTTGTTTTGGGGGGGTGGGTGGAATGAAACACAAGACTTAAGCACTAAAAACATTTGAAGCAGTCTTTCCCCTTTATTTGCAGCAAACTATTTACATCTACTAAGCCCTTATGTATCTTTATTGGTGTCCAAACCCAAACTGACCAGAAAGAAGGGGCTGTCTAGCTTCCTATAGAATTTCAAGGTTGGGGCTTGAAGAAACAGATATGAAGTCTGGGAGGAGTGCAAGAAGGTACACAAATTAATTAAAAGTTCTTGGCTTTGTCACAAAAGAAAAATGTGGGAGTACCTTTTCGAAGTCTTTTTACAGCTTGATAAAGTTTAATTTTATACAAGTGATGACTTAGTTATTCTTGTCTCCAAAATGGACCACTGTGGTCCTGCCTCTTTGCCCAAATAAGAATTGTAAAGTTCTTAAGTGGCTGTCAAGAAATACAGTTATAGCTCAGGTCAGAGGCAAGGACATGGAAATGTGTGAGGATTGTCCTTGTATCTGACTATTGAGCATTACTGGACAGCCAGTCTGAGCTTATTATCTGAACCTCAGTCCTCTGCCAGCCCTTCAATAACACTTTGCATCTTTGTGTGTTTTGGGGTTTTTTTTTGTGCAAGATTTTGAGGTGTCCAATGCACAAACTTCCTTTCAGCTCATCAGACACATGTAGCTACTCCACTGGCAGTTTTCATTCACTGTCAGCATCATTTACTTCTCAGGTTCCTTTTCTGTATTTCCCCAACACTTCACTTTAAGCAGATGGTTGGAGGCTCTCCTTGCTGGCAAGCTGCAAATGAAGATGCTGTAGGATGGGATTTGTTTGCCTAACTTTGCCTATCTGTCTCCTGTCCTCGCTGCAGAAGGGAAGTTTGTGGTTTATCTCCTGTTGTTCCAGGGACCCGGCATATCCATGTGGATGATGTCTGCAGGGGCTGCTCCCCCTTTGGCTGTGGAGGGGAGCTGAGTGACTATCTGAGGTGGAGACACCTTGTTGCTGAGTCCATCTCTCTGCCATGGTTGGTAGTAAATGATGGGTGTAATAAATATGCCCAAACCCTCTGTAAGACTAGGTGTCTTTTAATGAGGTAGGTGAAGACATTCATAGAGGGTGGGTGTCCCCAGCCAGGAAACCCCTTTGCTGACTTTGAGGCAGGAATGAATGGAGCTGAATACTCCATAAAAGTGGAATTTGTGTTGTTCTTCAGTGGAGGCTGTGAATAGTGATTCAGACATACCAGTCAGTCCATTAAATCCTAACCTCACTTATCAAGTCCCCAGAGACCTCACTTTTAAAGCAGAAGGCCTGTGAAGGTGGCTAAGGGCAGGAAGAAGTTTAATAGAAATAAAAATTGATTAGTGTGGTCCCTGGTGAATCCTTTGGAAGTTAGGCAGCAACTGTGTGCAGCTGTTTAGTGAGGGGGTGAGATGGCTGCTATCCCTCTTAAAAATTGATCAGTGTCATTCCTGAGTATTGATCTGAGCTTCCCGGACAGAAGTTGAGCCAATCCTATCCAAGGGCAGGTGGGTGGCACTTCTCTAGGAGACTGGGAAAACAGCTCACTGTCTGGGACAAGAAACTTTATTCTTGGTCTCATCTTGTATTTTAACCTTTTTTCTCTAAGAGCTTTCCTTACAGCCATCCTTGCAAGTTTTGGGTGTGGAAGTCCCCAGTGTTTAGCACCTAGTGGAAGCTGTAAATAGCACTCTGGCTGTGCAGTTCTAGCACATGTCAGTGTTACGCATTTTGTTTGGGGAAAGCATACACTGCATCTCCCAGGCATAATTCAGTGTACTGGATGGAGTCAGGATGCCACTACACCAAGGAACTTTGCTCTATTTCATTCTAGTATTGTATTTAGTTGGTTTGTAGCAATAAATGGTTTGATCAAAGTCTATATTGGCTGAGTGGGAAAAGCAGTCTGTGGTGCAGGTGGCTTCAGTCCTTGTCATCCTTTCCTATTGCTCTTCATTCACAAGAGTCCACATGCCTTGCTGGGCTCTGCCTGAGCTACGTGTGTATCTCTGCTCGTAAATAAGAAGGGTGGGCAAAGCGTGGTGAGGTGAGGAGGACTTTGCCTAAGGAAGAAATATGCCCACAAACCAGAGCTGATGAGTCCCTCTGCACTGCTATATGGGATTAAATGCTACCATGCAGCTCATCTTGTCGGCAGGAGGCCAGAAGTGATACCCAATAAATGGTCACCTCTGTCATGTATTCCCCTTCCTTGTCACGTCTGTTCATTTCTGAAAGCTGAGCTTGGCTTTTCCTTTGTAAAAAAACCAAACAAACAAACAAAAAAAATCAAAAAAACCCCAAAAACTGATTAGGGTAACAATATATTGGGGCATGTTTTCAAGTCTAGACTGGTATTTAGCCAGGTATCCACAGGCTAGTGTCTTCTGTATTGTATATTCTCTCTGCTGAGCCTGCGCTGGCTGAGGAGCCTCTTCTCTCCACTCAGGCAGTGCTGTCTTAGGGGGAGCCCTTAGCTTGGATGTTCATCCCAGGCAGTGCCTGGCTGAGTCAGAGCTGTGCCAGGACCTGACCCTAAAACACCACCACATCATGTCTCCATCTCGTTGTTGGAAATCTGTAACCAAGCACTGAAAACGAGTAGGGTCTGGGCTGTTGTAGTTTTCTTTTGTGTGGTTTCCCCCTCTCCTCCCCTCCCCCCAATTGTAACTCATAGCTTTAATCCCCCTTGAAATGAAGAGTGAATACAATTCTGTTGTCTTTAGGTCCCAGGGACATCTGTGTGTGAAAGGAGAAGGTTAGCGAGTTCAGGAGTTTGTTGCATGGGATTAGCTGGGAGGCAGATGGGGACCTTTTTTATTCTCTTGGTAACATTCTGAGTCTCTGTAAGGGTGGTAACTTTGTCTCAGTCAGTATCTTTTCATGAAAATTTATCTGAAAATGAACTTATCTGTCCAGAGAAACAAGTTCTGTCTCCTGTGTGGTCAGTAGGAACTGAGCAGCTCAGGTATGCCAGTAGCAGGAGGGCCATAAAGTGTGAGCTCTAGAAAAGCTCATGGTGCCTTTCCTGACGGATGCCCCCATGGATACTGCCGGGCAGGACATGTTGCCTGATAATTGCTGCTCCTAAATCCTAGGGAATGGTGTTTCAAGTGGATCCAGCTATAACGTTTGTAGGTATGTAGCTCCCTGTTGGAGGTGTTCGGCTTGGCATGAGTAGTGGGTGGTGCTGGGGGACAGCACCCAGAGCCTGGGTTTTGGCACAGAGCCCAGAGACTGCTCTGTGCTTGGTGCAGTGTGTTGATACCTTTTTACAAAGTGCTTGTTCTCCAGCCCTATGTTCCTGAAACTCTTCTGAAGGTATTAATGTGGGAGAAAGGGATGCCTTTGGGCTGGCAGTTGAGATTTGTTGTTGCTCTGAGCCAGCAGCAGAAAAACCACCTCACTGGATTTGGAGGAAGCAGGGCTGGGAGAGAATCTGCCCCCAGAGCATTCACTTTACAGCCAAGATTAGCTGTTGAGAAAAGTGCAAGCCAAATGTCCCAGAATAAATTTCCCAGTAACGGATCTTGCTGAGAGGGCAGTAGCCTTGCAGGGGCAGTCAGTGCTGGTGCCTCCTGTCCTTAGATGGTGTGGGAGCAGTTTCTCACTGCTGTTTCATACCTCCTGCAGGAGACTGCAGCAAACTTCTTGCCTTCTTCCTGTGGGTTTTACGACTGTTAATAATTCATTTCCCTCTTCTCGGGATTTTTGGGTGTATGGTGGAGGCTTTTTGTGCAAATCTTAGTTCCTCACCACCTTCGCATCCTGTCTGAGATTATTGAATAACATAGAAATATCTGTGCAGAGCAGGGCTGCGGGTTTTTGGGTGATGACTGTATTAGCTGTGCTGCTGACAGCTCCTTGCATTTTGTGCTAGAGGATCGCTTAAACAATGAAATAAGCCCCTGGGGAAAGAGGTAGGAAGGCTGCTGTTTGATATTTAATGCTTGACTGCACAAGGAGGCCATGGAAAAATCAAGCCACTTGGGAAGGTGCCAGGCACGAGGCCCACACAGAAAAGGATGTTGGATCTGCCTGGGTCATGTGCTGGCTGCATCTGTTGCTCTGTTGGGTGGCTTTACTGTGACGGTGAGTGTGACCCCTGGGTGATGCTGTGGAAATGAAATTGCTATGAATTGTAGCAGCCTGATCCTCTGGTTCTCACTTGCTAGGATTTACTGAGAGGGATCCTTTACCTGATCAGGTTTCTGGGGTGTTAGCACACCAACCCATGGTAGGTGATATCTGAAATGGCTAATCTTGTTATGTCAAGGTACATGTTATGTTCATCCGTTGAACCTTTTATTTGGCCCAGTGGCTGATGACCACTGCATACCAGAAAGGATGTTACAGATCTAGGCAATATTCAGAAGATGGAAGAAGAATAATTAATTACATGGAAGGACATTGCTGGTATGGAAGAGTAAAGACTGGGAACCTACCCTGGAAGGAGATAAATAAGAAAGGATTATCAGTAAAACGTGTCCCATAATGGCCAGTCTGGGGAAGGCCAATGGGAACATCCAGTCTTTCTGCTTTTGGTCTCTTGTTTCAGTTCTTGGTGCCCGTGAGCTGAGATGTGACACCACACAGAGCTGCTTGCAGTCGGTTTAGTTCAGTGCATCATCCCCTGCTGTTTTGGGGGTGAGCTGTTCTGCAGTAACAGGGGATGCTAAGAAATGACATTGCTATATGTGGCAGCAAAGCATTTTTGTGAATCGTTTTGTCTTTGTTTTTTCTCTTTTAATGGTATCTGTAATGAGGAAGGAAGGATAGAGCTTTTTTGCTCCAAATATGAAAGAAGGCCTGGGATAGCTTTCTCCATGAGCAGCATGAAAGACAAAGATTTTTTTCATCCTTCAGAGCCTGGTAAATCTCGTCAAAATCAGTAAAATGCCTTCAGGTGAAGGACATGTGACAGCAGGGCAAGCCTGATGTGGCTGAGGGATTCACAACAACATTCAATGCCCTAGCTGATCCATGGCTGGGCTGATGTCTCACACATCCCTTGGATCACCTGCTGGCAGAAAACAACCTCTGTGCTCTTTGCTATCCCTGCTTACCTAGTTCTTGTTCTGCATGGTGGTCAGTGAATCTCTTTTTAGGAGAGGAAGAGATATCGGGATAGTAAAGAGGGTACTGCAAACCAAGCAGCACACTTTTGGGACTAACCTCCTGGCAGTGCCAGGTTTGTCGTTGCTGAGCACGTGGATTGACAAAGCAGCCAGCTCCTGACCGTGTTGTGTGGGGCTACAAGTGTGTCATTGCTGTTGTCTTTGTGCGCACCTGATTTTACACAGTGTTGGATGGAGTCAGAAATAACATTTGCATGGTAAACTCGCTTCAAAATTTCCAGGTACTAGTTTTACTTTAAATAATTCTAAAATAAAAAAGGCACAGAAAAGTAAATATGGAAGCACTCGGAAGCATGACTTCTAATGTAAATCTGTGTGTTTATGTATTGAATATAGGCATTCATTATCTTTAAACTGAAGCGAATTTACCCAGAATGCTGAGTCTAATTTCCTTATATTACTTGCTTCCTAGTATTTCTGCTCTGTCCTAATATCAAGAAATTTTACAAAGCAGTGGGATGCATCTTGTAGTTATGATGTGAAGAGCTGGAGAGATTTGTCCAGGTTGCAAAGCTGTAACAGCACCTGGTTTCTAAGGCTTTAGTAGACCATATGACCTTCCTTGCAGGGATGAGAGACTTCCTTTACAGCCAGAGGCTTTGCAGCTTCTGAGATTTTTGTGCAAAGAGGTTTTTGCTGCTTTTATGATCTGGGGGCAGGTTTTGGCTGGAGTGGTTTGAGGTGGTGTAGAAACTCATTCTTTCCCAAACTGCTTCTGTCAGGCTGTGGTTTTTTCTCTCCTATCTTCTTTTCTGCAGAGCTTGGGCTTGGAAATGGCTCCTCACTGAGGTAAAAGGTGATCTTGAAACTGTGTCAGACTCATAATTTCTCAGGGTATTACTCTGCTATAATGGTCATTAAAGCACTAAGGAAACTGTGGCAGCTTTACTTGACTGGTACTCTTGCTAGTCACTGAACTGTAATCCTAGTGTTTATAGCAGTATAAAAAGTGTCATTAAGCTGATCATAAATCACTTGGTTTGCTGGGAAGGCTGTTAAGGCCATTCTGGTCCCACAGAAGAGATTCTTGGTTTGTGGTGACAAGTTTAAATGCAGCTGTGGAAAAAAAATTAGCCAGGTGGTGCAGTGCAAGCAAGAGGTTGGTGTGGGCTGGGAGGGGTCAGTACTGCAAATATGGAGAAGAAATGAGCAGTTTGGTCAAAGTGGATGTGTTTATGAATCCTTACTAGGCTTTGCTGTCTCTGGGATGGCTTCTACCAGGAGTGGTATTAACTCACTCAGTGCTGTTTGCATGGAGCAGAGCGCTCCAGTGGCCACTTGATTTTGCCATGTGCAAAACTGGAATCGAATTTCTACCCTCCTATTGCTATTGGTACGGAGTAAGATGTTCCAGGTGCACGCTGAAGATGTACCAAGTTCACAGCATCTGCTGGAGCTGCTGCTGCAGGAAGCAGCAATGCTGTGTGACTTGGCTGCAAAAGGCCTGTCTTATGGCTGCCACCTGTGTGTGTCCTCTTTTGTACTGAAAATTTCAGTGCTAGAGGCTTCCAATTACACTAACATGCGTGTCCAGAGCTGGGAGTTAATTTGAAGTAGATTATTTTATGCTCATAAATTCACAGCCCTTTTTAATTGTCCTACAAAACACCAGTGATCTTCCCATTCAAGCTGCAGCTGTATGGGAGATGGCTTGTGACCTCCAGCCTGTGTGCTTGGGCCAGAAATGGCAACTGCTTGCTAAGTGCTGTTGGGCAAACATGTCTCAAGATCATGAATAAAGTAAATCATGGGGATAAAAATAAAATGCCAACTCTAGGCCATGGAGGGAGAAGTTTTTTCTCACAGCTCAAGTCTGTTAAACAAGGCTGCTGAAGTGCTAGACACTTTGCTTTCATCCCAGAAGTTCATCTGTCTCTGTGCCTGAGTTACTCTGCTTCATTTAAAATGGGTCTTCAAATCGGTTTTTGCTAAATTGCTGCAAAATCCTGTGTGGATGCTCTTCAGCTGATTTAATCTTGGTTTATGTTGATTTAGTTTCTTGCCAACTTTTGCTAAATCCATTTGAGACAGAGTTAAATCAACTTATGAGTGTCCTTGCAATTTAATTAAATCGACTGATGTAGCTAATGTAACTGATTGTAATTAAATGCAAGCAGCTTTTATATAAAGACAAGCCCTGAGGGCATTCAGGAAATCCCATCTCATGTTCCCATTAGCCCCTAAAAGGAGTTTGCTCACAGTTTACCATCTCTGCCTCTAATCCTTGTCCCAGAGCAGAGCTTTGCTGTGTTGGACACGTTGCATTTGCAATAAACCCTATCCCTGGTGGCTCTGCCCCAGCCCTGGCCATCCCTTCCACCACAGTGCTTGTGTGAGTGTGCTGACAGCCCCGTGGGGAAGGGCACTGGGTTACTTGCTGCCTTAGATGAAGAATAACCTGCTCAGATTGTTATTATGAAGTCCTTCATTCTGAATCCTGGCTTTTGCTTAGAAATGCATTGCCTTTTCTTGTTCTCAGCCTCAAACTGGAGGCAGTGGTCTGTAATGATGCAATCTTCCCAACAACATCCTCATCCTACATCCCAAAGGCTGCTTTTTTATCTCCAGCAGGTAGTCTTGCTATTCAAGGGAGAAAAGATACTGTGTTAACATGAATTTCTGTGCCTCTGAGTGACAGAAGAGAGGGCCAGATGGGAGAGCAGCCAGAGCAGACTGTAGCATCCTGCTCTTTTTTCCCCCCCCAGTTCTGCATGGAGTCTCAGCAGTGGTAAGA
The DNA here is from genome assembly GCA_013400415.1 of Scytalopus superciliaris. Taxonomy (NCBI): domain Eukaryota; kingdom Metazoa; phylum Chordata; class Aves; order Passeriformes; family Rhinocryptidae; genus Scytalopus; species Scytalopus superciliaris. Next base: position 244,273 of record VXBX01006198.1, read on the forward strand.
GCAAAGGGAAAGACGAAGAGTATCTATCTTCTTCCACCTCCTGCTACTAATGTCCCCAAAATCTAGGTAGCAGAGGTTGGGCAGGGGAAGCACCATTTGTGACTATGCAAGCTTTTAATTTTCTTTTTTTTTTTTTTTTCCCTGCTGTTTCCAGCTCAGTTCACACATTAAGAAAACATTAATAGCCTCTGATGATAGTTTCATGCTCTGTTTGCATCCTTCCTAATGAGACCCACTCACATCTGTGGGAGTCCTCCCTCAGTGAGCTGAGGTGCCATGTGCAGATGTGCCACTCAGTGACAACCCTGTGAACAAAGAGAAACCCCCCAGGGATTTGGGGGGTTGTTCGTGCCCTGGTGCTCAAGGCTGCTCCTTCTCAGGGTCCTCAGAGATCAGTGTGGGGCCCTGGACTGGGCTCTTGTGCTGCCTCTGCTGCCAGATGGTCAGATGGAGATCCTTTTTCTAAGGTAGTCAGCCCTCCACGGGATCCACCTTAGCAAGGGCTTTCTAGGCTCTCTTTTTCTCTCTCATTTTTCCTCTTCTTCCAGCCTTGGATAACCCTGAATTTTTCTGGTGCCCTATCATCTCTTTACAGCTGTGCCAGGCCTGCAAGTGCAGTGGGAGAGTGGCACTTGGGGCTTAGTGTGCTGAGCAAACTCATCAGCCCAAGAGGGAGTCTAAGAGGGAATGAAAGAGGAAAGTAGCCAAGGAGAAACCCAGTGTTCTGAGCTGCATTCATGGATAAGGAATAGGAGTTCTAATCAGGAGGTGAAGTGGGAGCCAGCAGAGTTTCAAGAGCATCAGTGGGAGGGCATTTGTGGACAGAAAGGGAAGCAACTAGCTTAAAAAAATAAATAAAATAATGGTTTCCTTGCATGATTATCTGTAGAGGGGAATGGAGGACATGCCAGAAACAGCTTTTCTAGAATGGAGTTAGTGGTGGAAATTAGGGTCATCTTATAACAGCTGATTGTGAAATTGGAGTGACTGAAGGCTGGTAAGTTCCAGATCTCTGAGCAGTGTCAAAAGAGACAGGATAGCCTTTGGCTGACATGTTTCAAGAAAGTGTTGGAAATGAGCCAGGCTGGATGGCTGAAGTGAAGCTGACATCTTGCAGAATAGCTGGAGAAAGCTGAGCAAGGAAGAGGTGAACCAATGAACCAGCAGGCACAAAGCTGCCGAAAGCCTTTGGGGAGGGAGAGAAACCCTGAAAGGCACTGAATGTAAAAGCGAACGTGATAGAATCTTTCCCAGTCTGTGGAAGCTGAGGTGGTGGTGGGGGAATTGAAGGGACTGCCCAGATGTTTGTCTGGATGCTAGGTGGAGCAGATAAAACCATTTACACGTAAAAATAGATTTTGCTTCTGGAAATGCTATAGCAAAGAGTGAATTCAAAACACCGTATTTTGTTAATTTCAAAATCCATTTTGGTGTGCTCTGCTCACCCTTAAAAATGCATTTAGTTTTTTAATGAGTGAAAAAACTTGGAAAATGATTTTGATTATTTTTGATGTTGAAAGAGAAGTACTTGCAGAGAAGTTAATGAAGGGAGAGAGGGGAAAAAGGATATTTATAACACTTCTCAGCCTTCTCTCTCATATCAGGGAGTGTTTTTGTACAGCAGGATCACAACTGTGTTGCCAGCACCATCAAGGCAGAGGAAAGGAGCAGCTGGTAGAGGTGCTGGGGAGCAGAGATGGGAGGCATGAGGTGCATGCCATGCACAGTGTGTACCTGTGTGAGGTGTATGTAGCACCTACATGGCAAGTCAAGAGTATGCTCAAATGATGTAAACAGCACATGAATGCTCCAGACATGGGAAAAAGCTGTGGTGCTGCTGGTATAAGGGTGTGCCATGAGATATTCTGAGCATTTAGGGCAGAACCCCCTATAGGTTCAGCCTAGAGAAAAACTGGGAAGGGGATTAAAAACCTCCAGCAGTAAGTGAAGAGCCTGCTGAATGATAGTATGAAACGTGTGTGTTATCTTAAACTCCTTTGACTGAAACTTTTTTCCCTTGTTTTGAAGACCCAGCTCCCTGAGTTGTTGTTTTGTTCAGCCAAAACCCCATAGAAACCCAACAACATCAGGTTGCCACAAAAAACCCCACAAAGCTGGTTTCCTTGGATTGTTGGGCCAAGATATTCTAATGAGTTGGGGGAAAGAAATTTTCTGCTTAAAGTTATCGTCTTGCATGAAAAAGAGATAGTTTGGTTTTCTTTTTTTTTAGTTGAAAAACCCCCCAAAAAACTCACAACACCCTCTTGTCACTTTAAGTGTATCTTTAATTATCTGGAAAATATGGCTTCATCCTGTGAAGGAAAAGATCAGGGAAATCAGTGATTGCATTTCAAGGATTGCACTCAGTAGATATTTCCTGTTTTAGCTGTGGAGTTGTGGTGAGGAAAGAGAAAAGGATGGAGAGTGTGGACTATAGAAAAACAGAAATGAGGGGAAAAAATGAGGCATAAAGTAACCACGTGTGCAGTATTGAATTATTTTATGTTCTACTGTATTTTCCAGCTGGAATTGTCTCCGATGCTAGAATAGGTTTGAGGAGAGGAATAGGATGTGAAACTTTCACTATTGATGTTAATGTATTTAGGAACTCTGCATTTCATAAAGAAATGATTGGATGAAATAAGGGAGGCAAGTAGGAGCTGATGGCATTCGCTTCATGGCCCATTTCATATCTGCCAGTGTGTGCTGAGACAGCTGCTTGATGTAATAGTGCCCCCTTAGCTGGACATCCTCTTCTGCCACTCACACTGGAGCTGTGTCTGGCCATGCCTGTGGGATAGAACTTTTTTCTTTAGGAAAACAGGCCAACAATTGCTTGCCAGCCTCACTAGTTCATTGGACATGACTGTTCTCTTTGGGTGGACCTTGCAACACACTCTGTCACACAGGCAGTGTCCTGAATTTAATTTTACTATTTTATTGCCCCCAGAGATGAGCAAATGGAACTTCTGCAGGTCACTTGGAAGGGTGGAAGTGGTTTGTCCACAAGAAGTTCTCAATGTGATGTGGAGAAGTTACTGCACAGAACCACCTGTTTTTAATTAATCTTTTGAACCAATTTGGTTCTAGCAAGCCAATTCCATTAACAGGCTAAGCAGAATAATGACAGGCACAGCTGCTATAATTCCTTGTTACGCTTCTAGTTAAAACAAAATCCTCTTTGCATTGGGAAACACTAATCTAATGTCACGATTGTGTTCATTAGGAAATCTTTCGTAGTTGAGCACATTCAGATGCTTCACATGTGTTCATAAGTTTCCCCCTTCCTGCTATATGACCAAAATATGTAAATGATGACATGACTTCTTCCCTGAGAAACAACTAATTAGTTCATTAATGTTGCTGTGATAAATCGAATTGAAGTCGCCTGCTATGCTTAGCAACAGGGTGGACTTACATACTAGTTCTAATGTTCTTTAGTATGATTTCAGTTTGATTGCAGTTGGTTTTCCTGCTCACTTACCAGTCAGACCTGTGTTCAAATGGTCAGTTCTTGTCATCAAAGAACTGGAGTATGTTGGGTGAAGTTTGAATTAGCAAATGGTCTCAGCTAGTAAGAAAAAGATACCAGACTGGCTCAGACCATCAATCTCAGTTGTCCTATCCCTGGTAGTACTTAAAGGATGCCAAGAGAAGAGGGATAAGGGTCCATGTGAATGCTGGGTACTTGTTCTGTGTGTGAAGCCTTCCTCCTGCTCCTGCCTCCCAGTACTGGCTGGGTGTCCTGCATCTTGAGAATTGGCTGTTAGTTGATGTTCTTTGAAACCCACCTGTGCTTTTGGCCTCCTTCCCATCCTTCAGCTGCGAGTTTCACAGTGCAGCTGTAAACTGCAAGAACAGCCCCACTTCATTTGGTTTGAATGACATGTCCTTATGTGTGCCCTAAACGACCAGGGTACCTGTCTCCAACTCTCTTCTCAGGGAGGAGGGAAATACTGCAGTTGTGGGCCATGAATGATCAGGTTGTGGAGTATGTAAAGTGTGAAGCCCAAGGAGGTGAGAGGGGAAATGTAGTCTCAGACCTGACTTACGGTCTAATACCCAGCTTTTGAAGGAATGCTTCCTGCTTGTTATCCTTGCTGTCCCTGTGCATAATACGTGATGTGTGCTGCTGCCCTTTGGAGATTTACAGCTTACCCTTGAGATCTGACATTGCTAATTTCTGAAGTGCTAGTTTTCCAAACTGGATTTATCATGAAGAAACAGCTGAGGTTTCATGGATTAGACTCAAATCATCCACCCTGAGAGACAGTGCGGAAAGGGAGGTGCTGTCATAGCTTGAAATCCCTCCTTTCTGGAGCAAGTGTGGAGCAGGAGCCAGGAAGAGAGCCCAGGTCCTCTCCTGTGCCTAAGGCTGGACACTGCCTCTTATCCATGCTGCAGTGTTACAACCCAACTCCCTGTCTGTAAGTGGCCTTCTAGGGTGTGGTATTTCTCTTTATCACTGTGGGGAAGTTGTTAAGCTTTCTGGTCTTGTTAGTAACTGCACCATCTTCTGATGTGCTCACTTCAGGTCTAGCTGATGAAATATCCTGGCCACTTGCTGTGATGGTTTGCTGGCTGGAGTCATGCTGCAGAGGTTTCATGTTCAACAGCTGTAATTTATCTTCAGATGGGATGGTCTTTTAAACTGCTTCAGTTCTCCTGTGTCTTTTTACAATGCATAAAAATCCATTAGAGCCCTGATGTGTATTTAGGGTCTCTTACCTTATGATCAGGGCATTGTTGAACTCTTGGGAAAGGTACTGCTTTGCTGTGCTGGGCCCACAGCTGCTTTTATGCCTTTAGGGACACCATCCAGCTCTGTCTGTGTGGGTCCTATTGCCTGCTGCTGCCCCAGCTTTTGCACTAAGTGAACAAGCTGGCATTTGTGTTAGACTTGCACTATGCACAGATGTGGAGAAATGGACTCTCGATTTCTGTGGAAATGATGCTTTCAATGAAACAGCAAAAGGGAAGGAAAGAGGGAAATCTAAATCACTGGGATAATTTTGGAACTGTCTGCCCCACCATGAGATTTTGCTGAGTGATTTGAGAAGTGACATTCAGCACAGCTTATCAGCTTAGCTTAGTTAGGAGGAACAAGAAATTAGAGAGTGATGGAGGCCAACCTTCAGAGACCAGCTTTGTCAGAGAAGGCAGCTGCCAAGCAGAGCTTTACGTGACTTGTGCGCAGTGGAGCAAGACTGTGGAAATCCTTATGGCTCCAACTTTAAGTAGCTTGCTGCAGATAAACAAGTACACAATCCTCTGCCAACCACGTCCATTCTCTCTCATAGGTGCATGTGTCTGCAGGCACATCCACATGCTCTCAGAAAGCACATCCATATCTCAACTTACTCACCTGGGGTGGTTCCAAACCTGCTCCAGAAAGATAAATGGGGAGGGTGGATAGATCACTGCTGTGACTGCTCCCCGTCCAGGTTTAGTCTTTGCTGTGTTAATTAGGGAGGTGGGGGTGTCCAAGCCTAAAGCTGCTCAGTATTTGTGGTGGCAGTGTCAGGAGGTGAGTGCAAGTAGCCACAACACCCCTGCAAAGGGAATATTGTACCCAGTTTGATCAACCCTCAGGTTATGGGGCTGCATTCTTTCTATGGGATGTGCCTGTTGTATGTCCCATTGCTCTCACTCTGCCAGTGCAGATTGTGAAACCCACTGTAGGTGTTCAGCAGGTATCAAAGATGACACTGAATCTGCTCTTTTTATGGTTAAAAATCCAGGGCCACACTCCTCTAGAAAAAAATCCAGGGTAGCCAACAGAGTTACGCCAGCAACATATTTGGCATGGCAGGCTGACTGTAAAATCTGTTTGCTTCTCTGTGAATAAACCCTTGACACCTCATTTCACCAAAACCTCTGGAGGGTGATGTGCAGCTTCTTCCAATAAATACTAGCTGATCAGCAAGGATACTAAAAACAGCGAGGCCATCCATTGCTAATTATAAAGCAGTTTCAGCCAGGCCAGTAAAAGATGTTTTATCTACTCTTTGCTATCAAAACTCACTGTATTTGCATGAATTGAAAACAATTTCTAACTCTTAGGCACTTAGATTGAATATGATGGTGTTTGAACTACAGCTCCCAGAGTATCCAGCATAAGCATTGCTCTCAAAATTAAAACAGAACAAAACAAAACCCACACAGATACCAAAAAAAAAAAAAAAAGGACCCCAAACCTCACAGTAGTAGGGTAATAATCACTGTTAACATTTCAAGGCTTAATGTTTCTGCCATGGTACTTAATCGATAATTGAAATCTCAAGAGATATGTAATGCTTGAAATTCATGCAGTTAATTTTATTGCTAGCACTTGTAATTTGAAAGCAATTCTGCAATCAATAACAATGTGACTTTATTTGCATGGAACAGAAAAGCCTGCAGTATGTTCCAGCCACAAATGGTTCACTATTTAAGTGGGAGCCACTGTCCAGTGAGAGGTCAGGATTAATTCTACCCTGTTTTTCCCCAGCTGTAAATAAGATCTTCCCCACACTGTCTGCGTCCATTTAGTGTTTTTAAATGGCTTGAGGTTGCATTTCTCAAAGGCTCCAGATGCTTCTCTCAAGTTTTCTCTCTGTTCCACAAGCTGCTTTGAGTGCCATGGGGCTGTGGGGAGAGGGGAGAAGCCAGGACAGGGTTAGAGAAGCTCTCCCTGCCTAAATTCTGCTCCTTCACAGTGAAACGTGCTCCTGCACTGCTTTCCAAGCTCTAGATCCCTGCTGCTGCAGGTTCCAAAGGAGGTGTTAATTGAGGCAGAAATGTGCTGGGGTGATTTGTACCTCTCTTGTCTTCCTGATGAGCTCATGGGGAACAGGCTTCTCTGGGGCTTGTCAGGGGCTGCAGTGAAGGTCAAGTACAAGGACTTAAGCTGGAAAAGCCTTGTAATGCTCTGGTTTTGCCTCAAGTCATTAAAGCCTCTGTTTTGCGTTTGCAGCCAAATGAGAGGCTGACTGGGATGGTTGGATCCTCCAGAGATGTCTGTTAGTGCTGCAGGTGTCACAGTGCCATAGAAAACTTGGCCTGAATCAATGCTTTGGGCATCAGTGGGTTGGGGAGGCTCTGTTGGCAGCCCTGGTGGCCTTCCCTGAGGAGATGTAGGAGACCTGGAAGGTGCAGCCAAGGTGCGGGGAATTGAAAGGATTTTTGCATGTCTTGAAAATACTTACTTCAGCAGGAAAAATGGCCTGACTCTGATCTTAGAACTTGCCTTTTGGGAAAGTCCAGGCAGTTTTTTAACATCCCACCCACTTCCTGTTCCCAAACTGCTGTAGCTTGACAAAAAAATCCCCCAACCCAACTCCTAAGCATTGAATCCAAAGATGAATCTTAGTTGTAAATCTCAATTTCTGTCTTGTTGGCTGGAGGACCTTCATCATCACCTGAAGCAAGGCTAGATGCTCGATGGTTTCTGAGCCAACCCTTCCTTAGATGTCAGGGTGCCAGAGCTGGCAGCTTGGATACTCTCCATGTGCTCGCCTGTGCTTCTCCTGTTCTGATATAACTGTGTTTATGGGCACAGCAACGAATGCCACTTATTCTGCAAACTGCCTTTGTGGCGCTGAAGTTCAAAGGTTCTTTTTGATGCAAAAATCTAAAATGACTCATGCTGTGATCAAGAGCTTGAACCCAATTTGTGTGCCTGCCGTGTAAGCAGAGAGCAGCACGGGCCCTTCTCCCTTGAGCGGGGATGGGGACCAAACGCTGCCATCCAGGCTCTCTAGCTGCTTATTCAAACTGGCATCCTCTTGATCTCTGTGGGAGTGCTGACAAATGTAAGAGCAATGGTTTCTCTATATGGAAAACACCCAAGGAAGCTAACTTTAGAAATAACAATGTGCTGATTGTTTTCCAAAATAGCTTTGGTGTGTAATTTTCAATGGCTGACAGAACTTGTAAGGGGTTATTTAAATAAGAAAATTTCTTTTTTTTTACCTTCAGTCTCATCCTTTAATTTATCAAGCTAATTAAGTGATCTTACCCAGGGACACTTTGTTCTTATGCAGTGCCCTCCCCCATCTGAGTCAAGGGAAGACATCTGCACACAAAAGGTGTGTTATTCCCATCCCGTAAATTATATGCAAGTATGGTGGTGCTTTCTCATTCATTTGGCTTTGTTTTAATCTTTCTCTCTTCACCCTGAGCTCAGCTGAAGTACATCAGAGGTTCTGCAGCTAATTAACATGATTACAGCTGTCTGCATCAGGTTGGGAGATTGAGTTAGAAGCTGTCAAGATCCCAATATACTGGAGTCTTATTACTGAGTTTCCAGTGCAGCCACATCTAATGAAATTCAAACAGATCAGGTTAAATTAGATTAGCTAATGGAATCCTCATCTTTTCAGTTTAATATAATTCTGAACAGTGACTCTTTAGTTTCGTTAAAAAAATAAGTGTTTCTTTGAGTTGGACTTGACCTGACCCTGCAGGCCCAAACTCCTGGGACAACCAAGAAGTTAATATCCAGGATCTGAACTCTCTGGACTTGGTATGGTGGTGGTGTTTGGGGACCTTGTGCTACAGGATCTGGAAGTAACTTAGTGCTGGGAGAGGAGAGTCTGCAGTGTGCTTTCTTGGTGTTTGTGGGGTGGCCCCTCAAGACTTGCATGGTGAGTCCCTGCTGCCCTAAGTGACTGCAGCTGCATTAGAAATACAGAGCCACTGCCTGTGCCACAGCTGCTGTACCTATGGACAGAAGTGGAGTGGCCAGAAGAAATAGTTGTAACAGACTTTGAAATGTTTGTTTTGTGCTATTAGCAACTCAATCCCTTGTCCTGGTACTGCAGAAGGAAGATGGTGGAACAGGCACCTGGTAGGTAACTCCAGTGATTACTCTGCTAGGTTGATATTCTTGTTTCAAAGTAAACAAATTTCTGGAAATATAGTAGGACTTGTTTCTTTGGCAGATTAGGGGGGAGAAGATATTGTCAAAAACTCATTTTGCACAGCAGCAGTGTCTTGCACGGTCCCTTAGCAATCCCCAGCACAGGCAACAAAAATAACAGTGCCAAAGTGAGTTAGACCAGCCTTCAAAGCATGATGGGGAACTGCAAAGTTGTGCAAAACTCTGCAAAGCTGCTGAAGTGTCTGTTGTGTGACCCCATTTTGTAATCAGCTAGAAAATAGGCAAGATATAATGGAAGGTCCCTGCCTGTCACTGGCTTGGTGTGACAGCCTGTGCTGCTGGAAGGTGCAGAGACTGGGGATGGCAGGGGACTAAAGTGCTCTGGGGGCTGGCTGTGCTGAGCGAGAGTGCCTGGTGTGTGGCTGCTGCTGATCCTGGGGCAACGTGTTGGTGGAGGGTCACTTATCTGCTTGGTGTAAATGGCAAAAGCTGCCTCTCTGTTTACTTAAACAGAAAAATAGTATGAGTAGGAACCAATTCACGTCCTGGTGCTCTCTTACCAGCAAAGAGCCAGGGAGGTGGGCAGTTGGATGAAGGGCCAAAAAAA
>VXBX01006198.1:253782-263995 GCA_013400415.1 Scytalopus superciliaris
TTAGCTGTATTTTTCAGTTTTTGAACTCTGTCAGCATGGCACCTTTTGCAAGTACTAAATTCACTTAATTTGTGATGGCATTGTGAGTGTGATTACTTGGTGTCGCTGGCTGTGACAGCGTGCAGGCTTTTGAGAGGCCATTAGGGCTGCATGCTGTGTTTGACTTGGATCCCCTTCGTTTGCCTTCTGAACACCAGGCACTTTTCCTGACTGTGCAGTGTCTGCATCAGCACACCAGTGTCTGTACCATGCTGCTGTGATCAGAGTCCCGCCACTATCAGATTTGATCTAATGTTTGATTTTCCTTCCCATCTTCCAGCAAGCTGAACAAGTTCTGGTTAGAAGAAAAGTAATTTTTGGCCATACAGGGCTATTCCTAAGGGCTTTAAACTTCTCCATGTGGTATTTTTTCTGTAGCATCTGGTAAAAATGAAGGTCTCTGAGCAAAAGCATATGTCCTCAATACAGTTTTCTTTTGTGTGACTCTCCTTGCTGTGACACCTGTCCTGTTTCTTATGGGGGCTTTGTGGTTTGGCAGATAAAATGTCTCTGTGTGTGTCCGCCTGCCCACCGGGCTGAACTGCCATGCTCAAGGCATGATACACTTTTGCTGTTCTAGCAAGCTGCTGGGCCTGGAAGTTATTCATAGCAGCACTCCTCACTTCTTCCATAATACACATTTCTTCTTAGCTGCAAATCCCATTGCCAGCACAATAATTGTTTTCATTGCTTCACTGGGAGTAGTGAGGTTAACATCTTGAGCAGCAGCTAAAATAGACAAGAGCAAACAGTACAATAGCTTAATCCCCTGGAAATTACTCTTTTCAGTATAGAATTATGCTTCCTTTTTCTCTCCTCCCACTTTTCATTTAAAGGGTAGAATTGGTTTATATACATCTGAGCCCAGGACATGTAGTTTGCTGCTCCTGCAAGCAGAGTCACAGAATAATCCTCTAGATATTCTTTAAGAAAGAGAATTTCCTGACTAGAGGGTTGAGACCTCAGCAGGGTGGAGCAGTCCAGCCACATGGTCTCATCTTCCCGAAATGTGGCCCATTGCAAATGAGGTCCCTCAGTGGAGTAACAGCTCTCCAGTCCTGCCTGCAGCGGAGCTGGGAGCAAGTTCAAGTTGTCATTGCAGAGATGAGCAGCTTCCAATGTACATAAATATCTAACCCTTCTCTGTTGATTCTATCACTTTCCCTATAAACAGACGCACAGTCACTTTCCAAGTGAGCCATCTGGGTTTGACAGATGTCTCTGGCTTTTTCTGGGCCTATTGTTAAATGGGAGGGAATATTCTGAATTGAAGGAAATAGCTTCTGATGGCAGTCTGCAATTTCATGGACTGGGAGATGAACTGCCCTTCTTTCCCTCAATTGCCATCAGCTCCATTGATTGTAATCTGCATTTGCAGCCTGGGAAACATTACTTCTCATGGGAAGTGCTGGAATTGTCACTTCGGGGGGAAGGAAGTTTAGGTGCACTTTTACCCTTGATGCACATATTGTGGTCTCTTTGTACTGCTGAGAGATGTAACATTGGTTTCTGAAGCTGTATGAGTGAGGTCCATAGAGATTCATATCCATATGTAATTCCCATACTTTGGATGCAGTGTGTCCATCCTGATCCCAAACCTTTGCAGACACTATCACAAGGCAAAGGCTCCCTGCTCTCTGCCTGAGAACCATGTGTATTTGCACACTCTTAAAGCCTTTTTGAATCATATCTGCTTCCTAATGTAAGAAAATCCCTGTGTCTGATCATTTCCGACTGATTGTGAAGTTAGTAAAGTTGACATTATGGCTAAATACTAAAGTCAAATATCAACATTATTCTATGTTTATTTTTCCATTTTTTCCGTTTGGATTTTTTTTTTGTTGTTGATGAAAACCTGTGAAATACATCAGCTTTCTGAAAGTGACGATATTAAAAACAGAAGAGAAGATGTGTATGAAGTGCTTTTTCTGCTAAAGGTCATGCATTGAAAGCAAATTTCAAAGAATTTATTCAGATGAGGGGCTGTGGTGAGACTCTTTTGATTCTCCCTTCTAATGTGTGTGTGGGTGAAGTTTCAAGCTCTCACTTTCACACACACACACAGGTTTTGCTGTGCTTGAAGTTTTCTGCCACCCTCCTGGTACTGCTCTTGGTGGTTGTGAGGCATCTGGTACAGGAAACTGAATGTTTGGAATTGCAGGCGTGCAGTCACGTGCTGAGTGTGAACATGCAAATTATCATAGTGCTTCGGTGAGAGCAAAGTCAGAAGGGCACATTTGGGACAACTTGGCTAAAAATATGGATTTTATATTTGCTTTTAGAGTTTGTGATCAGCTGAAAAGAGGAGGTGAGAAGGAGGGGGAACACTGTAATTACTCAATACTGCATCTGTGGCAGCATACTGAGTGGGAAACTGTCAAAGATAGAAGTTTGGTAAAGAAATCTGTCAATACCGGAAACCTCATTTACTCCTCTGCATTATCTTCCCCAAGGGAGGCAATAAATGGTGATAGTACATAACCCTTGTGTTGGTTGACTGTACCAACTTTCCACAGACCGGCAATTACCAAATTACAGTCTGCAGACTATCAGTGGTCCAGAAGGTTATGGAAAGCAATCCATTTGACAATACTGCTGTTGTTAAATTTTCACTTATGAGATAAACGATGAGATGCCTGCTCCTTAAAACATGTGGACATGAGAAACACTGAGTTACCAGTTGTTTGGTGCTGCTGGAATGTTGGGAGCTCTCCATTGTCCTAGAGGGGTAATGTTTGCTGAGTTCTTGTGGCCTTTGGCCATAGCACAGCCCACATTCAGAGCCCTCCCTGAAGTCCTTGGGTTTGGGTTGCTCTTTGAGAGACAAAAATGACATAGCACGTGAGATTCAACTCTGTGAACTCTGGATACTTGTCTGCCTGTTGGAGCATGTGTATTGTGTCTTTGATATATAGATTTGTCTAAAGACTGCAGCTGTGCTCTCAGATGTGAGCCACCAAACCACCTATCTCTGTCCTGTGTTTATGCTACAGAAGTGTATTTCCACTTTGTCAGCTTTAGATGTCTTTTTAACACAAAGGTGCCTGCCCTGCATTGTAAACATTTCTGAAAAGATTTTTGCCCCTACTGTGTATCGCATAGTTCAGTCTTTTCTTCCAAATTTTTCTGGAATGGAGCTTATGCTTTTGCAAATTGTTCTGGAATGGAGGTTCATGCTTTTATGTGACTCCAGGGAAAAATGGTGATTTCTGCAGAAGGATTTGACTGTACAGTAATTGTAAGGGATACGTGGGCAAGAAGGAAAGCAAAGTGACCAGCATTTTGTACCAGTTTTCTCATGTTGAAAAACAAATCTGTTCAAACAATTTGTGTTTAAGTAAGGTGGGATTCAGGGCATGCACAGAGCTTCAAGTGCCTTTCTCCATCCACTACCACTTCTGTAGTTTGTGGCATCCCTGGGCCTTTTCTGGAGGAGCAGCAGAAATACCAGTTCACTGTGTGTGGCCACCCTGGTGAGCCATCACAGCCCTGTTAGATGTGGGAAAGCTCTGGCTTTTTCCCCTCCTTTCCTTGCTGGATTCTGTTACAGAGCTGTGCTGTCAGCACTGGGCTCTTTCTGTGATTTCCTTTCTCCTGTTCTGCAGGCCCTTCTCTCTCCAGCCCCACTGCTGTGCTTCTTTTCTTTTCACATGTTCTCTGATGGCATGGGAATGATCCTGAACTGCTTTGTCCTTGCAAGTGTTGGATCTCAGCCGGGGACATTGGCAGAACAGGCAGTCCACCTCCAACAGCTGAGCCTGAAGGGGGTTTAAGGGATTCAGGTTTCTTAGATTGGGGTGAAACAGGCATAACTACTAGGAAACATAAAATGTTGTGGAGTCAAAGCTTTGGTACCCAAACTGGAAGGCATAGAGTCTGTAATGCTGAGTAGTGTGAATGATCTCTGCTGCTTGATTTTGTTTGCCAAGATCAGCTTGTTGGAGGTGCCTGAAAGCAGGACCTTCACTGGCTGTGCTAAAGAAGTGAATGTCACCATGATGTTTGGGATTTCCAGTGGCTTCCTTAGAAATTAAAAACTTAGATCACTGTAAATGGTGGCATTTAGTTCCCTTAAGATACTTGGAAACCCCTAGCATGCAAATGTGAATTGATTACAGCTTTGTGAAGAGAAGTGTGGTAAAAGGGTTTGAAAAGCTTAGTGAGAGATGGGAGGTAGTGTGAGGCCTCTGCAGTAAGGAATCTGTGTATTTAGGAGCTGAAATGCTGTCTGAATCAGCAACTGGGCAAATTGGATTTGTTTCAGGGGTCAGTGCCCAAATAAATATTTGCAATAAGACATTCACCAGCCTTTATTAAACCTAGATGGAGGCTAGTCTGTACTCTCCAAAGCAGTAAGACTCAGAATAAAAGGTTTGCTTTAGTATTTGTAGTTGTGTTTGGGTAAGGGTTTTTTTGGCTTTACATAAAGGGAAGGCACTTCCAGAAGGTGGTTATGAGATGACAAAAGAGGCACTTGGGACATAATTTTTCCTTTTGCATGAATTTTTAACACACCTGAAGCTAGAAAGGCTTTGCCCTCAGTAACGTCCCATGAAACTTAGAATTTGCTTTTAAGTGAAAAGACAGCTGTAAACACAGAGAGAGGCAGAGGGCAAAATGCTGCTTTCAACAAGTTAACAAGCGTGTGGAGCAGAGCGCTCTGTTGATAAAGCCTGCTTGGATTTTTTTAAAGACATTTATCAAGGTTCCTCACAGAAGATGTTTAAGGAAATGAAGCAGAGTGGGAGGGTCTTTACTTAGAAAAATTGCTGGTTAAAAGAAGTGGAGAGTGGAAGTAAATATTGAGTTTTTCTGGCAAAGTCACCAGCAGAATTCTGCAAGGTCTCATGCTGAGACTTGCATCTTTCAAATATGAGTCAGGCTTGAAAAAGGAGCAAAGAAGAAAACAAGTAAGTTTTGTTATCACAGAAATGCGTTCGGGGTAGTAAAGACAGGCAGAAGGTGAAGATGTGCAGATGGATGTTCTGAAACAGAGTGATGGGACACAAAAATGACAAATGAGTTTCAGGGTAGGAATATGTGAAGTGATGCACATAAAAGTAATTCTGCATGTACACAAGGCGATGAGCTGTGAGACAGCAACAGGCTCTGGGGGCTCAAGGCTCTGGGTTATAACGCAGTGCTCTGTGGTAGTATTGGCTCAGTGCTCAGCAGTGATCAAAAACAAATTGAACATTAGAAGTTATTAGCAAAGGCAGCGGGAGGAAAACATGCTGCAGCTTTGTAAGCTTGTGGTTGCGCTGCCTCCTTCTCTTTATCTTGTGGCTCTGGAACAAACCAGGGGAGCTGGAAAGATGCAGAGAGCAGGGTTAAATCAGAGATACAGGGTAGTTTTTTGTATCAGGAGTTTTCATGAAGACCAGGATTCCTTAGACTGAGAAAGAGATGGCTGAGGTGAACTACAGCACCAGTCTGTAAAAACCTTCAGAGATGGTGAAGGTAAATGTGGAATGATTTCTGGTGGTCCAACTCTGTCCTTGTCCTGGGGAGCATCAGAGGAAGGGCAAAACTGCAAGTTTTGCTTGCATGGGGGAGTGAGGACCGGGATGTGTAGTTGTAGCAATGCATGTAAAATAAAGGGCTAATCGTGGGTGCTGTGACCTTTGTATAAATGTCTAGGAAGCCTTTAATGAAAGGTTAATTGGGTGGTGGATCAGCAGAAAGGTGTCCAGGGAGAGAAAAGGGTGAGTGCATCACTGGAGACAAATTGATTTTATTTCTGTGTACCATAGTAGGGTGGTAATTCATGCTGTTCCCTGGCTGGTGTGTACTGCAATTTGCAATGCTGCTGTTCGGCCTGTGGGTGTCCTGCTGTCATGGCATCAGTGTCCTTGGCAACACATCCCATTCCTTTGGCTTGGTTTGAGACTGGGACTTCAGCCCAGTGGAACACCTAGGTCTCGGGAGAATGATGTGGGAGCATGTGTGATGCTGAGCTCTGTCCCCATTATCCTTGTTGAGGCCTGTGCAGAGTGGGGCTGGGAAGCAGTGGACTGCACTGGCTTTGCTTCTCGTCACCACCTGTGTCATGGCATGCTGGCACTGAAGAAGTAAAGCAGATTGAGATACTGTGCTTGGAAGTGTATCTGGGTTTTATCTCTGTTAATAAAAAAGATAAAGGTTAAATGAAGCTCTGGAAGGGGGAAACAGCTTTCAAATTAATTTAGTTTTCAAACTGGACAGATATCGTGAAGATCTTACTGGTTGGATCAAGTTGCAATATTTTCCCTTGCTCAGGGAAAGTTCTACCTTGTCAGAATGGAGTGTTTTGGGGTTCTGAGTGACTGCCAGCAATAGGGCTGCAGACCATGTCAGGCATTTTTTTGAAGTGTCTTTTATTTCTATTACGATCGGCTCCATTTCATGAATTATCCCTGAGGTTGCTACTGCAGTTGTGTGTTATTAGGCTTCACTCTGTGCACACTATTTTGTCTACTGCTCAGTCTCTGGCCTCCCAGCTCTCTGGGATTGCTGTGGACATCTCCCTTTCACCTGACTGTGTAATTATTCATCTGACCATATGCTGCTCTGTCTCTTGATGCCATGTGACATCTGTATGGGTTGGTTAATGGCCCTTTTACTGGAGGACTTGCTTTTGGCATGTGGTGCACATGCTTGTGGGGCCATGGCCAATAAGGTGCTCTTCCTTAGGTGCCCCAGGAGCAGGTTTGCTGTCTCTGCCGTGAACTGGGGTCTTGCCAGTGAGGCTGAAGTAGAGTTGGGTTGGGTCAAAACTGGCCAGGTAGTTGTCAGGTCTCAGAAAGTCCTGCCTGATGTTTTATTGGCATTTGGGCACAGCAGAGACATCTGCATAGATTATTGTGTGTGCTAAGGACATATGGCTGCCCTGAAAATAAATGAGTATTTCAATGGGCAGAGTTAATGGTCTGGTCTGCTCACCTAAACAATTAGACTGAATGAATGTTCTGGCTTTGTACAAGGCTGGGACTAGAACTGCTTTCCCATTAGGCTTAAGCTCTTTGGATTTATCCCTTACTGCTCTTAACTTGGTCATGCCCCAGAATTACTCTGGTGATGTGGGAAGGGGAGGGCAAGGGGACTTGAACAATGCTTTTGTGAGTCTTTTTCAGAACATTAGCCCTTTCTAGATCCTAAGTTGCTTTTAAATGCATGACCCTTATTCAGGCTTGAATCTACCTCTTTTAGTTCATTCTTTGCTTCCATTTTTCACCTTGAAATTTTAGATAATTGTAAATACCTTAGAAATGCACATGTCGCTCCCTATTCCTTTTCACTTATCTGCTCTGGTGAGGTCCTGCTGTTGTTATATTACTCCAGCAAGAAGAACTTTTCAAGGAATAGTTGGGGTAACTGGTTGGGAATGTTGTGGTTACAATAGTCTCAAATTAAGTTGACTTCTGCTTTCTGAGAAAACCACTATGTAAGTTTCTTTGTCAGACCAAATTTGTAAAATAAAAAAAAAAAAAAAATTCTTTTAATTATTCAAAGGCTTGTCTGCTATTGGCCTTTCCTGAATTGTTCTAATGAAAAAAGATGTAAAATAGGCTGATAATTGCGAGCTGAAAAATTTCTCCCCAAATCTGAGAATTGATAAATCCAGGAAGGAAGAGATGGGGCAAATAAGATTTGTGATATCTTACAATAACTCACTGGCCTGGTGATGTGTATGGAATACTGCAAAGGAAGATATTTAATGATACGCTCTTATGTGCTTCTTAGGGTGTCTGCACCAGCAGAGTCGTGTTCTCTTCTGTGCTGCTGTTTGTGGGCCAGAATTGTTTCCTAAATCAAAACCTACATATGTTAGAAAAGGTCACAAATGTCCTGAATTTTCCTAAAGTCTCTGCTTTGAAGGAAAAGCCCTGGAAAATTGCATGACATCTGAAATCCTGCCCTTTTTTTGGAACGCTCCACTAATTGCCCAAGTCCCTTCTGGGGCCAGGCAGGTGAAAGTGAGCAGGATGAGTCCTGATGAATGTTACTGAGGAGGTTTGAGCCACCTTGTTCCTCTGGAGGTTTGTATGCTGTGTCCTCCAGAGGCTCCTGCATTGCAGACTAGAGGGGCTCCCACATCTCTCCTGCAGATTCGAGCATGTGGATGGGACTGTGCTGTCCTACAGACTGCAGTGGGCCCTCCATGTGTTTAAAAGAGTGTTTTTTGCTATTGACATGGTCTCATGAGCTGGCACTATTAGCATGTGTGTTTTCCCCTCACACTGTGCAAGAATAATTATCCTCTCTCAGCAGTGCAAGTGTTTCTGTTCCCTCTGATTTATGGAGGCAAAGATCTCGTTTGAGAGGATGAGTCAGAAGTAATTGAGCTCTGGGGGGCTGTATTTCATGGCTTTTCCTTTCTTTAGTTTTTGCCCTGTACCGTGCCTCACGGTTACCAGTGCTTTGGCCTTCCAGGGAACCCTCATTAAAGCTTAAAAGTGAGCTTGGGTCTTCATTACATTTAGAAACCAACCTGATTCTGTAAATCAAGAATGTGGCACAGTGATAATCTCTTAAGCTTTGTAATATTATCATAAATATGGTATGATCCATGGCTGGCTATTCCCAAACACTTGGCACCTTATACAAAACACAGGATGGGTGCAGGAGCTGCTCTGGGGGGACAATCAGCTGCCCCTGCTGCTGGGGGGGAGAGGGTTTGGTGGCTGTTGAGTTGCCAGGAGCAGTGCTGGGTTTAGGTGCAGAGCATGAACTAAAGAGGATTGCTGGGTATCACTGAAGCTCCTGGAAAGATGCAGAGACATTCAGAGGCTGGGGAAGGCTTTAAGCAAGGGCTTGTGCCTCTGCATAAGAAGCCAATAACGTGCATGTCAGTTTGTGGGTATGATGCTGTTGCTTGAGTGAGTCATACAGGCAAGACCCCAAGTGAGCAAGGGATTGATGGCATGGGCTGGGGCAGGGGTGGGATACAGAGCCGTAATTTGCTGAACTGATGTAAGCAATAAATGAGCAGCAGATATATTTTGCACCTTGCTGGCCAAGGTCTGTGGGGTTGAGAAGGCTTTTGAATCCCATGGTGGGTAAGCACCAGAGGAACATGAAAGACCTGTGGTGGGGTGAGCTGCTGGCTGGCTGACTGGCTGGCAGCAAGGAAAGGAGTTTTTATTACTCTCTTGAGATAACTCTAGTCCTGTCATAGTGGTGAGCAAGACACTGGTGCTTACAGGGGCCTCAATCTCATGGGGCAGGGTTTGAGATGGGGAGCTGAATAGCTTCCCCTACCTTTCTAAAAGGGCATGGCAGAAAATAAGGGGTAACCAGCTAATCTGGAAACCTTGGGCAGTGTAATTCAAGTTGGGATGTCTGTCTTTTTGCTGGTTTGGTTTCTCCTTGTGCAAATATTTCTAGTTTTAGTTTAAAGCTTTTGCTGCTGAAGCTCTCTGGTGACAGGAGACAGTGAGATGATGGTTCATGAGGTGCCCTGTTCCCCTGTGATTTTGCACAAGTCCTTTGCCAGTAGCTGAAATGGCTGCTGGATTCAGCCACTTGCTTCTCCCACCTTGGGTCTGACTGGTAAACTTGTGTATATGCTGCAGTGATGGACGACTCTGCTCTTGCATTTCTATTTCTATTTACAGTTTCATTTATCCCTCCATTGAGTGCTTCTTGAGAACACTTCAGTGGCTTTTTCCTTCAAGTGCAGGAAAACTAAAGAAAAAGGCCTGATGCCTCTTTGCTGGACCAAATAACTCACTGTTATGATTGATAATGGTGAAACTGGTTTATAATCTATCTGAGCAGTGATGTACATTATTAAAAACAAAGCAGACAAACTGAGTCCTTTATGGATCTGATTGCTTTGAACAGCAGATGATCTCTGGGGAACTCCGAGAGGGAGCTCTGCTTCTGAGGGCATTGTGAAGCAGGAAGCTGAATGCATTGTAAGAGGTAATAATGAAAACAAAGGTGATGGATCAACAGTTCATTGATTTATGTGCCTTTGATGGGTAGAATTGTCTGTTGCAAATGGGTTTTGCTAGCTTTCAGCCAGTAATCTCTTGTTGTTCCCCCCTGCTTATTTCGGCTAAACAGACTGCACTGTCTCAGAATTAATCCCATTAGTTAACTGCAGTCTTATTTTCTCTTTGACTTCTTTAGTCTCTGGATCCAAACCATGAATGGTGGCATGGATGGCATAGAATTTGTTCCCCTCCCC
>VXBX01006198.1:264087-326629 GCA_013400415.1 Scytalopus superciliaris
CCCCGTGCTGTGGTCTGTCAACTCATATTTGGGGTGTGGATGCTTAAACTGAAAATACCAGTGTTGTGGACTCTTCAGATGTATCTCTTTCAGGTGCATCCACTTACACTGTCTGCAAGCAGAGGAGTTTTAGCAAACAAATGAAAACATGATGCAAACCTGGTTAGAGCTAAAACTTAAGAAATGTGCAAACCAGCACTTGTGCAAAGTTTTCTGGTGAAGCTGACAGCCTTCTTCAGATACACCTTGCAAAGTGAATTTTTCTGGGAAGGTACCAAGGTTTGCCATGTACACATGTTCTGTCTCTACTATTCCAGTGATGTATTGCATCCCGGTGCATTGTTGCAAAGCCGTTCTTAGGGTTCTTTCCCCCTGGATCAATCAAAAGATGGCTCTATCTGTCTGTCTACGTAATGGCCTCTGTCATGGTCCAGTCTGACCTATAAAACCATGCAGTGTCCTGCCATGTACAGCTTTCATAGATGGAAGAAGTTGTTTGTTGTATATAAAGGCCGATAGTGTCTTATTTCTTGTCATGTTAAATGCTGGGAAGAGACTGAAACCCAAATTCTCTGACCATTGACCTGTCCTTTATCTCTGAGCTGAATTGCTCCCTGGGTAGTTCTATAAATGCATGGGTTGCTCACTTTGGAGCACTTCTTCCCCCACAGATGGAAATACGTTGCCATTTCTCTCTGTTGCTTTGCAGCTGGTGTGCTCAAGGCACCAGGATCCTAGAATCGTAGAGTATCTCAAATTGGAAGGGACCCATAAGGATCATCAAGTCCAACTCCCTGCTCTTTGCATCCAACAATCACTGTGTTAATCAGAGCTTATTTTATACTTCGCTGCTTTGAACACAAATATCCTAAAATTGCCTGAAGATGCCTGGTTGAGTAGTCATGTGAAACAACTCCAGCCTTCCAACAAATCCAAAATACAGGTGGCTGCTAAAAATGGTGTTGCCTGGAAGTCTTGAGCCCATTTGATATACTAAAAGCAATTTCTTCTATCAGACATCTCTGTGGTGTATGTCAAGGGACGTTGAAGGTTGCTAGTAGATTGCAAGTAAGAGATTAGTTTCTTATTACAGGGCAGTAGGGTTGGTCCCAAGCTACTAATAAATCACATTGGTTAGTGAGAGGAGTAGAGGAGGTGCAGCAGAAGGTATGGAAGAGGTTTTTGCTGCGTCTCAGCCCGGAAGGCAGTGTTGTAATTCAGATGGCGGAGTGTAAGATACCAGATTGCTTTGAATGTGTTGCAGTCCTGTGGTGCCAAGAGTTTGATGCATCCCCAGGGGCTTAGCAATGAACAGTCCCATCTCCGTGCCAGACTTTGGAGTCAGAAGGTATGCAGAAGCCTCTCCTCCACAAATCCACAGAGACAGGCTGGATCCTTCCAGTAAATGGATTGCTTGCAGCTTTCAGTGAAAGCCTCGTGCTGTGTTTGACGGCACCGCTGGATAGAAGTGTTCTCATTGCCGTCGGCACTGCCTCGTTAATGCTGCATCGCTCCCCTGCCACAGGGGTTTGAGGATGATTTAAGTGTCTTTGGATTGTCTGTTTGGAGGAAGTTGGAGAAGTGCAAGGGCAGCTGTGTCAGACATACGGGACTGGTACAGGACAGGCTGGGGTAGTATGTTGGGGACTTCCAGAGTTGGGGATGGATATTGAGGGACAGGCAGCCTGGCACAGCTTCCTTGCCTCTGAGGTGGGTTGCTCTGGGAGGTGCTGCTGGACTATGGAGACAGCCCAGTGCAAGGCATCAGTTTTTGTTGACAATGAGTGGAATCTGTCTTGTCCAAATTTGTGTCTGTATGGACAGCAAAGGCCTGGGGTCTCTTCACTGTCCGCAAGGGACAAGCAGCTGTAGAGCTCTGGCCTCCTTACCCCAAGATAGGGATGAAAGGAAAGGTGAAGTGGCCTCACTTTAGCCCATGGAGGAAAAGTCCATGGGAACACATCTCCTGTCAGTGAGGACCACTGAGCCGTGTTGCTTTCCTAGTAGTGGAGGGGTTTGCTTGTGCTTTTCCAGGAGCTGCCATTGGCACAGTGCAAAAATCCCTTGTGCTTGTTGAATCACAGTGCCTGTGAGAAAACTGATGATTTTGTTGAGCTTGTCTCTGACTCGTCCTAGACCTCCTTGCCAATATGCTGCTTTATGCCTGTGCCTCTGACTTTCCTGTAAAACGGGGCTGATGCTGCTTGCTGCTGGACTAGGAGCAGCAGTGAGATGGTGTCAAGGCTTATGGACTATTAGAGCCAGTCCTTGAGTGAGGCAGGTCCTAAAGAAAAAAAAACCCTGCTCTTTGCAATCCCACATGGGAGTTGTTTTCTCTCTGAAAAAGCCTCTTCTGAAATGAGAATGCCCTGTCACTAATGAGTGCATCAAAGAACATCAGGGGGCACATGAAAGCAGCGCAGTATTTTTTAAATCGGTGCATTGCTATGGTAGGGTAAAAGATCTTTTAAATTTGATTTAAGATCCTTGTGCTGATAAAATACAGACTATGGATGCAAATACTCGTTCAGCTGCTGGCATATGGAGATGAGTGTTTCTTGTAGATTTTACCTGGAGCACATATTGTTGTATGTTTCGATTTGTTATGCTAAGTAATTGCAAAACATCTTTGTGCTGGGCAAAAGTTTGGTGTAGTGCCACCACATGCATGATGACATTTCTTTCTTCTTCCTTTCCTGCCATCCTACATAATCCTTTATCTCTTCTTAGTATTTAATATGCAAAATGAATTTAAACAGGTGAGTGGGCAGCTGCCAAACCCGGGAGGCTCCAAATGCTCTCCTTCCAGGGAAGAACCTGAAAGAAGCAGTTGGGGTTTTGTTTGTCCCAGAATTTAAGGTGGAAAAAGAAGGTTGGAAGATACAGTTATTATAGGTGTGGCTAGATATATAATCTTCGTGATTTATATCCTTATGCTTCCCTCTGGGAAGAAGGCATTTGTGGGGGGCACGAAGCTGGGTTGGAGTGTCCCTTCTGCTGGTTCTCTTCTGCTGCTTGAAGCCATACAGGGAAAGAACCTGACGGTGCTTATGCCCCATCTTCAGAAAATATCCAATCTGTTGAGTTGTAGAGGTGCTCAATTATTTTAATGAGCGATTGCCTTTTGACCTGGGAAAATGTTCTGCAAATGCATCAAGCCCCATCAGTGTGATGTGAATCAGCAGCTCTGTTGGAGATGGCTGGGTGTTATTTTGCAGCTGTGCTTTGCTCTGGGAGGTCGTGGATGGTGAATTTAATGAGTCCAGCCCTGAATGAGAGGAGTGTTTCTTGCAGTTGACAGTGGCCCCTAGGCCTGACCTCACTGGCCACCCTGCCCCATGCCCTGGCTTAGCCTGTCCCCCACACCAGCCTTGGAAGGGCTGGATTCCCCCAAGGCTGCTCATGCCCTCAGGGAGCCATTCACTCACCCTTCCTGCTTGCTTTCCTGTCAACCATACCTGCTCAGAGCAGCTTTTATGCGGGTGTCTGTGTCTGTCCCCTGTTACTGCCTCAAGCAGGATTGCTTGGGGTTTAGTTGTTCAGCAGAGCTGGTGTTTCCTGAGAAGGGTTACCCATGGCCTGCTTCCAACCTGCTATCTGTGCCCTTTTTATTATTCAAACTGAAATAAATAAATACATGAAAAATGTGTTATTTTAATTGCTATTAGAATATGTTTGCTTTTTTCTTAGGCATGGAAATAAGCAACCAAAGCATCATTTGTAATGTTTTCCATGCTTTTCACTATCTGAGACCTAGAATAGGCCTACAGACCACTCCCTCTTCGAGCTCAGTCCAGCTTTTTCCGATTGCATCTAATGAGATTTCCAGCCCCATTTTTCCTCCCCTGAGGGCAATGTCTAGCCTTGTCTTTATACTCCAAACTAGCAGCTATTCTGGGATAGATCACAGGCTAGGTATTATAGACTAGCACTGTATGTGGACTATTGAGTGCTGTTTCATAGCTATGGTGGTGGGTAACCCATGTTTCCTCTGTCTTGTCCTCCACCCCCTTCACTAATTATTTATCAGCCCTATCACAGTAGTGTCTGGAGGCCTCTGATCAGGTTTCCATTGTGCTAAGCATGGTTCAGAGGATCTTTGGGATGTTAAGTCAGGAGTATGAGGAAGAAGGGGGGTGGCTGTGGATGGATGAAGGGTCAGGAAGATGAAGTACATGATACCAGAGTAAGGAGCTGCTAAACACAGCATGTTTCTGGTGGCATCAGCTTCTTTTTTGTAGTGTTTGCGATAAAGATCTTTTGCTAAATGGATCACTAAGGAGAGAGTCCCAGAGTTTAATCTGATGCTGCATCCCGATTACCTAGACTTGCACTCGCATGGGCTTTATTTGCAGACAAGTGTGTTCGTGGCAGTGTGCACAACCTCTGTGGCCGTGCAGATACCTTATCTCTGCAAGCCTGTACTGCAGGCTATATGTGGTGGGTCGGGATGGCTCTCCTGCTGTTATCTACGTGTTTGGAAGGATTTGTTCAGAGGGAAAATAAGGATGCTTTGCTTGAATTCACATCTTGGTATCAACAGCACTTAATTTCATTTTTGCATTGTCAATTAAGTGTTGTTCTGTTGTATTGCTTTAACTCCCTCTGCTGGTTAATTTGACAATTCAACCATCCGTTTTGATTGATTTTACATCTAGATGCAGCATAATCATGTCTTGGATGGAGAAAGTGAGGTTTGTGCCCTGTTGGATTGTATTTGCTGCCTCTTTTTGCTTGGCAGGTTTGCCTCTCTCTGTGGCTGAATAAACCCATTCCTCTGGTCACTCGTCCTCTGCCTCATAGCTACTGAGTACGACTGTAGCAGTTCAAATCCCTGTCAGAAGGGTTTGAATCTTTGCTGCACTGCTGGGCTGCAGCTGATAGATCTGTGTCCAGAAATGCCAGCTGAGGCTGTGCCTGGGAGCGTGTTGTTCCCTCCTCCACAAGCACCACTGTAAAAGGAAATCCCAGGTACAGTGGGAACACTGTGTCATGGAGGTTCCCAGGGGTTCTCTGACACAGCCAGCAGTTATTAATGCCATGCTGAAGCTGAGACAGGCAGCTGTGCTGGGCAGAAATTTCTCAGCTGGGAGACTCGGAGGTGGCTTGGAATCTTGGACTCTGTACTGCTGGTTTGCAGCTGTGTGTCCTGTGCTGGGAGCATCACCTGCCTTGGTGGGCTGTGCTGCTCACATGGACACTGCTACCTCCTGGCTCCCTGCCCCACTTGCCCAGGGGGAAACAGTTTGTCTTTTTTTCTATAACTGCTCGTGTCCCCATCCACAAGGCATTTTAACATGCTGGCCCTTCTGTGCTCCTTTGACATAATATGGATGAGTTGCCTTTGCTAATGCCATACAGAAGCCATAGAAGGATTGCTTAATCAATATCAGCTCAACTACAGAATAAGTACTGTGTTCCTGCAAAGGTGTCAGTCACTGTTATATTTTCATATACGTATGCATGCCTTTTCAGGAGTTTTTTGGAAAAAAATAATAAAGAAAGGTCCTCCTTTCCCCTGCATAACAGAAAAGACAGATACTATCTCTTTGATCTCTGGGTATTATTCCTCGCTGCTTTTGTTTTGAGTTTAATTAAATTCTGGACATCTTATACTTAAAAGTGATGGATTATATTTAAAACTACATGCTAGCTAAAAGTATTATGGGGATAGTGATGAAATGCTCTGGAGCTGTTTGGGCAGAGCAGTCTTCTCCCTATCTGGCTCCTTTGGGCTCACCTTGATTTAGTGCAGAAGTGCTAAAGGTGCCAGGTTCCAAATTTCTGGCCGTGAAGCTGAGACATGGGTGGTTTGGATCAGATTTAAGGCTGGACCCATATCAAGATGTATTTTTCCTGTATAAAAATGGAATTTGAGGTTTACTCCTTATTTTTTTGTTTTTCTTAGTGCTAATATAACTGCTGAACTTGGTGAACTTGTGCATATGTAAAGTCAATATAAGAGGTTCAGAAAAAATTATCAGCCTTTCTGGCACTGGCCAGGTTGTGGGGAGAGCAGGGGGTGAATCTTCCTGGGATGGTTAATCCTCCTTGGAGCTGCTGCAGGCAGAGCAGAGTTGTCAGTTTGTGGAGACTTGGGAACCAGCACTAAGCTGAGTTGGAGGAGATGAAATGTAGCCGGAGCAGAGATGTGGTGCCTGTCAGCTTCTTCAGCACCCCTCCTTGGGGGTTACAGCTGCAGACAGACTGTGTGGGAAGTTGGGGGCTTGGTCAGTGGAGCTGAGTGGTAAAGCTGCTGCAGACCCAGCCAGAGCACTCGTGTCCCTTTGTGCTAAAGGGCTTCTCCATGGGAGTGCAAAAAAGAGGAAGACCCATTGTAACCTGAGTGTGCTTTTGCCTGTGGTAGGAAATCAGTAGGCTCCTCACCTAGTCCTTGCCAGAGGTGCATCCCATGTTCTCAGCTGTGCCTGCCTGTTGCCTGTGCTTCACCTGCCAGGGAATTTGTGAATCTGAGGAAACCAGTGATGGAGGAGCTTCATCTCTCTTGTAGAGAGCAGGTAAATGCCCCAGTACAGTACAGGGCTTGGAGACTTTCCCAGAGGGTTTTGACACGTCTCAAGAGCTGGTGGCTAAGGACTGGGTCTGGGAGATCTGCTTACACTGCACTTGCAGTGATTTGTTGGGGCAGGGGAAAAAAAAAATCAAAGCTGCAGAACTGGGAATGTATTACAGTAATTAACTGTGGGCTGAAGAAAGTGAGGGACATCCTGGACACAGAGGAAATTAAATGGAAAGTGGTATTGACCTTATGTGGGATGGAATTGCAGAGAGCTCTGTTTGCAGGGTGGAAATTAATTATTGGATTTTGTCTAAAGCTGGGCTTATGTAAGAGGCATGTCTGTCTTCCAAACTTTACTACCTCAACTCTTTGCTTCTCTGCTCATTAATAGGCACAGCTGACCTGCCAATGACAGTTTGAGCCAGCTCAGTGGGACTGGCTTGCTTAGGCTGCTGATGTTTTTATTCAGGGTTGTTTTAATGTCAGATAAAAATTTTGGTTGACTGAAGGCAAATCAAATCAGATCCGTCTGTTACTCAAAAAGCAAACCCCTGCAAGCCCTCTGTGTGCTGCTCAGCAGCATGTTGTGTTCAGCAGTGGTGTTGGTGCATCCCAGCAGAACGAAGGTGAGGAGGACGTTGAGCTGACAGATCTCCCAGTTCCTCCAGGGTTGTGGGATTGCCTGTGCCTTTTGCTGGCAGCCAAGAAAAGCAGTTCCTTTGGCCAGAGCTGCCCATACTTTGGCTTCTCTGACACTGCTGGACTTGGGCATGTCCAGGATGGGACATCCCAGTGGCAGCCTCAGGGATTTTGCTGGCAGCAGTTGACACTCTGCACCAGTGACTATTCATCTGCAAGAGAGATTCAGAAGTAAAGGAGTTGGACTGTTACAGTAAGGATATTATTACTTGGTGTATATTTTTGTGGGTGTCCCACAGGAGCCTGGAAGGTAGACCAAGACTGGTAGGCACTTGTCAGACACAGAACAGTGTTTAATTCATTGATTGTTCTGCCAGAGTCTTGACAGTTGCTGTGCTTTTTCCTTTTTTGTTTTCCCACATGCAGAGAGCAGCTCCAATATTTTTCTCTGTTTGCTGACCTTTGTTTGAAATGAAAGCAAAAGAAAATTGTGGAAAGCCACACTGAGAAAGCCAGGAATTGGTCTCCTTTAATGTACTGCATGGCTTGTATCTCATGGAAAGGCCATTTGTCTCATTAAAATGTTTTCATCAAAACTCCTTTTCTAGGAGGAATGGTTTTTCAAAGGAAGCAAAACATCACTGAGAATTCTTGCTATTTCAGTTTCCATGTTTTACTGAAAGACACATATTACTCTTCCTGTTTTCAGCAAAACTGTGGAAAATGTCAAACATTCCAAACTTTGATTTTTGTAGTAGAATATGTCCTTCCTAGCTTTCTAATTGTTCCTTATCAGTGCATGGGGAAACATGCTCTGTATATGACCTACCAGAAATAATAAAAAAGATGGCTTTCTTTATAGGCAATTCTGCTGAAAAGCAGAACAAAACAAGAGGAAGGAAGCAAAGCCTTGCCTCAGTGCAGTGTATAGCACTGCAGGTCCTACCTGTGAGGTTGCTCTATCTTTGGAAAAAGAAGGTAGAAGAAAACTAGAGCAGCCTTGAAGCACTGTAAGAAAGTATTTAAGTGGAAATAATAATGATGCAATTATTTTTTTCTCCATGAAAACAGCATTTAGTTGAAGATTTAATCCTTCCAAGAAGAAAACAATAATGACTAAAAAAAAAAAAAAAAAAATAAATATATTTTTAAAACAGCATTTAGTTGAAGATTTAATCCTTCCAAGAAGAAAACAATAATGACTAAAAAAAAAAAAAAAATATATATATATCTTTATTGCAAAATTACCTTGGGGGTAGTGCAGTTATTGGTGAGAGATTCCTTTAGTGCTGCTGTCCTTGTGGAAGCTTACTGTGCTTTATTTTTAATCGTGAGAATATTCATAATATATCAGCAACAAAGAACATACTCTCCTAAAACAGTGTCTTCCATTGAATGTGCAGAGTTTTGCTGCTGAGAGGAGGAAGATAACTGAGGCAGTTGTACTATGCAGGATGCTGCTGAATCCTTGATCTCCTTGTAGTATTTTGATTTTTTTGTTTTCTGGCTCTGTAATATTTATGGAAATATATTTGTATATCTGTCTGTGCCCAAAGAGAGTATTGGGATGTCCTGTCCAGTGTGTTTGTTTCTTTTTCCCTTTACTGGAACAATGATGCTGCAATCTTTATTTTTTGTGGCTGGAGGAGTGGGACAGGGATACATTGCACCTCTTTGGGGGCTGTTATGCTTAGAGTCACTCAGGTTTATTTCCAGGTATAATTAAATGGGCAGCTGAAAGGTGGCCTGCTGCAGTGCACTTGCTCAGTGACTCTGACCCCTTGCCTTGGTTATCCCTGGGCAGCCCCTCCTGGCCTTTTCATCCTTAAGCAAGGATGTCAGTACCCAGACAAAGGGTTATCTTTGCTAAGATTCCCAAGGGATCAGAGGATAGAGGCAGGTCACTTATTTAACCTTACACCGGGTGGAGCAAAGATTGAACAGACCTCAGATGAGTTGATGGAACCAGTGGCCAGATCATGAATTGAAATACAACCTGGCAACGGGTATTAAGAGGATCTTCCATGGCAGCAAAGTTGCAGTTCCCAGCTCAGTTCTGATCAAAGGGCTCTGAGCTCAGACGGCTCAGCGTGTGAGGGAGGCAAAGCCTCGCCAACGCCGCTTCAGGCTCAGCATAATTAATGGTAAAGTATGACCCTCTTCAGCACATCTGGAGGGTGCAGAGAAGAGGCTTGTGACAGATTTTGATAGTACCTTAATGAAGTGCGTGACCTTTCTTAAATCACATGTGTGTTTGCTGAGCTCTGGTGACCCTTGTCTGGGTCTGCCCTGGGTGTTTGCTGCCTTGCTGTGTGGTGGGGGGAGACCTGCAGAGGTGAGAGACACCTCAGACAGGTAAGCAGTGTCTGGCACCACCTGTGGTGCCATCCCCAAACCGCTGGCCTCTGGTGTTTGAGAGAGAGTTGACAGGACTCCCCTGTGCTGCTTCTTTTCAGACTGTTTGGTTTTGACTGTTTAAAGTGAATGATGGATGAGTTTCCTATGTGGCTCTTGAAGGGTCTGAAAAATGTGATAGGATTACTTCAATTTCTCACGTTTTATTTCTGACATAGGAAGGGAAGATGAAGAACATAAGGTGCCTTCCTTTAAATTTGCAAGACTTCTGCTTGATGTGGTTAATAATGAGTTTTTCTGATAGAAATAGAATAAAGACCTGGAAGCATGGACCCAGGGGAGAAGTGCTGGATAGACTGTGTGTGGGAGAGATGTACAGCTGATATGGTTGATATCCCATGATGGGAAGGTAGGAAGATTTCCATGGAATAATAGGGTGGGGTGACTCCCTTGGGACAGAGACCCTGGTGAAGCTGAAACAAGTTATAAGCTTCCCTGAAGTGAGAACATGCGTGCAGATGTTCTTCTTTTTCCCCCTTGTAAATCAAGAGAGATCCATACATAATTTTTATCTTTTTCTTTCGTTTTATCGTGTGTTTTAGTTTACCTGAGAAGAATCAGGTGGTACATCTGATCTTCTTTGACTTTACCTGAGCACTTATTAGCTGTTTGAGTCCAGTCTGGTGTCACCCTGACAGCTCTTAATTTGAAGCCTGGGGAAGCAGAGAATCTTGAAGCAGAATTATTTTTTCATCTGACTGTGTAGTGCCACTGAGATAGAGACTAACAAAGTAAAAGCAGAGAAGAGCTGAAACTCTGCTCTCTGCTGTGTAGAAATCCTTTCATTCTCTTAGAAACTTCTTTTCACCAGCATATCAGAGACTGCAGTGAGAACATGTGGTTTTCTGTTTCTCTTCTACTAACTGGGATGTACTTCCTTAGAGTACAGTATCATGAGACTGTCAGGTCCTAACAATTCCCAGTAAGTCCACAGATTTTTGAAACAGTGATGTTTTGTATGAACTGTGATACAGAAACGTGCTGCACCTTAGTCTTGCCTGCTGGTTATTTGCACTGAAAGCAGTGCCTGTGAATATTTGATTGAAATTTAAGGAGGGGGGGAAAAATCAGCAGCAGCTCAAAAAGAGAAAATAAGGTTTAAAGCCAGACTGAGTCTCCTTTTTATTTCTTCTACTGCCTTCTGTAGTCCATGGGGAGTCTTTACTTCAGTTTGCATGAAGCTGCTCTTTCTGTTCACTGTTTACATCTCTGGGTTTCTGGATGTTTTAAATTGGTTATTTTTGCGCTGCTGGATTTTTCCCTAACGTAGTATATGGCTATGCTTAGTATCTCTTATGGCTGCTTTTGTCTTTTAGATGCTAAGATTCAGTAATGAACTTCATTAATCACCTTGGTACTGTGTAGGGACTGTACTGGGAGCAGCAGTGGTGTCCCTCCTCTAGGGAAGGAGGGTGCTGCATGTTCAGGAGGGAGGTGTGGGGCTGGCAAATGCTGTCAGAAGCACAGGACGGTGAGGCTGGAGGGGATGGCTGGGCATCCTGTGGCCACTGATGCAGGAGTGAGAGGGTTCTGTGGAGATAGGCCTTACTCACCCAAAATGGGAGAGGTCTGAGCTTCTGCCCGCTTGCATTTACCTTTGGCTACATCCCTGCATCTCTGCAGCTCCTGGCTGACCCATGTGAGCAACTGCTTCTGTACCCATGGTGTTTCAAAGCCCAAGATTTTGATTTCCAGTCTAATCACGTCAAAAGCTACAGCCTGCTTTTTCTATTTCTTTATGCAATTTATCTTATCTCTTTTCAATATCCGTGTCTGAAGTCTGCTGCTGTTGGGACCCACCCTGTCCCCGTGCACAAACACACACAGAATGGAGCCAAGAGAAGCGAGACAGGAGCAAACACTTTTTTTTTATTAGGGCTGCAGTTCAAAGTAATGAAAATAATAAATGGAGTCTGAGAGGTGCTGCCACGTGTCCTGGTGACTGCATGAAAGGAAGGTGAGAAAGGGAGTTGGGATGCCCTGGAAAAGATTTTAAACCTTGTTTAGACTTTACAGAGCTGATTGAATTAACATCAGGGCACTTAGATGATTCTTTGGTGTGTGTATCTCTCAGTTAAAGATGAAAAATCTCTGGCATGAGAACATTATTAGCAGAATTATCCCTTCACGTATATTTGCATGTGAAATTGGACTTTTTCCCAAAGAATTGTGAACATGAACAGACTCCAGGAGGGATCCTTCTGTCATGTGTGAGATGGCTATAGAGGTAATTGCTTTCTTTCTCCCAGCCTGCAAAAAGACTAGAGTGTTTGGATGTGCACCTTTGGTCAGTGATTGACACAATGGAAGAAAGATGCTTTGTTTCCATCACTTGTGGTGATGATTTTTTTTCCCCAAGTGGCTATATGCAGTGTGTTTAGGATTCCTCACTACTGAGAAGTTTTCACATTTTTTTCATCTCTTACCTCTCCCCTTCTCACCCCACCAGCCATTTCTTTTTAAATGACAGCAGGTTCCAGATACTGAGCTGCAGTGATCAGTGCTCCTGTAGCAGAGGAGAGGTGCTGATGGTGCTGTTGATGGAGGCCCATGGCTGGTTGTGCTGGAAGGAAGCAGAATTTGGCTTTATTATTAGTATCGTCACAGGAGAGGGTGAGACTATAGGTTATTTAATCTCCTTTGAGATCAGACTACCTTAAGACATGGAAGCCTAAATGATGTTTTATCAAAGTGTTTTACATCCCTGTGCTGTCCTTTCTTCCCATCCTTTACAAAGATCTATAGTCTGTCACCAGTATCATGCCCCAGCACTTTCACATTTCAGCTGGGTCATGGAGAATGTTATGGAGATCCACAGAGTTGTCTCTGCCTTTATTTGCAGATGGAAATGAAGACCTCAGTTGTACCCCAAAATTATGACTAGCCAAACTAGTTCTTGGGATAGGGACAATGCTCTATATATAGTGTCCAAAATGGGGCATTGCAATAGGTCACATTGGAGACAGAAGTGACCCAAAGTAAGTTGGTACAAAATTGGATGTATGTCAGGAGACTGGAGCTGTTTGGGGTGGGAAGCACATGTGTAGGATGTGGTTGGACTCAGCCCTTCCATCACTAGCCTCAGAAACAGCTGAACTGCTTCACATGAAATCTCACCCTTCCTCCCAGATTAGATCTGTGCACAGATATCTATGTGCGAGTGCATGTGTAGCCTGAGGCAAACACCTGACATGAAAAATGTCATCCCAATCCATTCAATTTCAGTGGAGATTTAAGCAGCAAAAGACAGAGTCTTAAAATGGAAAATAGAGTGCTCCCAGCACAGCTTAGAGTCCAGTGAATTGAGAAAAACACCTCTTGAGCCTCATTGAATGGATCATGTATTGAACAGATCATGGATTGAGCTGTGCACAAGGAGTCACTGAGGGCATCGTTTCCAGGTGATGAGCATTCCCAGTGGGTCCCATCAGAGAGGCTGAGCAGAGGGATGTGTAATTGTGTGGACAGGTATGTAAGTGGCCATGGCTGGATTTTACCTGGTGTAAATCAACTTAGTTCTGGGGTCTCAGAGTGGCTTTGGCATTACCTTGGCTTAGGTGGAAGCTCTTGCTAATGTAGTGAAGGTGGAGTGCCAGGCTTCTACCCTCTGTCTGTTGTCATTGCCTGGGCTGCCAGTTCAAATCTTTTGGCTGGAATGTTGAAAACTGAAGGGACAGGATAAAAATGTAAGGGGTTTAAAGAATAGAAGTGTTTATATTTTCATTTACCCGTGGTTTTGAAACTTTCCTATGCACTTCGATCACATTTTCAAAATTTTCTGTTATTTCTTTTTCAAAACTAGACACTCTTATGATTGCACAAATTTAGGACCACAGAGAAAATATAAATGCAGTGTGACTTGGGACTAAAATTAGACTGACAGTGCTGAGCTGCTACTCCATACTGGGCTAAGTCATCATTATTTGGATTTGCTTGAGTCCAGAAAAGGCTTAGCTCATGTTTTGAGCAAAGCCAGCAGTCACATCCTGCTTTCTTAATTGCTATTTGATATGAACCATGATAATTTCCATTATGAAGCCAGTTTTAATTAAGCAAACAAAAGCGCTCTGCACTTCTTTCTGACCAGCTTTTGATGACTTCTTCTGAATTGTGACAGTTGGGTTTAAATGTGCTCTTCAAATGCAGCCAGGTTTAAAGATGCAATAAAGCAGAGAATCACGTGAATGGCCTTGAGCAGTAGCTTTGTGTGGCCCAGAGACTGTCAGTGCTGGGCACTGGTCTACTGAGTAGTGTTCCCTAAGTGCTGTGTTGCTTGAGGGTCTTGAAGGTGATGTGTAGCTGAATGCAATAACTTAGGGCATCGAGGGGGCTTAAACCAGCAGGGAGATGCTTTGTCCTGGGTGCTGCAGCAACTCCAGGTGCATTGGAGGGAGAGCCATAAACCCTCAGTTACTGTTAGAGGGAGAACTGGCACTGGCCCATGTTGCAGAGCAATAATTATAATACAACAGGCTGTGGCCAGGGTCGAGGCCACGACTGGCAGATGTTTGACATTTTCTGTAGGGTATGTATGTGGGGTTTTGTGCTTAGATTGGGATTCCTTGGCCCCTTTGGGCTTTGAACAAAAGGTGTGGGAAATGAAAGCCAGCCTGACTTAAGGTACCTGAGAGGGCTCATGGTGCTGCTTGTGCTGTGTTTGACCTGCACCCTTCTGAGAAAGCCCCAAAAGGTGACTCCAGGAAAAGTAGGACCCCCATCCTGGTTTCAGGGCTTATGGGCTGAAGGGGCTGAGGGGTTGATCCATCACAGTCGTAGCATAGGAAAATCTCTTGTTGCCAAAGGGTGGGAATGGTTTCACATGGGCAGGACGGTTGAGGACAGCTTGTAACTTATTTCTCCCTGTCACTGGTAAATGTTCATGGTACATAAATTATATATGAGATAACCTGTTACCTGATTGCATAATGACCAAGGCAGAGCATGGACAGGCATGTGCTTTGTTTTATGTCTTGCTTCCTCTTGTGACAGGAGTAGAAGACATAGCCTCAAGCTGTGTCAGGGGAGATTCAGGCTGGACATTAGGAGGAATTTTTCAGAGAAAGGGTTGTCAAGCACTGGGATGGGCTGTCCAGGAAGATGGTGGAGTCACCGTCCCAGGAGGTGTTTAAGGAAAGACCACATGTGGCACGCAGAGCCACAGCCTAGTTAATGTGGTGTACAGTCAAAGGTTGAGCTCAGTGATCTCAGAGGTCTTTTACAACCTAATTGTTTCTGTGATTCTTATCAAACAAAAAGCATTCTGTGATTCTTATTCCCTTTGGATAGTTAAGAGAGTTAAGGGAGCGCTTACTTGGGACTTCCTCATGGAGGTTTCTGAGCATGGCCACAGGCATCTTAAGGTTTAAAAATATTTTGGACCTCTGAATTGTGCCAGTGTGTTTGCAGGAGAACAGAAGGGACGGGGTTTCATGAGTACATTCCAGGGAACAAGGCTGTGTGGGTACAGGAAGGGGAAGAAAAAAAAATCTTGTATATTCCTCTGTATGGTCTCACTGCACTGGTGTGAGAAGGAAGATAAAGGACCATGTACCAAACACTATTTCTCCTTGGAAGAACAACTAAAGCAGTATTTTATTATTTTAAGATGGTAGGACTTCTTTTCCCCCCACAGTTCTCTGAAAAATTTGAGCTCAAGACAAACTTTTAGACAGAAAGCCAATTTAACCAGTTGGGATAACTTACAACTAATTCTAAGACTCCTGTGCTTGAATCCTCTTTTATTCTTTGAGTTGTCTGATGATATTTAGCCATGAGTTGTCTCTTTCTGAACCACTTTTTACAATCCTTATAATATTAATTGAGTTCCTTCCCACGCTAGTGGTGCTAAAGGCCATGTTAAATATTAAAACCTTTTTACTAATAGTATTGGTAATATAGCTGGGGCTGCTTAGTGGTGATCCAACTGTCCTAGTGGAATGAAATAGATTAAGTACCATTCCCTGGTGAGAGTGTAATTCATAAAAGCAGGGTGGACAGTATGTTGTGCCTGTCTGATGTGTTTTAGAGAATGGCTCTGCTGATGATTATACTTTGGGAAATTGGAAGAACATGTCCCCAGGACATATAAAGTGTCTGTCTATTAGGGACACAGAGAGGATGTGTCAGGTTTTTGAGAAACATGCTAGAAAGAGAAATTAGGTTTGAAAAAGCCAATGCATTGAGGAAGGCAGGCGGCTCCTTTTTTCCAAGGTGGACAAATCTGGGTTCTGTTTAGCCATGCATGCAGTTTTAGAGCTGCATGTACAGGCTCAGGAAGGATCAAAATAGCATTTCAAGAGGCTGGCAGAACTTGTCTGAAACAATGGTACCTCATTAGCAGATGCTGATCCTGTCAGAAAAAAAAGTAAATGGTGCCTTTTGCTTCACTGAAGAAAATGCTGCCTTAAGCCCTTGCTCCCCCAGTAGGCAGAGAGGAGTCTCCAGGCAGCAGTGATGAAAGGTTCAAGCAGAACCATCCTGAGGGTCACTGTGGGTTCAGACCAGCTTGTTTGATTTATTAATGGGCCACGTTGCAGGAAGGGGATGTGTTTGGAGCCCATGTACCCTCAGTGCTCTGCTTGGGGAACAAGCTGCAAGACATGTCTGGTACCACACAGGAAGTCTTTCTTTTAAATAGTTCCCATGGAAGAGGAACAGTGGAGTCACTGATATGGAGAGAAATAAGGTATGTTGGAGGCAGCATGGAAAATGATGGAGAGAAGGAGGAGGCTGCACTTTTATACCCTGAATCTTACAGTGAAGAAACTAAGGCTAGGAAGCTACTCTAAATTTTAATTTTTCTTCTTGCTATATGTTTAGTGTAGCCATCAGTGCAATGGGAGGGAACAGGCAGATGGAGGAGGAAAAGGAGGACAGTCAATGTAGATGTTCGGGTCCCTGAATACATCCTTAGCTGTAAGGGCTGTGGCTCTAATTTGCCATGCTGGAGGACTCAAGGGTAAAGACGCAGGATGATGAAATGTTTTCTGAGCTCTACCTGGTATATAAAGGAATCTTTTAGCCAATCTTTCCATCAGCAGCAGCCAGCAAGCGGGGAGGGAGGAATAATGGAAAGAGCCTTTATATATCTAAGTAGGTTGTGTTCGTGGTTTCCTGTGTGGTGCCTAACCGTGAGGGGATTCTGCCTGTATCTTCATCCCCTCTCATCTTAAAGGGTTTCATTAACATCTAATTGCTGCTTATTTTCCTCATTCAGAGAATCCAGGTGCTGCACAATGTTCTTAATCAAGTGTGAAAAGACCATTTGTCAGGAAAGCTCCTGCTCTTTCAGTAAGGTGCTTCTGAAGATGTTTGGCCTTTGTCTGTGCTTATCTAGGAGAAAAACAAGTGACAAGCGTCTTGAACTTGACTGAGATCTTCACTTATTCCTACCAACCTTGTCGCTGTGATCTCACCTCACTGTAGCTTACCAATGAAAGCCTTATCTGAACTGGAACTAATGGAATCATGCCAGTGCTGGCCTCTATCAGTGTCTTGCAGCAGCTCTTGGAACAAGCAGGTCACTGAAAGAGGAGATGGAGGGATGAGCAATGCGAGACGTCAATGGAAGCCTTAAATCTTTTGATCTGTAGTACTGGGAGGCTAACTGGGGAAATGTGATGTTTGAGCCCAGCCAGAGGAAGTGATAATGAGAACAGAAGTTTTGTGGGTTGCCCTTGGCCTCATCCATCTTGTTTCCGTCAAAAAGGGTCAAGTGTGAGAGAGATTCTTGAACTGGCATAGCAAGCTCTTGTGATGGCAGGTGTCTCAGGTTCAGACCTTCCCTTTATCTTTGTATCCTTTTGCTCCCGTTCAGCAGTAATGAGGTGGTCAGAGTGATGAACTGTTCTCACTGGAAATGTGCAAGGCTTGAGGACCTGGGCATGTTTGCCCACACCATAACCAGTGACATTGGGGAACTCAAAATTATGAGGACGCTCCCCTTTTTGAGAAGAGAGATAGGTTCTCCCCTGCCTGATTGAAACTGACTGTAGAAAATACTAAGAGCTTTTTCCCCCCCTCCACCTTACAAAATTAATCCAGTGGAAACAATCTGGATTTAAGATAGCATAGCTGAAATCAGACTAAATACCTTATTTTTCTGGGCTGTTAGGATATTTGCTAGCTATTGGCCAAAACCTCTGCTGATATGACTTCACTAAATTTAGTGAAGCTTGGATCGAGGTCTCCATTGGCATATTTTTTATCCAGTTCATTAAGCAGCAAGCAGTTGGATCAGATAGGACATAGAAAGCACAAAACGCTTGCTGAGAATGTAATATCCTTCATTAGTCAGCTGGGCTTGCAAAAAAGCAGGGAGAGAACTGTACCCACATCATCAAAGTCATGTCAGCCCTCGGTGGGTGTCTCGCCATGTGTCTCCAGCCCCTGTGTGAGAGATGCTCTGGAAGGGCTGTGGGGATGCAGCTGTGATCAGTGGGTTGGGATAGCGTGCAGCTTGCTGAACTGAAATGGCATAAAAGGAAAAACTTCTGATGGGACAAACACTAAGGGACAAAAAGATAAAAAGACATGAGAAAGTGTATTCATCCCCACAGAAATCCTATTGATGCCGTGTTGCTCCCAGGCATTGCTGATGGGAAAGGGGAGCAGCTCGGATGGTTTCTGCAGAGCAGCAGCCACAGCACTCAGCAGTCTGGAAGAATGAGGAAATGGTTATGGTGCTTTTGAAAATGAAGGTTTGTGTTTGTGGTGGTTTTGTTTGGTTGTTTTGTTTTTTGAGCCAATGCAATTCACAGGGTATCTGAGCTTTCTCTGGGAGGAGTTCACAGTCAATTTAGCATGAGCTAAACATTCTTGGCCTTGAAGTGGTCCTGTAGCAAGTGTGCTGGAAGGGGTAGTATCCCACGTGCCCATCCGAGTGGTGTGCCAGTCTCTCCAAGCCCTTTGGCACAACCATCCGTGACTGTGGGAGGAGAGGGAAAGGCGAGGGTGCAGGAGGAAGACTGCAGTTCTGTAGAAATGTGGAAGGGAGGATTACACCCACAGTGTTTGATATGGAAGAGCAAGGATTACTGCCTGTGTGTGACATTGCGTGGGAGAGATTAAAGTCACCCCAGGCAGGCAAGAATTGAGTGTGAAGCAGGAAAAGAAAGAGGGATTAGGCTGGGAGGGGTGTGATACAGGAGGAAGGAAGAGTGTTCCTCTGGGCAAAACACAGATGGTGTCATATTTGGATGGTGTGGATAGCAGATGCATTACAGCAGAGGTACAAGGACTGAAGGATCTGTAGGATGCACATGGGGTCACTCCCAAACCTTGAACTTACAGAGATTCCTATCCTTCCAGCTTTTGGAAGCAGGTAGTATGAGGCTTACCAGAACAAAATTTTGATAGTCATCCCATAAGACTGAGGTAGTGCAGGATGCTTCAGAGTCAGGGTGAATGGTAGAACATCAGGGTTCTCTTATTCTCCAAGAACTGGTTGTTCTTAGCTGAGAAACTAGAGGCTTTATGCTTTTGAGGTGGGTTCCCGAGTTCCCCAGGTGTTACTTCTCATCAGCTTCCTTGGAGAACCTCCTACCCCTGTGAAGAAATCTTTTTCCTCTTCATAGCTGAGGTGCCCAGAAATTTCAGACTAAGTCTTGATGGCGTCGAGTGCTACATTAAAATGTAATAAAGGGTAATTTTTGCTCTGAGGAGATTTTCTGCTTTGCCTGGAAAAGACAGAACAATGTATGGTATAAACCAGCCCCAAAAGAGAGATTGTTGGGCTGCTTAGAGCATCATTTTGTGGATATGAACATCAGTGTGTTTGGTACAAGGGAAGACTCTGGAGGTGAACGTGGTAGGATTCAGTCCTGGCTGGAGTGCTGTGCAGCAGGTGTTTAAGTGCACAAGTATGGAGACCATCTGCTGAGTGTCTAAGGCTGATGCTCCGGTTATGTTTGCACATAGGATGCCCGTGTTGTTTAAAATCCAACCATAAATTGCACTTGGAGTGGCTGTTACGCATTTCCTGCTCCAGGAGCAGACTTTCAAAGCCCATAAGAAATATTCTCTTACAATTATGTCTGATTTAAAGGGAAAAGATCTGTAGCTTTGTAGCCTTAATAATTTGCTCAAACAGCTGTAGATTAATGAAAGTGTTGCTCAAGGCATGTTTCCAGAAATAGTGCATAGCTCGGCCTGCTCAAGTCACATTGGGTTAGGAAATGTGTTTGTTTTTAATGCTGGGAGTGCACACAAGAGGTGATCTACCAGAGCACTCTAGACTCATGGTCTAGCTGGTCAAGTGATGTCTGGAAAAGCTTGAAAACTGTTTCTTTGGGGAATTGCAGAGGTCTTTAAAAGCACCTCATATGTGGTTTTACCTCTTGTAGAGGGAATGTCAGCTCACCCCGGGAAGTGACCACCAAGTGTTCTGCAGTCAGACCACTGAGAGCCTGATGTGACCTTCTTGTGCTAGGAGTCAGAAAGCAAATAAATCTGTCACTTGAAACACTGAGATTTTGAATGAATCTACTAACCCTTCCAGAGACTGAGTCTTTATTGTGTTCTCCAGAAAGATACTCTTTTTACTGAATGTTTTTTCAGTCCATTGTCTGATTTGATTGAGGACAGAATGCCTAGGGACAAGAGGCTATTTGGTAAGACCTGCAGTCATCAAAAACAACCAGTTCTTATTCCCATTGTCATCCCTCTCACATTCAGAGCTACAAGGACCTTGCTCCATAATGAGCAGTGTGCTTCTCCCAGAGAGAGGTGCAGTCCCTTAAGGGTTGCCTTAGCCTGCTGTATCCCAGCCTGTGATGGACTAACTGCAAGAATTGCTCGGGTGTGGCAGTGCTTGATGTACTGTGGTTGTTGCTCTAGTCCATGTAGTCCCTGCTGGGCCAGACTCATGTTGTGGGTATTGGATGTGCATATTGGGTCTCTGACCAGATGGCCTTATGGTGTTAGGGAAGTGCTGTGAGATCACACAGCCTTTCT
The DNA here is from genome assembly GCA_013400415.1 of Scytalopus superciliaris. Lineage (NCBI taxonomy): Eukaryota > Metazoa > Chordata > Aves > Passeriformes > Rhinocryptidae > Scytalopus > Scytalopus superciliaris. The sequence continues at coordinate 284,615 of VXBX01006198.1, forward strand.
GTGCAAGTTGTAGTGCGATCCTCATTTTCCCCAGGGAAAGTTGGAACACAAAAGGAACAAATTTTATTCTTGCTCTTGCTGAGTTCTCTGGTCCACAGCCTTGATTGAAGATGGTAGAGTTCCTTCCTTACAAGGTCTCCAGGGTCTCTGTCTGTACCTGGTTCAGGTCATGGATATGCTTTAGCGTGGGAAGGTGAACCTGGATTTTGTGTTGTTAGTCTGCATGGCTGCAGGTAGATGATGTCTAGTACCTTTTAGAGGACGTCTGCTGGGACTGACCAGCATCCCCTGGTCCAGTCAGGGGTAAGTATGAAAGCAGTACGTGCCCTCCCATGGTGTGTGTTTGAGGTCATGTAATGCCCTGTTGATTGCTGAAGATAGTTGAAGTCAACTACCTGTTTTGGCATGTTTCCGCATTATCCCTTGGGGTTGTTCTTGGCTCTGATGAGAAGCATACGGTAACTGGTACAAACTCTGGGCTTTGCCAGGAAGGTAGGGACACTGGTCCTTGCTCTAATCTTGTGTTATGGACTCTAATGTGTCCTGTAGGGTACAGGATTGTCCTATGCAGTATGAGAGCAGGGCTTTTTGCTCCCTTGTGAAGATCTGATGACTCCCTGAATTGTGCCCTGCAGTTGGACTGGCAGACTTCTTGCAGTCATTGTTTCTCAGCATTCCCATGGTGGGGAGCTGAAGACCTTTCATTCCCAAGGCTAATATGACACCCCACTGCTCCCACTTGAATAGACATACATCCACTGTTCTGTGTAAGAAACATGAAACCTGCTAATCTGTCCAAACATTGCTGCCCTGCAATAACACATGCTTTTCTTTCAACACACTTGATCCGGATTTTTCCATTGATGTCTGGCCCGATTTATCTGTTTCAAACATGACCACAAATAAAAGCGCTGCTCATTGAGCTGATCCAATTTGACCTGACAGGGACAAAATGACTAGAGCTGGATGGAAATTCTGTTCCAACAGAGGATGACAGTGGTAGATCGGGGAGATATGGCTTGGTTGGTATTTCCCACAGAAGTGGTCCATTTCTTTTCTTCATTGCTTTCATGAGCCTGAATGCAAGTATTTATGCTCACAGGTGGTAGACATTTTTTGAAGGAGGAAGGGGAAATTGCTTTGTTTAGAAAAAAGAAAACTGATGCTGCTGGAAACTTTTTGACCAGTCTTACAAAGATTGCTAGGCTGGATGTCTGAGTGAGGGACACAGAGAGACTTAGCACTCTTATGCTCTTCAGCAAAGCTCCTGACTGGTTAATGGTACGGAAAGTAAAAAATATTAAGCTTGCAAATAAACAGTTGTTTGAATTGGATGTTAAGAAAAACATTTTGCTAAGTTATGAGTTTCAATGAAGTTTCTGAATTTGGCCTTCAATGCTACACAGTCATTACAGAGAAAATACCGTGGATGCACAGCCCCTGCACTGAGGGAAAGCACCAACTAGCAGACAAGAGTCTGTTTTCCTCAGCAGAAAACTGGGCACAAACTCACTCTAAAATATAGTGAATTATAAAATTAGGTAGTCACTTTTAAAACACTAATTTGGAGCTTGCCTCTATGATTATAATGTGATAACTCTCCTTACAAGTGGATATGCAGCAGGAATGAGACTGAGAGCAAAGCCTGTTCCCCCCACAGCGCCTGGAAGCCTTTGGAAGAGGTGAAGCCCTTAATGCTGTTCTAAATATCCATTTTTTTTTTTTTTAAACTTCCTCGCAAAGAAGTCATCCTGTGCAGCAACAAGGCTGGCAGTCACTAAAGCAGTTGGTGTGAATTTGGAAGCACCGGGGCTTTATTAAGTCAGTGCTGTTGCACGACCAGCAGAGACACTAAGGTGCAGAACCAGGCACTGATTTAGTGACTTGAGTAATGGCTGTAGGGAGAGCAGGAGTGGGATGAGGGAAACTTCTCTATTTCCTCCCTTTATTTCAGTTGTTTTGCGAATAATTGAGCAAGGATCCTTGCGGCTGGATGTGGCAGTTTGCCTCTCCACAGAGGGGCCATATGGAACAACTTAAAGCTGTGTGTGACAACTGCTCTTTTCCAAGGGGAGACCTCAAGGATAGCGTCTCTACTTGCCCCCAGCCTAAGGAGAATTGCCTCTTCATTTCAAGGGCATTGACAAACTTGGAGATGAGTCTCAATTTTCAAGATGAGGCAGATCTTGATAAAAATTAATCAAAAGATTAATTTTCTTTGGGGAAGTAATACCAGAAAGATTTACTGTCTTTGCTATGCACAGGTCTATAGAAAGAGGAGAGAGGTGAGGATGGCAAAGAACTTGCAGAGTTTCGTAACATTGCACAGATATGGGTTTGCTTGTCTTTTAATGAGAATTGTGGGCTTCTTGCTTACCACTAGATGACAGCCTTACTCTGTGCACTGGGGACTTGGCTATCATTATTGGGGGGCAGGGAAATGATACTCTTCAAGGGCATGTCCTGCCTGTCTTGCTTCCAAATGCTTTCTTGAAAGGCAGGGAGCTGGGCATAGAAAAGTTGATGGTGCAGATATGCACACTGAATGGAGAAGATGGTACTTGACTTTTGGGCACACCTCAAATGTGAGGATAAATCAAAAAGTAAAAGGAAGAAACTGCAGTTCTTCCAAGAATGGAGGGGTAGATTTGTTTTTTAGGGGCAGGGCTATGCTCTTTGGATTGCTTCTTCCAGCCTGACCCAGTATGGCCTTCAGGCAGGCAAGCTCTGGGCTCCAGGGTGGCTCCCATTTGTAGGGAGTGTTCCAGGGCACTGATCTGGCAGAGTCCCCTCCTTCCACTGAGCAGAGCAGGAAGGAGACATGAAGACTCCCCAAGTGTCTCACCGCAGAAGAGTCACATAATTTCCTGTTGCGTTCCTTGTCTTTCCTCTGTTTTTCTTGTCTTTGGTTTCAGTCATAAAGCTTGCCAGCCCCTTTGCCCTTCTCTGTCTTGTACACATGCAAATGCAGGAATCCAGTTGCATGGGGTTGTTTTTGCCTGCCTTCTGCAGGCTTTGGGGATCTGTGTGATATCTTATGTGCTGAAGAGGAGAAATGCAAATTGCCCAGTTAGCATGGCTTTGCCATTCTGTCTTTAGCAAGGCTGTAGTATATAGAGTGATAGAGATCAGCAGGGCAGGTCTAATGGCATGAAAGCTTTCACACTGCCACTGTAATAGTATCAAATTGGAATACTGTCAGGGCTGACTTTGAGACTCTGGAGCTGTGTCTGAAAGGAGTACAATGTGGAGGAGGTAAATGTGAGAGTAGTCAGAGATATTTTCATGTTGAAGATGTGACCCATCACAGCCCTTCTCAAGGGGACTTTTGGAGAAAGACTCTCGCAGAGGTTCTGGTTCTTTGGCCAACTGTTCAGTCATATTTGTCTCATGTCTTGCCTCAGTATGTTTGTTTTCACTGTGATCCTGAAAGCCCTGAAGCCACCTTGCTTGGTGGCAGGTAGCACTCCTACCTGAATGTGGCTTTTCAGCTTTGCAGCACTGAAGACATCCTCTTCGGCTGCTCCTCTGGCTCTGCCCAAACAGAGCAGATTTGTTCTCTGGGATATATTTTGTCCAGTGTGTTGTCTGTCCTGGAGCCCAGTTCTTGGCCAGGGACTCTAAAGGGAACACAGGTATTCACTAGGGTGTCTCTGTGACCAGAAGTGTGTTGCTGTCAGGGTGATATTAAAGAAGCTGAGATGCAAAATCATTATTGATCAGACTCTTCTCCAAGTTTGATCCACTGAACTTATATCTCCTTGAATTCTTTCTCTCCTCCTTTCATTATATCTTTCTCCATTATGTAATTTGCATGTTGACTTAGCTTGGAAGGAGATCAGGGATGGATGCACATAAAGGGGAGGTGGATGGGCAGCCTCTGGGCCAACCCAGAGGTAACAACAACAAGCAAAAGCTCGCTGCTGTGCCTCATTGCAGAATCAGATGCAGCCTCTTGCCTGCAGAGCAGAACCTGCCCTAGGCAAAATGTGCAAGGAAAAGATGCAGGAGAATGTATAGTTGCTTTGCACAGTGCATTATATGTGCATGCAACAGCTGTGATCTTGTGGTTTGTACAGGTGCTGGATAACCCCTCTGAAACAGCTTATTCTTGGATTTGAGCATCACTATCATCTCTGTTTTGATTAGGGTGCTAGTACAGATTTATATCTTCCTACTTTCCACCTATCAGCTGAAGAAGGGATGTGATTTCCAAGTGCTTGGTTAGCTAGTTTTAATGGGCAAAGCATATAAATAATAATAATGAGAGGGGAAGGAGGTAATACATGGAGTGGAACTCATTAATTACTGTTTATTACTCATTAAGGAGTGAAAAAAGTACTAATTGAAGTGTATGAGCTTGACTAGCCATGAAGGTTTTCATATGACTATTAGAAAGTCATTGCTTTTCAAAACACTGTTAGAGCAGTTTGAATTCTATTAAATGCTTTTTGCATCCCTGACCTTTTGCTAAAGGTTTTAAAGCTATGCTATTGCATGAGAATACCTGCTCGTAGTTTCTGCAGAACTTCTAGCTCTAGAAGCTTATTAGAGACTCATCCTTATGTTCAAAGAATTGCTTTGGTTTGTATTTCTTTTTCAGTAGCTAGTACATACCTGCCTACACCAAGGGAAAAAATAGTGTTCAACTGAGTGTCATAACCTTTCCAGGCCACATTCTACTTTTATTCCCAGTCTTCTGTATTTGCAAACACACCTTATATTTACTGACTGAGCTGAGGTTGGGCCCTGTCCCCAGGTGTTTGTGTGTGCAGCCACCCTCATGTATGTGCACACACTTGTGTGCAAATGTCTCTCTTCCTTATGAACCACCAGTGCAGAGGGCATGTTTTGCTGTTTATTTACAGTGTGTTACCCATCCTCATTCTGTTTGAGGCAACTGCACAGAAACACTGATCACTGCTCTGCTTTGTTCTTTGCAGCTCCCTTTTCCTCTTCTGTGTCTTTTTCCACCCCCCGCTTTTTCTGCTATTTTGGTTCTGAACTGGGATTTATCCTTGCCTGTGAGAGTGACTTTTCAGGCCCTAGATATGTGGCAGTACCTCTCGGAGCACAGCAGACCCCCAGGCTTTCCTGCCAGGGCTGCGCTCCCCGTGTGCGGGGACACATTGTGAGACGCCGCTGGCCCTGGCACCTTCCTGCTCTGATGCTTCTTGACAGCTGTGATCGCATCCAGGAGGAGCTCTGAGCAGGACTCTGTCTCGGTCTTTTGCTCTTATTTCTGGCTCTGTTGTGAAAAATAAAGCTTTCCAGCACATTAGATATCCTTTTGGGAGTCAGGAACAGAAAGCGCTGTCTCTGAGCTGTGTGTATGTGGTTGTTATGGCCGAGCCTCAGGCCGGCCTTTGCCCCACAGTAGCTCTTGGCATGAGGCAGTCACCTGTGGGTGCTCTTGAGGAAAGTGTGGGTGCTGTGGGAGAAGGTTAGCAGTAGATTTTCAGTTCTTCACACAGATGTGATGCAGCTTCTCCACAGACTGTCTCCCTGCTCCCACTGAGCCAAAGGATGGTGGCTACTTGTCCTGGTTTTGGACAGCTGTCCTGGCTTTTTAAGACCTGGTCTCTTAGCTGGGCATGGGAGACACCCAGTGCTGTCACTGGGAAACCAAAAGGTGGCACTGGCTGCAGGGCAACCGAGGCAGATGCTGGGGACTCACTCTTATTTTCCCATTGGAGAAAGAGGGAATTGAATGAAAACAAAGAAAGCCCCAAATCGTGAGCTCTTCTGCCCAACATCCTGTTTTGGTCCCTGGCAGATACTTTGATGGACAGGCTTATCCTCGTTCCGGTGCAGGGCAGTTGTGTTGTATAGACTGTAACTTGGGTGGTGACTGGACTGTCTCTTTTTCAATATTTTGGATAATTTGTAGCTCATGATTCTTTCAAGGGCTAGGGCCCCTTGACACACTATCACCACTTTTTGTGTTTGTGTTGCACCGTCAGGTTACAATGTGTCCAGTGATGCTCCAAGCCCTGCCGGCTGCAGGCAGTGAGCACAGTCAATCTCTCACAGCGCCCACAGTGGTGGAGAGGAGTGTCACCAGGGTTTCTGAGCATGGACAGTCCTTCTTGGAGGAATATCTCCGTCTGCATTTAAGTTTGCAGCTGGACTTTAGTTGTTCCTTTTGTTTGTTTGTTTTAATGTTAGCTTGTTAATTTTCCTAAAAATGAAATCTGTGTGCGTTTGTCTAAAAATAACAAATCTTTAAATGCTTTTGTGCCTGAATAACCTCAATTTGGTGACCCAGAAGCCATAGGCAGAAGCATAAAAGAAATAATTTTCTTTTTCTCTTAGGAACCAGATGGCTCAGTTCAATCTCTGTGACATTCTCTAAATGAAATTGTGTTGTAGACATTCAGCAAGAAACTAATTTCAGGACTTTGGGAGACCTCTGGAAGGGTGAAGGGACCAAAACTGCAAATTATGTGTCTCAGCAGGGGGCAGAAGAGAAGATATGGGAAGGGGAAAGGAGGAAATAACTATAACACAGAATTTATTCCAAGCTTTTCCTTCCTTTTATTCTCTGCAAAGAAATAGTAAAATTTGCATGTTTATTCAGTGCTCACATTTAATAGAAAACTTTTGTCAGCGTTTAGTTCTTGGCCTGAAGTTATTAATTGAACAGCTCCTTAAAGCTGTTTGCAATTCATGTTATGGCAACTTGCTGTGTACATCAGCTGGCGACGCTGCACTTTCCCCATGTGTGACCACAGCAGCGTGAATTTGGAATAGTGTATTTGCACATATTGTTTGCAGATGGATGGCTCTATGGCTGGAAATTTGTAGCCTTTAAATATTTGAGTGTGTGAGTACAAGATTTGCTTTTGCCCATATAGTCACACCTGCAAAGCTCAAGCATCAGAGCTGGTACTGTGAGAAAGATCCAAGTTTGAACAAAGACAAGGAGGAGCAAGAGGATGGTTCAGATCGGTCACTGGGAACATCCAGTGCTGAGAGCATTGCTGTACTTGAGGGCAAGTGGGGAAGAATGAGGATTTTGTTGAGGAAATGAAGGCATGTGGGAAGGGGAGAACAGACTTTTGCAGTTGCTGAGGGCTGATCTAGCAGAAGCAAATGCCTGAACCTGTGGAGTAGTTAGAGGATCTGGATATGATGGAGAGGTGTGGGGTTCCTGCAGCCCTCGGGCTGGCTGGGTTGCTGCTCACACTGGGGGGGGTGGGGTGGAGGTACCTTTGCTCCTGTCTGTGGTGGGTGAGAAAGGTGCCTGAGATCAGCAGAGCCGAGAGAAACTGTGGCAACTCTCAGCTGTGGTGACTCTTGCTTTTAAGTCATGCATGTCGTATTTTACCAGAGAGCAAATCGGCAGTGTGGAGCAGACGAGTGCCGTGGGAACAGCTTGGTTTTAACCGCTCCAGTAGCACAGGGCTGGGAAGCAGAAGATGGAAGGAAAAGGCTGGAAAGGCCTCAAGGACTGATACATTTTAAAATGTATTAAGCTGTTGAGTTGGATCTCTGGCACTTATATCCACTCATCAGTGATGATTTCTATCCTATTTGTAAGGGTGCTTTCTAACTAACTGTGCTGCTGTGTGGTGAAAGCAGGGCCTGTCTCTGGTATTTTGAGCATCCTTGAGGCCATTCCATGCCTCATTTTCCCCATGATAGATACAAATGTTGATTCTCCTTTTAGGGTGTGTTTTGGCATCATCTACCATAAAACTACAAGCACTTGTGAAGATAATAAATACTGTCCTGTAACTGTGGGCCTCTGGAGGGAAGAGGGTATATAGAGTAGATGACATTGCAGGAGTGTCTTTGGTCAGAGGATAAAAGACAAGGAGTAGTACAACAGGAAGATGAAGAGTAAAAGTAAAAATATACTTTCATTTCCCTCTCTCTAAACAAAACACTCTGTGTGTATGTATATGTTTTTTTATTATTACTATTTTATTCCTAGGTCAAATAAGTTACAACTAATGTAACAAAGTCTGACACATTAACAGAGAGGTGCAAAGGTTTGTGAAGCTGTGCAAATAATTGCTTTGACTCTTGCACTGGAGCTTTCAGATAGCTGGATGATATTTTTTTCTGCTTCTGTCATTGTCTCCTTGTTCCTGTGCATCACCTAACACAAAACATCATCCCTGCAGGCTTTGGAAACTGTGGCAAATCGCCATTACTGACTTTTCCTTTAACAGCCAGCTTGTATTTCCATAGCCTGCAGCTGCCATCACAGACTTCCCAAAGAAAGGAAGGAGTGTTTCCTCTATTTGCTTCTCAATTTCTAGATTATTTTATACCCTTTTCTCCAGGGGGGGCTACATTTGCTTCTATAACAAGAGAAGGAGCTTGCTAAGAGCTTTGTCACTGTGATTACTTTGCTGCAGGCTGGAATCAGTGCTGTGCTTTATGAATTTTCCCTCCTTTCCCTCCTCCACTAAGGGCTGTCCTTCCAGCCCACTTATTTGGGCAGCCTCTGGAGTAGCCCCCACCAGTCCTCAGCAGCACAGAATTGAACACTTCCATTCTGTCCTTCCAAGTTCATCTCCCTAAAAGTAACAGAAGCAAAATATTATTCCCTCTTGGCAGAGAGGAGGCATGTTGAGGCAAGGAGAGGTTCAGTGGCATTAGTGAAGGTTGGGACAGAGAATGTATTTCAGGCAATGGAAGGAAAATTCTGGCATTGGCTGTCCTTTGTCATCTGGTTGTTCTTCCCTACTGTAATGAAAGATCATAAAATTTGACCTCATTAATTTAAAGTTTACTGTCTTGTGAATTTTTTGGATGGTAAAACAATCACAGTTTTGGAATCCCCTTGCACTCAACTGTGAAAAAGACACTGATGAAGGTGGACTATGATTAGATGCAAAAAACTAGCGCTATGGTTAGGCCGAAGAAGAGCTGGGCTGAGGTTAAAAAATTGGGTAGTTTTGTTAGATGTTGGGATTGGTGTCACCAAAACATTTCACAGCTCTTTTGCAAGCGCTCTCCCCAAAGCTGGAGTTGCCTGGGTTTAGCTATCTCTGTGCAACATCCAGTGCACTGAGCTGAGAAGCCCTGTGAGGTAAATCTTTAACCTCAGGAGCAGGGTTTCTTTGGGTAGTAAATAGAGCTTGAAACCAGGGTGCTAGAGCTGACCTGGAAGTTTAAATCCAGCTCTCATCCCTTGAGCCTTGAAGTAGTTCAGATCCAAAGCTGTTTTTTGTTCTGTATGACCGCTAGGATTGTATGTGCCTGCAGTTTCCCTGCCCTGGAGAAACTGAGATGCTGTGTCCTCTGAGCCCATGATGTGTAACAACCTGCTGTGACTTCTGAAGAGTCGTTGCTGTTTGCTCCTCGCTAGTGTTGGATTTTAACAGTGGGGCAGCTGGCTCCAGTGGTGAGGGACCTTGAACCTCCTTGTCCCTTCCCTGGGTGTCCCATCCTCCTCACAGAGAAGGAAAAGACAGTTTTGCTCCAATAGCCAGTGCGTTCTTTGAAGATGGGTAAAGTATGTGAGCGCTAATCTGTTGGTATTTTTAGCTCTGCCAGGAGGATTTGGTCATTTCAGTTCACTATTACTGATTTTTTTGTGTGTGTGACATTCAATCTCTACAGCCGTGGAACATCTCTCGTTGCTGACCTCTCCGAACAGCCCCGCAGTGCCACGTGGCGGAGCTGTCTCTGCATGGATGATTGGGTTTGAGTCTTAGCAGCCAGGGAGGAAAAGTGGAGTGGAAAACCGATCCTGATGAGCAGTGAAGGATTAGCTAAGGAGATTGTACACTGTAAATTTGCATTTCCTTTCCTAGATAGTCACAGGAATTGCAGAGAAAGACAAAGCACAAGCATCAACACGAAAACTGATACTCTTAAGCTAGGTTTGAACTTCAAAGAAACATCCAGCTGGTTTAAGGCAAAATTAGACCTTGTTATCCAAGCTCATCAGTGCCACTGGGCTGGTGTCTTGGAGCTGTGGAGGAGTAGGTCGGCTTCTTTTTGCTCTGTATATTAGTAAAGCCAAAGACAGCATGATCCTGATTTTTTTTTTTTCTTTTAATTTTTTTAACATGATGTTTGGTAATGATGCATGAAGCAGAAAGGAAGTTGTTTGATTTCCCTTTTCCCCTCCACCCTGATAACCAGCCTTAGATTTTTGCATGCTGTCAGCTCAGGAAAAATCATGTTGAAACTTTAAATAGAGCAAATAGGATGAGAGAATCATTAGGAAGGGAAAGAAATAAGAAATTCTATAGCTGTTTGAGTTTGCTTTTAGAATTGTATAGGGGTAATGGCTAATCAGAGGTGGTCAGTACTGGATGGGAAACACCACAGGAGCTGGAGGTGGCAACTCTAGTGACTCTGGTGTGGGTACCAGTCTCTTCAAGGTGGAACTGAACTGCTGGATGCAGGAGCAAGGGATTTTCTACTTGGCTTGAACATCTGAGGGAGACCACAGCAGACTAAAGACTCCTTGCTTGGCACAGTTCTATCTCTCAGTACCTCCTGAACTGATTAAGGGAGTAGTCAGATCTCAAACCAGTCTTGAGAGCTCTGTTGGTATCCAAGAGAAAAGTATCCCCAAGGAGCAAGGATCCAAGCTCTGAAGGGTTTGAGGTGGAAACCCACATCCTGTGATCAGGCAAACAGCTGATGAAGCTCATTCAGGACTGAAGTGCCTAAAACTAGAAACTGAAGCTCTGGAATTCAGTCCTGGGGGGGTAGGTTGAATGCTTCATGTAGGGGACCCCATGGCTTGCAATGTTTTGTAGTCTTCATGCTGGTGTGAGCACAAGTACATTTGGTGCTTTCTGACTTAGACTTTTTTAAGAAATTCAGAAATATGTAGGCGGCAGAGTTCTTTCTTTCAGTTCATCCTTTCACCAGTTTATTAACTTGGTTTAATTCACTATCTCTTTATGTGGTAGAATATGTTTTGGCAGCTGGAAGGCCTAACCTATTGGATACAGTGCTTCCTATTGCATCAATTGCTCTTTCGACACTGTCACTGGGAATGGGGAATAGGGTGGTAATGCCACGTGAAATGTCAAACACACACATTTCTGTATTGGTTTGTACAAGCAAAGGGCAGAGAGCGCCTTTGCTTAGGGACTACACTGATGGCAAAATCCACAATGATTTAACAGCAAGGCTGTGCCATAACCTGCTCTGGGCAGGAGGTTCAGAACTGCTGCTGCAGGTATCTGCTTTGCAGAGCAGGTTTCTAACGGTGTCTGGACATTCAGTCTCTTGTGATAATGCCTTTATGTGATCCCATCATGCAGTGTCTAAGGTGATGCAGAGACATGGGCTGGCAGCACAGCATGGTCCACTGGGAAATCATGCCTTTTCCCCAGGGGCCTTTGTGTGGAGGATGACAGCTGGTAATGGACCATGTTTTTAGTGGAAATGGAAATCATCCTCTTGATTTGTAGCGGTGGCTGGCCCAAGGAGAACCCTGTGTTTTCCCATCTTCCTCTGGTGTCACTGATGGTCACTCTCTTGAGGTTTTGGAAGCTCTTTTGAGCTTTCATGTTTAAATCTATTTTTGGTCCTGTAACACTAGACTAGTTGCAACAAAATCTAGTTACCACAAAAGGAGAGCACAACTTTAAAATCTGCTTAATAATGATTTAGAATAAGCCAACAAAGCTCATTATTTTATTGAGGAACAGTGGGCCTTGTTAACTGAAAGTACTAGTAGTGAGATGCAGTCTTGTCTCTACAGGTTGCCAGGTGGAATACAGTCAGACTGTGTGTAAAGCATGTCCCAAGTGACAGTTCATCTTCTCACATTCCCACCTGAAGCCACAATAAATCCGCTGTTGGCATCTCAGTTGTTCAGACAACAATCAGGATGCTGCTGACAGCCAGGAGGTGATCGAGGAGGAATAAGCAGTAAGGGAAGAGCTTGGAATGCTTCTGCAATGGTGACTGTATTTACACAGGACCCCCTAAGGAATAATTCATAGGTGAAGCAGTTGAGCACCAAGGGAATGGGCATAGCAATGTGTAGGGTCCTTGGTGACCTTTGGAGTGCAAAACAGTGCTGGGGCAATATGGTTTCTCTGCCTGCAGATTTCTGTGGAAGTGATAGATATGAACACCTGCATGTAGGTTTAGATCCACGTTTCCTAGACCACACTTAGGATTAATGCATTTATTCATGGTGGTAATACTCCTGAGGAGTTTATGCATTTAACATTAGTCAGAATCTCATCTCTGCCAAAGGTCTGACCCATCTTTACCATCAGTCAGGTAATGCTGGCACCTTACACAGAGGCTTTTTATCATTTTGCTTGAAATGAGCAATAGTTTCAGGCAAGAGTCACTGTGAGATTAACTCTCATTTAATCTCTTCCCTGTTTTAATGTTCCATCTGTTTTGAGCTTGACTGTGAGGACTTAACACTCCTCAGTCTTAGGGCTGGGTGCTTGTGGCTTCTGAACTGGCTGTTTTCTTGGGCACGAAGGTGAAAAGACTTCTTAAGGAGAGTGAACTCCTTTGCATTGGGTAAAGACACTGCAGGGCTACTGTCTCTGCTGGAGTTTTCTGGCACCTCAGTTTCTGAAGTGAAACACTTAGAAAAACAAAACTGAAAAGTGAGGAACCGTTTTGGAACCTTTTGGTAGGACATGCTGGATTTTCAGCCTGAAAGTGGGCGAATGTAATCTCCAGCATAGATTGGAAGGCACTGGTTGAAGTTACTATATTTTTTTTTTACAGTGAAGTTGTGACAAAGTTCTTGGATTGGTTAGATGGCTTTTTGTTTTAGCTTTTTAATTTGTGAAATAAACCCATGACTGCTTTACCCTTTCAGTAACTGGATAATCAATCCCTTTGTGGTTTGAGGTAAAATAGCTAGAGAAGAGTATATGACCAAAAAAAAAAGAAAAAAAGAGCAATCCTGAATTGCTCCACTGGAGGGAAGTGTTTGACTCACAATGTCGAAAGGATCAGTGTAATTTTTGTCCTTAAATCCAGTTCTATTTTTTTAAAATTTCCTTCAAGTGCATATGATGAGAAACTACAGCAAAAAGCAAGTAATACCCTTGTCTGCAGACTATTTCAGCAAATGCTGTGCCCCTGTTTTCAGCTCAAAATAGATGCTGTAGTCTTCCAAGACCACCTCTGCTTGAGATATTTAGGCTTCTGGGGGAGGAAAAAAAAAAAGTCAAAATAACAGCTTTTTGGGATCTGTGGCTTTTCAGAGCTGATTAAATTACTGTCATTACTTCTTCTGACCTAGACCTTTGACATTTGACTGTGTCTCTGACATTTTTCTTTCAAGAGATAATGAAAAACATTGGCTATGCCTTCCTAATGACAGACTAACTGCTTTTAGAGACTGAAGGGACAGTTTCAGATCTTATTTGCAATTACTCTCTGCCTACCCGTGAAGCTGTATTACCAAATGGTTTCTCAACCTGTGTTAGCTGGTACTGATGTTGCTATTATTTAAAAGCTTAAATTGGGGGTGGGGGAGGAGTCAGAAATGAAAAGCAAAAAAAGTAGCCCTGGAAAGTGTGCGTCTGCTGTGTGACAAATGACAGTGTGGCTCAACAGTCAGAGTGCTGCTGACTGATTTTTGGCTGAACCCTCTCAGGAATGAAACCTGCGATTTGCTGATTCCACAAAAGTGTTCTCAGCTAAGTAGTGCTTGAGGTGTTCTGCTCCCCATTCCCTTTGCAGGCAGGACTGTGCCCTGAGCAAAATTGACATCACTTAAGACTACAGAAACATTTCCAGGAAGTTCTAGTGCCAGCACAGCTGTGTGTGGTGGTGAAACATGAAATTTCCCACCAGGAAGTGTTTGATTTCTGAGTGGTAATGGAGGATCAAGCTGTGTCCAGGCTCGGTCGGTGCATCCTGTGGTGTCGGGAGACATGTACACTAGTGGTCACTGTTACATTAAAGAAGCACAACTATATGAAATATAAGAAGAGGATGGGTCTATTAGAGAGGTTTCTTGGTTGGTATTTGAGTTTAATTTGGACAAATTACCAAGAGAAGCCTCAGCCCCATCTGAGAGTTTTGCACCCAGAGGTGGTTGTTGGTGGGGCCGCATTGCTGGGGACATACAGCCCCCAGGAAAGCAACATATGGGGACTTGAAGGCCTGAAACCAGGTGTTAGCATTTGTGTTTCAATTGCCTTTTTGCAAGGTAAGGTTGGCTGCTAACAGCACTCCCTTGAGAATGCTGTGAGGATAAATTAAAGATGGTGAGTGGAGAGAGGTGATGCTGCAGAGAATACAGAAATAATAGGGGTGAGATAGAGGAATGCCAGAAAGCCAGTTTTAGAATTTTTAGAAGTTAAAAACATGGGACACGTATTAATACAGACATTTGCTTGTAGATTATCTCTTCTGTGTGAACAGACAGACCAGTCTCCTTTTGCTCATAACTGCAGAATTATCTCCTTCAGTCAGTGCACACGGAGTGACTCAGTGGTAATTCCTGATTCTGAGGCAGGGAAGTGACTGTAGGAAAATGCTGGAGATACTTTTACCCCTGGGTGAGCAATCAGCATTGTGCAGGCTGGTGTGTCGTGTGGGGCTGGGACTGATGTGAGCCAAAATGCAGATCTGAGCATCTCCTCTCTTCTTGTGTTCAAGTTCCTGCAACCATTTCTCCCTCATACCCCTCCTTTTTGTTATTTAAAATCCCGATCAAAAGCAGGAAGGACATAAATGCAGCCAATCTGTTTGAATAGCCCTCCCTTCCAACCTAGGCAAAGCCAAGCTCCTTTACTTTAATGGGTGTGCTTTGCATGGCTTTAGAGGCTGCTCTAAAATCACAGTCAGAGGACACTGCAATGGATGAGGATAGTCTCCTTCTCTCAGCAATGTCTGCTAAAGGATTGCCACTTTTTTCTGTGCTGTAACGTGAAGTTATGACTTAGTCTTCTGTCTAAATGAGACTGAAGGTGCTTTCTTTGGTGGGGGTGGTTGGTGAATTAAGGTGCCATAAAGTTCTTCCTTTTGTGAAAAGTATTGGGACTGGGCAGATTTTCTTGTAATCCTTCCAATGCACAAGTACTCTTTTGTTTTGTTTTTTTAAAGTAAGAGCAATAGTCTAGATAAATCTGAACTCTTTCCAGTCAAAAAGTCTGGCTGAGATGCTTTTCAGAGTAAGAAGCTTTTCCTGCAAGCAGTCTGTGGCTGCAAGCACCGTGTCTCCCCCAGACATTGGTGAGCTTTTTGAGGTGCTGGAAGCAAAGGTTGCAGCTTGATCTGATTTTTTTTTTTCTGGTCATCCTGATTATGTGCCACATGGGGTAGGGAGTCCAGAAATTGTTCAATGCGTTTAATGCACAGTTGATGCCCACGCGTGTGCCTTGCTGTTGGTGCTGGTATTGCTTGGAGAAGGTTATTCTGAAGTTTGGCTTTTGGTAACTGGGGGAGGTCTGAGTAGTAAAAAGTCCTGGACAAGCTTCTCCAAAGGAAACCTGATTGCCTTTGTGTTGGCAATGATAGAGTATTACCATGCAGGAAATGTGTGTGTTCAGCCAGTGGGCGAGAGGCAAGGTAGCTTTTCTTCTCTGAAATGTGAAGTTTTCAATGTAGGCTGATCAGAAATAAACTCTGGAGAAAACCTTGCTTTGGTTTTCATTCTCCAGGTGCAGCAAAGATAAATTTCAGAACTCAGGTTCTGCAAGCCTGTGTGAATCTCTCACATGAATTCAACACCCTGATGGTCCCAGATCTTCGAATGCTGGGAGTAACTTCTGGAGTGATGTAAGTGTGCCTGAGCAGCACTTCAGCTCCCAGAAGGTTCACAGATATTGCCGGTGCCCTGGAAACCAGCAGAGACATTTTGTGTGCTCTGTTCTTCACAAGGGGATGATTTTTCTCATATTTGTCTCATGAAATGGGAAGGCTTTTTATCTTTCCAGCAGTGACTCAAACAAAGCTTGAGTCACTGGCAGAGAAGTCTTTACTATCTGATAGCTCTACTGCAATCTGGGAAGAATAATTTAGTGAGTGTTGGTTTAGTCCCTACTGGGACAGATGTCTGCGTCACAAAAAATTGATTTGCCATTTGAATAGAGAGGTTAAATGGACTGTGAAGACTGCTCTCCAGTCAGTTCTAGAGGCAATGATGTCTTGTGATTTCAGGATATCAAATGTAAGGCACCTTGATAGGACAGGGAGGGAAAAGATTGCACTGCCAGGGCACAGTCTGCAGCTACTTTGTGGCCAAAATGCTCTTTTCTTGGCTTAGAATAACCAGAGTATGTGAAGAATACATGGGTACATTTATGTAAATGTATGTGCACCCACACACATGCATATGCACATGAAAGAGTGCACAGTGCATATGAGGGGAAGGGAAAGAGCGAGTCAGATCAAAATGTTGACAGATGATAAGAAAAATTCCTATTTAGCCAAAACATCTGAAAAACCTCTGTGAAACTGACAGCTTGACTCTGGCCTCAGAATGTTCATTGGTGACCTGACTAATACCATAATGCAGACCTGTCTCCACCTTTATCCCACTTTTTTACAGGCTTTTATTTCCCTGCTCCATTTCCATACCCCACATCACAGTTCAAATCATTTTAGTAAGACGGCTGTGCTTAATCTGACTTCCCGTGCCATGTGTATCTCGTTGATTACAGACTCTCTTAAGATGCCATTATGAGTGACTCTTTGCGTGCCCTCCTGTTAGCAGCTTTTCCTTTCCTTAAGCCTCTTGAATGTCTTTTGCTCACGGGATTAGAAGCCTTTCAATAAATACAGTATGATTACTGAATCAGTGTAAATTTTGCTCTGGGATTGCCAGTCACTTTAGTGCTTGGAGAGCAACAGCAACCAAAGGCACCTGTAGATGGTCTTTGCCAATGTTTGACTGAGGCCAGAAAAGTCAGGAAAAGATGTCTATTTTCATGCTAATAGTGTCAGGAGTTGACATTAGGGGTGCTTGGTCTTGTCTGAGGTCTGCTTTCACACTCCAGGTAATTTGGGAATGAGTGATGTGGCACCTCTGGGTGCACAGGGATCCTTCCCGCTCTCTGGAGCAAACTGGGTTGGGCTGTGATGGGAAGGTCTGGAGAAAGGGTGAGCCGGCTTGCAGATGAAAGGCAAATCATTCATTAAGGTTTGCTCCTTTCTGTGTGTCTTGTTGAGACCTCAAATCTTGCCAAGTGTTGTGCCTGCAGCAGCAGGAATCAGGATCAACCCAGATGTACAAACATGGAACACAGTGAGGTATGTGGTGCAAAAAGCAGATGAGGTGCACCTGAGTGATCATGGATCCTCCTCATTTTAGACCGTGCTGAGCAAATCTGATTTCTCCCTTAGTTTCTTGGTTTTGGTACAGTGGTGTGAGAGGACATACTCCAAACAGTTCCCTGTCTGATTTGCCTTCCAGGGTGACTTGAAAGACTGTATGCATATTTTAAAATAAATCCTATGCTGGAATGCTTGAGCAGCTCATGGAAGTGCTGCATTTAACTCCAAAGCCCACCCTTGGTCTATGTCTCGCTTTTGTGCAGGCTGCTATTAGAGGACATCACATCAATTATGTGTTCAGGCCTAATATGTTACATGTTTCAGATGGCACTTTAAAAACTGCTCAAGTCCCATTGAGTAGCTTGTGTTCCTTGAAGAGTTTGACAGCTTTTGAGAAATCTCCTAGGAGCACGGAGAGAGAAGGAAGCAGCAAACTACAAAGCGAGTGCTTGGTGTACGTGAATGAGTAACTGCTCTGTCTGTGTTTGGCAGAGTAGCCACAGGCAACTGATGGCACAGGATTTGTGGGCTGGGGATTGCCCTTTTCTCACTGCTGGAAATGAAAAATCTGATTGCTTCCCCCTGCCACAAACTGTTTTGAAAATGAGTTTGATTTGATTCAAGTCAACCTTTGGAAAACTAATCTTGGTTGCAGAGGGGAAATATTTATGGACTCAGACTAGCTCTGTGCACTCAGAAAATGGTTGGCAGGGGTCAGGCTGTGGCAAGTGTGGCCCAGCTTGACCCTGGGTGTGTTTGTGCAAGGACTAGGGGTTGTCTGGTGATACAGGGGCATGTCCTGGAGGGTTATTAGGGGGGCCCAAAGACTCATTATCTCTGGAGATTCAAATTCCAGTGGTGTCGTGAAGGATTCGCATTCTCATCTGTTCTGGTTCAAACATTCTGTGTGTAAGGCAGGCAACAGCAGATTGGGTTAAACCCTAGAGGAGACACCAAAAAGGAATAATCCAGGAACAGCCTGAATGCAAGTGAATTTGCATGAAGCTGTTGGCAGCACTGAAACTGCTGATGGAAATATTGGTGTGTGCTCTCTCATGTCAGTGATCCTGATGCTGACTTCTTGACTGTTTCCATGAAGTTAGTAGCTTTCTGCTGGGAGCCCAACATGCAGAGGGATATTTGCTTGGGGAACGACAGTTACTTTCATGCCATAGGCACCAATTTGATAAATGCAACCGGTGCAACAAGAAGTGCATTTTTCTCATAGATATTAGTTTTTCAGGGAAGAGAATATCAGGATTTTTTAGAGTGGGAACCCTTAGATTTTAGAAGGTCATTGTGTTTAATGGTGCCTTTTGAAAATTGGAATGGAAATGAAGTATTTCAAAGAAATACTTCACGTCCATCCCATTAACTTGTCAGAAAATTGTGAAAGTCTTGAGGACTATTACTGCTTTCATTCCATGCCAAAGCACAGACTCCTAAAAGTTTTATTTTAAGTGGGTAATGAGAGAAAGGGGGCATGGGTGAAGCTATTTCTGAGTGCTCCCTCTTTGAGCAAATTTTGTCCTTCTGCTTAGCCAAGTGTTGGCATCATACCATTCTACTCTGGTAGCTTTTGGTGGTGGTAAATCACATATCTCCACCAATTATGAATTTGACTTAATGTTTGGTTTTTTTCTTCCTCTATTCCTTTATTGTTTGGCTTTTGGGATAGTCATAGGCAGGCAGGCCAGACAGTAGGAGCTGAGTGGATGGAGGGTGTCAAGGTAGTGTTTCCTGCAGCAAGGACAAATTAAGTCTTCCAGATCCCACAGGATCCTTGTTTTTGGAAATGGAAATTATCAGATGTTTGACTATGTCTGATTAAATCCTTTAGCTGTGTTATATGTGCCTCTCTAAGTGTAATGTGAATACAGCTGTCCAGGCATGTGCTCTGAATATTGTAATAATTTTGCTAAGATAGCAAGTGCTTTCTATTATTTAATACTCTGAAGTGATGTTTTTTTTGCTTCCCATTCTATATCTTACACCTTTTTGTTGCTCTCTTAAATTGCCCTTGTACCTCTCCTGAGTGCACGTTAATGGCACAGGAATGGGTCTGACAAATGGGTTTCCAAGGCTGCAGAGAACAACTGAGACAAGTGGAGCCCCATTTGCCTCAACATGTGCAGTGGCTGCAGCTGTGCCCATGTACACATTCGAATGTACTCATGTTTTTAGATCAAGATACGGGGGAGGTAAAAACTCTGGCCTTATGCAAACTGATTTAGTGCAATGTGTCCCCTAAAGTCCTTGTCTTCTGTAGAAATGAGAGGGATTGAATCTTCCATGTGGTATTGTGGGAAGTGGCTGGTGCTTCTCTTTGCAGAATCCCTCAGAAGGATTTTCCCCTGGTGTCACAGGTTGGGTCCCGTATCTGGTTTGGGGTCAAACATTAGCAATCAAGTCTGCTCAAGGTGCATTGTGCCTCTTTAAGTTGAGCCATGGCATCCTGGCACAGCAAATCTGTTCATTCACAGGTTGTTCTTTGAGTTCTTTGCCTACCTGTTCGTTTTCAGTGCAATTTATTCCAAAGTGTTCCCACTTCAATGTGTGGTTTGCAAAGTCAGCGCACAGTAAACGTGTTTCAATCTTTGCAGGCAATTAAAGAGGTGAAAGTAGGCTGAGTTCATGGAAGGACATGAGTAGCAGTCGACTGCCTGACTTGAAAAGCTGCTTATTTTTCAGTGCTGCTGATTTCTGGATAATGCCAGATGCTTATACTTCAAGGTGAGATGGAAGAGGAGAAAAGAGATTATTAGCTGCATGTCGGGGGTCAGTATGCTTCTGCGAAGAGATTGAGACCAAGGCATTCAGGTTCAGCTGTCTGAAGTGAAAGATTTGGAATAGAAAGAAGAAAATCTGAGCTGAACTGGCAGCAAAATTTATGTGTAGCTTAACAAGTGCTTTTGCACTGTGGTAGTTGAATTCTCTCCCTTTTCTTTAAACCTCAAAGGTAATTGTTTTCCCAGTTCTTTGTGCTGTCCAACAAGCTGAAATGCTTTAAAAACAGTGTTGAAGAAACACTAAGTGTCACCAGGCAGAAATTGGGAGAGATTTAAGAGCAGTGTGTGAAGCTCAGCAGAGCAATAAGCATTCAAGGCTGTTTCTTCTCTAGGTCTGCTGGACCTTGGCTGCCTGCTTGGGAAATGCCTTTGGGAATGAAGGAGCTGAGTACTGTGAGATCCAGATTTTACATCCATAATAAATAAGGATTAAATGAACGGCTTTTAATGTTTTATTCTGTTCTATGTTAACGAGCAAGATTTTATTTATAAAAGTGCAGTTTTGTGAATGTTCCCCTGGTGATGTTTGTGTTTGGTGTGGCTCTGGCAGGCTCTCTGGCCAGGAAAGAGTGCTCGTTACAGTTTAAAGGGAGCAGATAGAATACGTTTGCTTTTCTCCATGTACTCTTTGATGTTTTCACTTAGTAATGGCTAAGGTGTCTGTATTCACTAGATGATGATGTCTCTGTATGCATTTTTAGAGTGGAACAATGTTGCTATAAGCACATACAAAATGAAATTCTCCAGTTAAATTTTGAAGCTGCCTCCTGTTTCTGACTCCATAATCTTTCAGACACATCAAGTCTGGTCTGCAGAAGCAAATGAGTGGCTCTGGGCATCCCCCATGTCCACAGTGAATAGATCAAGAAGAAACAGGCTTAAAATAGCAAATGGAGAGAGCTTTAGGGTTAGGAAAAAAAGCCAAAGCTTTATCAATAGAGGTAGCTGCTTTCCTTTACCCCTGTGGCAGCCAGGGCAGGTTGCCTCCAGCAAGAGGGACAGATCTTTGGTGTCCCTGGTTGAGGTACTGTCTGACATCCACAGCAGACTCATTCCTAAAAGTGTCCCACATGGCCTGAGGTTAGAGAGGGAGGAGAATAATTGTGCCAGTTATTCTGTGATTCAGCATGCACAAGCAACCGTCCCTGACAACTTCAGAGGGGTCTCTTTTTGCCTAGAGACTGCTAAGGGCTAATTAAAATTGTGTACTCCAAGACTGGGGTTTAATGAGTTGTTTAGTGACAGGGAGGAATAAATAAATTTTAAAACCCCAACAACTTCAATAAGAGGAAAATTTAATTGATTTTCCAATGGTTTTAAGATGTATGCAAGCAAAACTAGCAAGAGCTAGGATCCCATTCTTCTGGGGTCAGGTGTGGAGGTGTGTGAACATTTTCCCTGTCTATTCCTGCCTTAGATGGAGGAACAGAGTGCTGCAATGAAGAAGGGCTTTGCCACTGTGTTTTACCCTCTCTGACAGAGTTCTAGTAAGGATTTGTTCCTTAGTGGCAATAGCACTGGGAGCCTAAGTGCTCTCATTCCCACTCTGTTTTCACAGTTACCTGTGCACAACTTAGGTGGTCCAATCCCAGGTTTGGGAGTCTGCTTTACTAAGGTTTTGCTTTGCCTTCCCCAGGTTTCAGTTGTAAGAATGAAAGAAAATATTGTGTGTGGTCCAAAAGCACCTTTGTTCTGCACCTGTTCTCCTTAGTGTCAGAAATGGTGTCCTCAGGCTTTTGAAGTCAGAAGAAAATAGAATGGCACTTCTGGGGATTGTTTTTCTTGATTGAGATGCCCAAACCTTCCCTTGACAGGCAAAGTTCCCTGTGACTGCTCTCCTTTCTTGCCCTTTTGTCCTTTCCCTGTGCAATAACTTAAAAACACCCAGGTGTGAATTCCCCTTCTGCCTCCATCCTTCACCATGTTAATGTCTCACTGAGCCTGGGGCAAACTTGCATTGCATCTGGTTTTACGTATAAACTAGAGCAATTTCAGGGGTGGGTTTTGATGCCAATCAAGCGAGCAATGCAATGGATGTTCTGTGTTCTGTTCTGTGTCAGTTCTGTCTGGGTCCCCCTTTCCTCTGCCCACACAACTGCAGCGAGGCATCCTGCCTTTATCAGCCAAGACTTTAATCCTGTGAAGTGTTGGGGGTCACATACTCAGACAATATAACATCTAAGGGCAAGGTTAAAATAATGTTTAATGGGAGTTGGGTTTCTGGCCTCGTGGCACCTGGGAAGAGGGAGGTGTGTAGCAGCACCACATGTACAGAAGAGCTGCATGGGAACCATGGGCATGGTGCCACCTGCTTTGTACTGTCTGGGCTATTTTCCCCTGAAGAACTTCCTTTGCACTGCATATTGCATTCTATTTATGTGTTATGATTGCTTGGAAGGATGTGAGTTAAACTTTAATGAGTTTCTGTCCAAGAGGAATTGTGAAGATAAATGCAATTCCGCCTCCTTGCTCTCTTCCCCACGCTCCAGCTCCCTCCACCCGCATCAGAGCAATCACATAATCACACGGTGCTGAATAAACAAAAGGGCCTAATGTTCTGAATGTGGTGTAAACGGAGCAGTAGTGGCAAATGACACAGTTTTTAATTTCTTTGATAAACAAATGTGCTCAGGGAGTTGGCTTTCCTCATTTATAGGGACGTGGTGGCATTCTTGTCCCTCTTCTGCACTGGAATTGGTGCAGATGCTGAGGAACCAAAGCAATGGGATTGGAAGTGGTGCAGCTCTTGTACCAGCCAGATTTCTGTGTTACCATTGCTCTCTGACTTCCCTGGGACTGTGTTTGCCATGGGCTCCTTCCCAGCTGTGCAAAATCTCTCAGCTGCCTTTAATTTCCAGGATGTTTCTTTAGTGTTTGTTGCCAGAAGGACAAAGAGGACCCTGGAAAGCAGCAGCTGTCATGTGAGAGCTGTGGTGGATCAGACAGAAGAGCATTTATTTCATCATTCTCTTTGCAACTCTTTCACAATTTCATGGTCCTGGAGAGGGAGTGGAAAAGCTGATGTGCACCTCTCAGGTGCATGTTTGCTGAAGGACGACCAGGAACAACAGAAAAGGCGAAAGAGAAGATAAAGCAACAAAATCAGCTGGGTTTCAGTGGGAGTTTTTCATGCCTGCCATACTCCCTTGCCTTGTTCCTGCCATTATCCCAGACAGTACAGCCAGTGGTTGGCTAAGGAATGCAGGAGGCTTGACCAAATTCCTGCTCAGGGGCAGCCCATTTCTCTGGGCAAGGTTTTGCAGCTTGGAAAATGATGTCTGTGCTCTCAGCTGCTGCTTTTAGTCTGTTGTAGAGAACCTATTACTAATTAATTATTCTTTATTTACTGTTGGCAACCAACCCTGTAATATTCAGATGGGTGAGTACTGTTCCAAGCCCTTGCCTGGGAAAGCTGACCCTGGAGGCCATGGAAACTCCTGGGTTTTGGGGTCTCAGAGAAGCTAAAGTGCCCTTGGTGTTGATGTAGGTTTTTATGTTGCCACGTCTGGCTTCCTGTAAGCTCACAGTGTGAAATGGGGGCTTTACAGGTAGAAACCTGCTAATTATTATAGTTGTATCAAGTGTGGAGATGTGAATGAGACTTGATTCCTTAATTTTGCTCTTTTCACCTTGAAAAGTAACTAATGAAGTAGCTTTCCTTCTACTGCTCTGTTGGCTTCTGTGCATTTCAAATTCTTCAGGAGAGAAAAGAGCCTGGAAGGCTAAATCCAATTTTTTTGTGGCACACAAGGGGAAACCTGAGTAATGGCTAAATGTTTGTGTGTAGAATGAACAATAAAGAAATAGAGAATTTGCTTACCTACATAAAGATACGAATACCTTAGTGCCCTAGTACAAAATGGCTCTGAATTGCACGGGTGCCTCCATGCATTGCATAGCTGTGGGGTACTCATACCTTGTGCTGTCAGCATGAGTGATACCCTGTTTTGGTAGGAACAACAGGAGTCATTCATTACTTCAAGAGCTCCTTTCAAGCTGACAAGGTGGTAGCAGTAGCATCTTTTAAAGCTGAAAATACCCTCCTGTGCTATCAGAAGAGGTTGGACACTTGAAGAGCTTCTTCCTGCTGAATTTGCGTTGTAAGTGTCCATGGGCTGAGCATCTTGCTGGCTGTCCTGCCAAACTCTGTAGGAGTTACAGTAGAAATGGCTGCTTTGAAGGGTTATTGCTGTGTTTGCAGCCTCACCTCAAATCCTGATTTAAAGGCAATGTTTGCAGAAGTGATTTGTGAACTTAGGTGGCACAGAGTGGCAAAGGGCTGCGGGCACCAAAGTTGCTTTATAGCTTTTGACATGTTTTATCCTCTGGCTGTAAGTGAAAATATACTTGAGGATCTTGCCAATAATTACAGACAAGGAAAGGACTTTTGGACATGTAGCTTAGCAGCAGATGCTTTCTGAAAGGTGCTGCATTGCAGGAATTGGGCCTTTGTCCCGTTGAAATGGGGATCCAGAAACCAGCAGGGTCCAAAGTTGGCAGTGGCTCTGCAGGCTCTCCAGCACTGCAGGACCTGTGGGCACGGTGGAGCTGCGTGTGCCAGTGTGGGGTGCTCTGCCACAGCAATGCCAATCCAGCAATGGGACAGAGGAGCTGTTTCATAGGCAGTGATGGCGTGGATGTGCTCAAAAAGTAAGAAAGCACCTCGTCTTCAGTCACTCCCAATGAGCCCCTTGTTTGCAAGAACTCTAAAGTAATAAATAATGATTTGGATCCTATCCCTATTCTGGAGATGCAGTTGCTGAGCCTCCCCAGTAGTGTGTCTCGGCTCTGGTAGCTCTAGTGTGGATCCACAAATGCTTTAAACACATCTTTGTGTGTTCACCTTTGCCTGGAACAACAGTCCTTATGGATTGTGTTGTCCTGAGTCAGAGTAAGAAGTGTGTGGTGTCTGTGTCTTTCCTCTGCCCTTGCTGATATTCTGCACTGCTTTGTATCTCTCTAATGTTCTTCTGTTTATTATTACCTTTAGAATTTTGAAAAATACTTTGTATCATGATTTTTGAGTCTGTTCAGTCACGTGCAAAATTGAGTAGTTTTTGATTCTTCTTCTACCTTTCATTTTCTAGTACTAAAATATTTTCCTGAGTTAATTCTCTTCAGCCAGACTTGCTGTCCCTAATGCCTCAAAATGTGAGTTTAGATGTTGAACTATTGTTTTTCTTTATAAATAATACATTTAAAGTCCTTGATGTGAGTTATGATTCCTTAGCTTTTAAGCCATAATCAGTTTATATTTT
The DNA here is from genome assembly GCA_013400415.1 of Scytalopus superciliaris. Classification (NCBI taxonomy): domain Eukaryota; kingdom Metazoa; phylum Chordata; class Aves; order Passeriformes; family Rhinocryptidae; genus Scytalopus; species Scytalopus superciliaris. The sequence goes on from VXBX01006198.1 coordinate 309,858, forward strand.
CAGAGCCTTTTTGTTGGTAATTGGGAAGTTTAAAAGCATGGCTTTTTCAAAAATGAAAACTGAGATTCTCACATAATTACTTGCCTTCAGGAACTGCAAATTTAAAAGAAATACTGAATGTTGTGAGACTTTGAGTAAAATCATAAGGCTTGGCCACTCTGGGAATACCCTCACATTTTTAATTTGACAGGTTAAATGCTGACAGTCTTCTGAGTGGTGCATTTCATTCAAGAGGAGTTAATTTTAAGAAGCTTCTGGTGAATTTTTTCCCAAAATTGAGCACTGAGGCTTGAAAAATATAAGCTCTCACATGGGAAAAGCATGTCCAGTCAGCAACAGAAAGAGAAACAGAGCCAAGCTGGGATGTAACCTGTGAATTCACTCAGAGCTGGCCTGAATATTGAGAGTCTGAATATTGAGAAGCTGTTCCTTGCAATAATTTTTACTTCTGGGGGTGATTGTTGTTCCGTGTTAGTCACTGTCAGAATCCCTTTGGGCATCACTGGAGCACAAATGTCAGCCTTGTCTGCCGCCTCTGCATTTCTTATATAAGAGCGTTCAAGCTCTGTAGTCAGGAACTGTTTTCTTTGGTGTTGAACAAAGATCAAAACCAGACCCCTTCTCAAGGGGCTTTGTAAAATTGGTTGGTTTTGTTGTTGTTGTTTTGTTTGTTTGGTTTGGGTTTTGCCCCGCAGATAACTAGTTTCAATCACAAGGTTCCAACACGGAGGACATAAATACAGAGGCTGTGTTGGAAGCTTCCACTCTGCTTGTTTCCTTTCAGTTGTCTGATAGGTAATTTGTCAGCATCTGCTGCCTTCAACACGTGCCATCGCATTTCTCACGCTGTCATGTGCTATCAGAGGTGGCAATGGCTGTGCTAAGAGCAGGTCGGCAGCCTGAACGTTCAGTGTGTGATCAAACTGCTGAGGTTTAAGTAAGGATCTCTTCACCTCTGGGAGATCTTTGGGATTTGTCCAGGACTTCTGTCCCATCCACCATACAGCCTTTGTGCAGCACAGTGGCACTGATCTCATGTCTGGGCCTTTGGACCTCCATAATGGGAGTTCCTTTTGTATGAACCGTATGTTTGTCAGTTCTAGGCTTGAGAAGCTTTTATGTAACTCCTATTGTTACTCCTTAGAGCACTCCTCTTTCTTTTATGAAAGATGACAGAGAGAAAATAAATTTCATTGTGTTGTGTTCCTGACCATTAACCCTTCTGCCTGAAGTGCTGGGCTATGCTGTGCACCAGCCCGTTGGGTCATTTCTAAAGGCATGAAAGCATAAAACTGTCCCTCTGGTTCCCTTTTCATAATTTCTATGAGAAATCTCTTTGCAGGTGTGCAGAGAATGAAGGTCTTTTCTAGATTTTGGATGCAGTAAAAGAAAAGCTAATTTACTGCAGCAAGACACTCAGGAAGAGTTAGTTGAGATGCTAAGGAACATACTGTGAACGGTGCTACAAATATTATGGCTCTGTGTGTGTATCTCAGAACAGGGGAGGTCAGAGCTATTGCTCTCCAGATGTTTTGAATGTGGAAAATAATGGAATGGAAGTATCTTTTTTTGTATCATTTTAATTCTGTTGAAATTTGAAGTGACCAGAAACCTAAACTATATGAGTTGGGATCTGGAAATGTAAAAGCAAAATCTCCCCACCTCTGAATTAAATGGCCAATTTTATCCCATCTCTAGTATTTACAAGAGAGAAAGTATCAGTGATTTCTTTTTAGCATCAGAGTAGAAGGCAGATTGCATAGGAGAAGAGAAATAATTGATAGCTTGTGCATGATAAATGAAATTGCTGTAACAATTTTCATAATTTGAGGTAGGATTTTGGTGGTTTTTTTCTGTGTCAGCTTCATAGTGTGACTTAAGCTGAGCTGATCTGAAGAAACTCTGAAGAGCAGAGGAAGAAATTAGAAAACTGATATTGAAATGTGGAGAAGATGAGAAGACAGAATATTTCTCTACACATAATATCTAGAACATGTGCTATGTCTAATGTTTCTTGCATATGCTGAACAAGAGAGAGATCTGAGTCTGGGCTGGGAGAGGGTGTGTGCAAACCTGAGAATCCTGTGCAGGCCAACCCATGCTGGAGCTGCACACCTGGCTGGCCTTGGCTATCAGCAGAAGTGCCCAGAATAATTACAGAGAGAGGAAAAAAGACCCATAGCAAGCCGATTTTATTCTTTCTAGTGGGGCACATTTAACACTTACAGCAAACTATTACAATCAGAATCGGGTTGTATTATCATCTGCTTCTTCAAATTGCACCCAAATCTCCTCAAAGCCTCCATTCTAGTGAGATGGAAAGAGAGCTTTTTTTCTCCCATTTTGCTAAATCTACCATCTCAGTGTCTCACCGCCTGACATTTAACATCTTTGCCAAATTTAATTTGTGCAAAATCAGCGGCTTGGCTGTGCTGGGGGCAGTCCTGCTGATTTTAGCAGTGTGTGGACACCATGGTGATTGACACTGCAGGAGGTGACCCCAGGGCTCGTGGGAGAGGCTTGCCAGTCTGGCACTGCGCTGTGCTGCACTGGCCGTGTGGAGCAGCCCTTCCTCTGTGGTCAGAATGGCTAAATTCTCTGCTGGCAGATAAACATGTTTGACTGGTCAACTGAAAAGGCTGCAGCTTTTTTACTGTGGCCTGGAAAGCTACAGGGTTTTGGTATTTGGTAGGAAGGGTGGGTGACTGGCTGGGTATAATTGGTTTCGTCCTATTTGCTGGTGATGAGTGTGAAGAGCAGATGTGATTTGGAGAGGGAGGCACTTGTGGCTGACCTGAAGTTTCATACTCGGTCTGCAATACTGACTCTTCTGTGGATAATGCAAAGTCATTTACTCACTCAAACTGACCAAAAAAGCTGGTGGTTGAAATGCTCGTTGCTCTGTTGTTCTCTACCAGCCCTGCTCAGCCCGGCTGCTGACCACGTCTGTTGCTCATGGTTGGATAAATCAGGGCATGGAGACTCTGTAAGAAGAGGACAGAGCTGAAGGGCAGTTCTTAAATCTGCATATTGTGTATCTCTCTGTTAGCTCAGACTGCTCAGAAGGTGATTGGTTGGAGGAGCTTTCACTGTTCACCTGGCTCAGGTGACACCTGAGACACAGGGGTGGCTACTGAAGGACACATGTTTTGGCTGTACCATTAGGAGAATATATTCTGTCTTCTAATTCCCATTGTTATTATTTGCTCTCATTCTCCCAAATAGTTGTTCTGGAATTGTGTTTTTTCTTGAATAAATGTAGAAAATGGTAAAAGTTAGAGGGTTTTCTTATTGCTTAGTAGTTAAGCATGTCCTTGCAGTATCATTTGAAGTAATCTAGAGGTTTGGACAACTTTTATGTGTGTGGGTTTTTTAAATATCTGGTCCTGCAAACACAGACACATGAAAACTGTTACAGGTGCATAAAATTCTGTACCCATTTGCACATGTGTTGAGACTTAATCTTGGAAGCATGGCTTGCAGCCCAGTATCTAAACCAGGAAAGAAACCTGTAGCACATGTTTTGTAAAGGCCATAAGGCAAGTTTTGGCTGTGAAAAGTCCATTGACTGTTCTGTGTTCTCTGCATCAAAGGTCAGACAAGCATTTATTACCCAAGGTCTGGCCAGTCGCTGTATTCGTTTTGACTCAAATATACTGTGAATACTTTGTCCTGAAGGCCATGGGTCTAGGGATTGATCAGATTGTCTAAGTGGTTGCCCCTGCGAGTTGTGCTGCCTTGTAAGGACAGAGATCTGGGAGAACAGTGTCTCTTAATTTCTATCAGAGATGTAAGGCTGTTTTCTGGGGGGAAAAAAAAAAACACAACAAAAAAGCCTCCACTTTTCTTTCCCCCCCCACCCCTGTAAGGAGGTCTTTGATTTTTATAAGACATACAGAATACAGAGAGGATGATCCAGTTGTTTGCCTGAGCATCAAAAGATCTGTAGGCATAAAAAGCATTTATCTGATGGATGTGACCTAACACCTTTGGGTAGCATTCAGTTTGAATCCAAGGTTATTCAAGGGAATTCACATCCAATGGATCCTTTTGCTAAGACAAGAAAATGTCATGTATGTCTCTGTGAAAGGAATTGGGACTAACTCTGCCTTCATATAGAGATACATCTCTCATCAGGCCATTTGTCATGAACATGTAAGACTGAGGAAGAGATTGAGAGGTTTTCTGGTTTAGATTTTAGATGAGTTATATTAGCTGGTATCTTAGCCTGGAGCAGATATATGAGAAAAGTCCTTTCTCCCCCTCCTGCCCCTACTGATGGCTGAGCTTCAAATTTGGTTTTACCAAAGGCAGAAAATCTTCTAGATGCTCAGGTACACCTTGAAGTATTTATCTTGTTTGCTTGGTTTGTTTATCAATATGATTTTGCAGTGGCTTAGTTCTAGGTTATAAATAAATATTCCTACGATGGGAAAATACTGCGTATTAAAAATCTCTTGAATCTAGAGGAGAAATGCATAACAGGAACTAATGGCTGAAAGATGGAGCCAGATGGATCTACAGCAGAAAAGCGATGAATGTTTGAAAGAGTAATATTAAATAATCATTGAGATAAAGGAGGTAATGAATAAGAGTGGAGTTACCATCTCTCGATACCTTCAGATCATGATTGAACACCTTTCTGAAAGATATTTTTCAGGAAATTATGCACTGCTGAGCTCAGTATAAAGAAAAGTGGGCAAAAAGTAATGGCCTGTGTTAGAAGAGAGTTGTCACTGGTTATTGAATGGTGCCTCCTGGCCTCAGCTGTTATGAATTGAAGCAGCTGAAGACTCAGTACAGGGTGGTGGGAAATGCATTTTCTTTAACATTTCAAGAACTTCTGCATAGACTGAAAGTGCAGAGATAAGATAGTGCTGAAGAGTTGGGTAACTTTTTCACATTAAAAAAAAAAAAAAGGTTGGATGGGATTTCCATTCAGTTTTTCCTTCTTTTTAGCTCTAATTCCTTAGTGAATTTTGGGGGTACAGTGTGACAGGTAAAAAGGAATACTTGAACTGTTCCTGAGGAGTTAAACATATCTCTTCTGCCAATAACACAGTAAAATCCCTAGTTTCGTGCTTAAAATTAAATTCTGGGGGTATATACTGAGTTGTGAATTCAATCTGATGAGCCTGGACTAATCACTTATGCTGATGTCTCACTTCAAGTATAAATTATATCATAATTTATGACTACTTTGTAATTGGATGACATTTTCTTGAGATTCTCTATTTTATACAGATTTAATTTTGCAATTTTATTTAATATTATAACGGTTTTCTGCTTTGCTTTGAGATCCTCTAATAGAAAAATCTCATATAGGCAGAAGGTGTCACAAAGGGGAAATCCTACATGGTAAAAAAAAAAACCAAAACATCTGCCACAGCATGTAATATATGTCCCTAGATACAGTGAAACTAGAAACAAAAAGTATTGGATGTTTGACTACTACTGAATTTTACAATTGCACAGAAGGTGGTGGTTTTTTTCCTTCTCATCACTATTTGAAGGACTCTTTTTTCCAGCATCATACTGGAGAGCTGGGAATGTTCCTTCCTGGTGGCATCACCAGGGTGGACGTGAACCCTTTTGTAGGCTGGTAGAGGGTCTGTTGTCACTTCTCCAAGAATGCCACCTCCAAACTGTTTCACATGCAGTTTTACAGTAGAACATTTAAGTATCTCTCTCCTGAGACCCATCACATTGAACTCCTGTATTTTTTTTCACTGAGATGCTCCCTTGAGGAGATACCCTGTCAAACTATCAAATCTCTGCAGAACTACTGGCTTTGCTTGCTGTGGTAATTCCTTTTTGCCAGTTCTTGGGACACATGTGGAACTGAACACTGTCAGGAAGAACAGTGATTTGTATTAGTGGAAAATGCTTCTGACAGAGTAGCAGGTGTTGCTCAATATAATCTTACCCATGGAAGGCAAGGAGAGCTTGGTCTGTCAGGAAGGGCGGAGATACCAGTGACTGGTGGAATTCTCTCCCAGACATCTATGCAAGTACAGCTCTCTCTCTTACAGATGAGCAGGTGTTAATTGAGGTGGATAGATGAATATATGCTGTGGAGGAGTGACTGGGACTGAAGGCAGAGATGGAGAGGACAAGTTTCTGTATAGCTTTGTTCAGTTTTCATCTTTTTCTCATGCTGTGTTGTGTGGTTGCTGTATAATAACAGATGATGAGCTTAGGTGGACCTTTGATCTGATCTGCTGTGCATTAACCAACATAATCATTTCTATTGATGAATTGGTGGCACAGTAACAGTGAAACTCCTTATCCTTCAGGAGCAAATAATCAGTTTTCTGTTCCCTGTGTGAGGTGTTGGCTGTCACACCATACCTTGTTGCTCCCAGTTAAGCTTGTGTGTTAGTAGACTTTGTCTTATGAGACTTGGCATCGAGATACCACCGTGATGGGAATAGTACAAGTCCTGTAGGCAGGTACAGCAGTTCACCTGGCAAACTATGATACTGAACAAAGTGAGAAATTTTGTGCCTGAGAAAAGAAATTTTGAGACATTTGGGGTTCTAAAGCCAGCACATCCCTTGTGGATATGCGTGCACAGGGCCTTGCTGACTCCTGTCTCTGGGAGTAGGAGTCGCGTGATCAAGAACCACCTTCCCACCAACTATTTATACACAGAGCAGTGTCAGTCAGCCTCTGAGTGAGGTATTTATACCAGTGGGATCCTGATGCTGTAGAAATAATTGCAGCACTGCAAACACTGCCTGCTGACTGTATGGTGTAACCATGCTATTTATATAAATCTGACAATGGAACTACAGCCGTGGAAGACGATTTAAATACAGGCAGTGAGGTAAGTACACCCTTAGGAAGGTATAACTAACTACACAGATAATAGTATCAGGTAACTAGACCCACAGGACAACATAAACATACAAATAATAGCCACAATATAAGTATAATATTGAAGTCAGAGGGTCTCAATATTGATATAATAGCAGTTGTATAACTGTACTCAGAGGAAAATAACTGTCTGAGTAACACTGCAGCCTGACTGCAGCAATGGGAGAGGCTAACTCGGAGAGTTAGAGCTGTGATATATAACTCCCAGGAACAGGAGGTCATCTGCACGTGGCCAGAGCAGGGCTTCCAATTGAAACTTTAAGGATGGGCAATTAGCTGTGGAGGGGGTCTGTTCCCAGGAAGCAGAGTGCTGGGAAGAGGGAGTTGTGTTTTAGCACAGAAGGATGATGGATGGAGGAAAGCAGTGGATTTGGCTTCTGCTCACTTCCCCAGGAATTCAATTTAATTTATTTCAGAACATAGTTTTAAGCTGAAACTAGATGTTCTCAAAGGAAAAAAGTTTCCAAATATGTGAAATATAGTGATAGGCCCATCCAGCTGCATAACAGCAGCAGCAGCATCACACTGCATGTGCTTGGTACGGGACTAGTAATTTGTCCTGAAAAGAGGGTATGGGAGAGAAGAAAGACTCAAAAGCAGCAATCTGTGCAGTGACAAATAGCAAATATAAAGGGAAACTGTTAAAATAATGTCTTGATTTGATATATTTTTCTTTTTTTTAAAATAAGTTGGTCTAATTGACCTTCTAAATAGACTTGGTTTTATTTTTCTATTCCTGTCTTATAAAAATAAAAAGAGACATAAAAATCATTGCCAATTACCCTTTATTTGTATACAGCTATTCAGCAACAAACCTGTCTGAAGAGGCAGCAGAAACAATCTGCTTTCTCACTGCTTGCCACATTAGATTGACACTGGTGCTGTGTTCTCTGAGCTGTGTTCAGATAGAAATTGAATCGAGGAAAATAATATGATTGCTGTCTCCTCTAGACCTTCACATGGGCTTTATATATTTCATAAGATGTCTGTTTGACAGTGGAAGGTGAATGACTTGGTTTTAACACTGGTCAGTGTTATTGTTCAAGTCAAGAAACTGGGTTTTGGAGTGGGATTTTTGAGTCATTTTTTTCATTAGTTATTTGGAATATGTTGATTGTCAAAACCTGGAATTACATACTTGGGGAGCTGTGCTGAGGGTGAGCACTGGGACACCACAAAGTCCAGGGCATGGTGTTTCTGAGGTTGATAAATCACCTGATTTATTTCTGACAAGTTACTCTGATCAGTTCTGATTTTTAGAAACAGGCAGCAAAATAGGTCCTTCTGTTATCTCTTTGGAAATGTAGTATAAATATGTCATGATTAACTTGGTTTTTTTTTTTGTGAGAACAACACAGACAAGATAACTCAGGAGACTTTTTGAAAGTGTCACATATCTGCCCCTTTCACAGTCTTCACTTGATATCCTCTTGTGCCCACTGCTGAAGACAGCAAAGTTCAGTTAATCCCAGAGTGTTGGAGATTTGCTGATTTATTCCATAGAGGATTAAGGTTAGTGTAAAACCATTGTTTAGATGTAAAGTCCTCTTTAGCTGGTGGTTATTCCTAGGAAGAAGTGTGAAAAAGAGAGAATTTGTGTCAGTCATTAGTAGTTTTCATCAGCACCTTAAAAGCCTACACTAAGCCTGTCTGAAGAAAGCAGATGCATTTTTCCCCATATGAATTATTTTCATCCAGCATTGTCTTTCCTTTCTGTTGGGAAACTTTCTGTTGTTTTCCAGCTGGCCCAAATATAGCACTGCTTAGCATAGCAACCTCTAGCATTAAGGTTTTTCTAGCATTAATAGTCCTGTATTCTTTTCATTGGAAATGCTGCTGTTGCCATACAAAATTGCTCAGAAGTTATCCTGTGACCCAGAGGTTGTCATTTGTGATGGCAAACTGAATTGCTAATATATCTATAGAGGGATGGGAAATCTGCATCCAAAATTGCCCACGTTCAGACACATGAATTTAATGGAATACCATAATCACTGTTTCAAGGGATTTGTAGCAGAATTGCTGCCTTTTCAGTCTGGGTCACCAGTTTACTTGCAGGAAAAGGACCTTGTCATAACATGGCTGTTGGTTTGTATGAAATGGTGGCCTCTGTTGGTTTCCATATGGACAAATCCATATGTGATAACTGGACATAGTGATAGGAGAGGCAAAGGAATGAGAGTGAGCAGGGTTTTGGTGCTGGGCACCAGAGTTGGCTGTGGTAGGTGATGCACCAAGGGTTTGTCTTGTTGCTGCCTCTGCCACATGTACCACAGTGTAAAGTTTCTCTCTCCACATCACTGGCCCAGTAGAGTTGTTGCTGGCTCAGTAGAGCCATTTGCATGCTGAAGTTTAGTTCAGTGTTAAAAGGATTAAAATAGAGCAGTCAGGGGAGGGTGATTCTTGTGCAATTTAGCATGCTGTGGGTGAAGGGAAAATACCATACTCTGCCCTTTGGCTTTGAGAAGGGTCGGAGGTGCTTAGCACTAGATAGGAAGAGCAAAGCTTTGTGCAGGGTAAGAGGTGGGATTTAACTCACTGGCTGATCTCCTTTGTCAGTACTTCCGTGGCTTTTCAAGTCCTTTGTCTTAAAGCTCTGTCAGGTGAGAGACAATGGTATCCTGGAAGGCAGGGGGAGGTGTCTTTCCTGGGCCACTCTGCAGCAGGACCTCATGAGTATTAAGGTAGCCATTCCTGTTTATCACATTGGTGGATCTTTATGAAGTCAAAACCCTTGTCCTTCCCTTGCTGGAGCTCAGTGATCCATGTGCTGAGCAGCGGCCCTGCCTGAAGCCAAGGTGGGTTCTGCTGCTTGCAATTTTTATAGTATTTCTGAGCTGCTGGGAAAACAGTTCTTCAACCCAGTTTTCCTTCTAATCTTTATTTCTGCATGAAGATAAAAAGTGTTTTTGAGGATTCCCTTGAGGACCAATTTAGAGTTCAGTTTTGATTGAATTAGTTGGATGTATGTAAATAGGATCACGCATTTAACAGAAACCCAGATGAAAGACGCTTCCAGGAGGGCTCAGGGCAGATACTGTCAGTTTAGCCTGCAGTCAGCACCTCAGAGCAAATCCTGCACTGCTCACTTTTATCATGATTTATTCCTTTCTCCTTCACATCTCAGCCACCGGTGAATGCTGTTATTCCAAGATGCACATTTTTGGGCACTTTTGCCTTATATCTACCTTGGGTCTGTGATTGTCCCCTTTTACATAGTCATGGGCCTTAGAAAAAATGCTTTTGTGCTGTTCCAGAAGCCCTCGTGTTTAGAAAACCAGTGTCATAAATATGGATGGCACAATTTGTTGATGTGAGCAAGGAGGGAGGTGAAGATTAAGGAAAACTGCTTTAATTAGCTGTCTCTGTGGTGGGGGACATGCACCCCACGTGCATGGCAGCCCAGAGGAGGGGAATGTGGGATTCTTCATTCCCTCCCTGCTTTGAGTGTGTAGCTGATAAGGAAGAGCCTGCAAAGCTGTCAGTTGTGAGTACAACTGAGAGAGTACAGGGCTGCACAGTCCTGCATCTCTGTGCAAATTGGGAGCACAGGGACTGGCAGCCAATTTACACCTCAGTAGCATAAACTGACCACCAGGCTCCACTCTGCATACTTCCAAGGGCTCACCTCTATTCCTCATGCCAAGAGCCTTAATTGCAGTCTTCTTGAGTGGTAGTTATTCTTCATCTGCATACCTTGTGAGGTCGTAACATGACTGTATCACTGCTTTTGCACCTAAAACCACCTGTTCATCTTCCTGCAGGGAGCCATGACTTCTGCTACTACCTGCTGGGCTGTAGCTGGGAGAGGTTTGGGACCACTCCAGCAAACAGGCAGTGCTTGCTGCTGGTGTGGCAGGGTCAGATCCACCTGCTGAACTGAGAGCACAGGGAAGGCTGTGACCTATGGAGTCAGGGACAGCAGCTGTGCTTCACTAGGTGCCTTGGAAGTCACCAGCATGCTTACTTTCTGTCTTTCCCTGCTCAGGTGGGGCCTTAGTTTGTGTTTCCTTGGGATTCACAAAGCTCAGTGCTAGACTCCAGAAAATGCTGGTCTTTACACAGCAAAGAGGACTGTGCACTTAAAGACAGATGCATATAATGAGTTTTGGGACCAATTGTTGCATTTCATCCATCTTGTAGAAGCACAAATGTCCCCAGTTAACAGCAAGGCTTGTTGAGCCTTGTAGCAGGATAATCTTGTCAGTGCTGCCCTCGCTTGTAGCCATGCTACTTAGTCAGGGCCTAATCCACTTCAGATGTGGCTGTACTGCTGCTCTGGCATGTCTCTCTGGCACATGGTGCTATGCAACCAGATACCCTGCAGGGTTGTTAAAAGCAAAATAAATAAGATGCTGTCCATCTCCTCCCTCCCACCCCTGAGCCTGCCTGTCTGCCTCCCTGAATTTGAGCTCTTGAGAGTTATTTAGCTAAAGGCTAAATCACATTATGTCATACATATTAACTGGAAACAAAGCAAGTCTCAACAGACACCTGAGCAGATGCCAAATGTCAAGTTTGATGGAAACTGCTTAATTGCTTCTCCCAAACTTACTTTTTTTTCACCCCCTCCTCCTGTGTTTTCTGAAAATTTCTTTTCTGATGCATGAAATACTTTCCCTGATTCAACCTTCAGTTCAGCTCTCCAGAATGGGGCTTCTCATTCCCTTCAAGAAGCTGGGAAGCTCAAATGAGGGAGCTTGGAAGAAGGTGATCATTTCAATATAGTCTTCACAGCTTATTTTTATTCTCATTTTATGGTCAGCTCCCTTCTATAGCATAATTTGGGGGATTTGAGCTTTTCTTTAGGCTTTCTGTCCCTCATCTCTTCTTTACAGTGGCTTTTTGTACCTTCTCTTTGACTGTAATTTTACCACTCTTTATTCCATGAGGATGAGCTTCAGAGAGCATAGTGGTGATGTGATGAAACTTGAGAGCAGAGGTGCTGGGGAGTGTTGTCTCTGCTCTTAGGTGAAATTACAGGTCAAACTGAAATGGTAGGAATCAGAAACGTGCAAAAACCTGTTACAGGAACTGTGTATTATGGGTGTGAAATTCAGGTTCAATTCACTGTACTGGTCAGAGTGTAGACTTAAAACTCTTTTCCAACAGTCAAGGTGAGTGCACTGTCCACAGGCTGTTCTGGGAGGACCTCTCTTTTCTCTCTGCTGTATTTTGGTGTTGGTCTAATGATGAATTCAGATGGGTTTTATCCCTAGGTGGGACAAATGTGGGCTTATGAAATTATGGTTATTCTTAAAGGATTAAAAGTCCTTCCTTACAAAGACACAGCAGTTGTAACCATTCAGGAGGACAGCAGTGAGGATTTGAATACACAGCCTTGGTTTGAGTACAGGATCTTAGGCTGATGCTGTTTCCAGGAACTGTATTTTAGCTATTGGAGAGTTTTATGTGCAAAGGTCAAGTACTGAATCACCAGCAGAACCTTTGCATGTCCCAAAGGATGGAAAGCAGGGGAAGAAGAGTTACAGAAACCAGAAGGGCTTTGGGAAACACAAAAAATGGTGAAAATAACTTGTGCAGTCCTGTTCTCTAGAAGTGGGGCAGCTGCTGTGCCTCCAACATGGGTTTAGTGCTGTGCAACCCCAGCCTGAGGTTTGCACCAGCAATAGCCGTGACCTCTTTGTAACAAAAGCAATGTCTGTGGTTTCTTCCTCTTGCAGGTAAGAAGGAAATTATGAGTTCAGGATTCTGGAGGAAATGGGAATCTTCTTTATTTCAGAGAAATTTCCTCGTTCCCAGTTCTTTAGCCTTTCCTGTTTCTTGTCCCATCTGAGCACTGAGCAGTGCAGTCACTGCTGAGCACAGACCAGGATGTGTGGCCTGTACGTGGAGCCTGTTGACAATGCAGAAAGGAGGTGTCTTGCATTTTTTTCATACTTGAAGTATTTTCTGTAATAAATGAATTTCCTGTGCTTGAATGTCATTGCTTTCCAGAGCTTCCTGTGTGTCTTACCCTAACACTTCCATTTGCTGAGTCTCTCCTGTGCCACTGGGCTAGCCCAGCACCAGCAGGGCTCTTCCTCACTCAGTATCTCCGAGCACACAGCAAGGCGTGGTTTGGGAGGAGAGGAAGGACTAGTGGAGAGTGCACTTACTGCAGAAGTATTTTCATAGAGATGGGAAACTAGACAGCATCTACAGGACTTGAGAGCAGTATGACAGGGCTCGAGCAGCCTGTAGCATGACATTGTCATAAAAAAGTGATTTGTAAAAAGATATTGAAACGAACTTAAACTTGTTCTCTTTAAGGGGTAGTTTTCCTAATGTCCCCTCTGCTCAGGGTCCCCAAGGTGCTCAGTTGCACCTCAGCAGCCTTTGGCCTCTTCTAGCAGTCCTTGCCCACGTGGGTATTTGGACTCACACTGGGACTCAGTGGTGTTTGGAGTATCTTCAGTCCCATCCAGAAGCAAACCCAGAGCAATTTACTTTGATGTGTGAAGTCTGAATTAATGAAACGACTGAATTAATGTTGTGTGCCTCTCGGGGAAGAGAGCAAGGGGAATGTGTTGGCCTATATTTTATCAGAGGAAAAAAAACTTGTTTAGTTGCATGTACTGTACCAAGACATCTTAGACTGTATGGCCTCTGTGTTGTTCAAGTGCAGGGTCTCTGAACCTGCTCCATTTCCTACACAGCAGTTTTTGCTGACTTGTAAGCTGCTGGCTGAAACAAGGGCAAAGTGAAACTTCCTTTTATGTCTTTCCTTAAAAATTGAATTGGGATTTTGAAGAAGAAACATGTCTTCTTGCCATCTGTGGCTGTGTACAGCAGAACCTCGTTGGTTCCTCACTTCTGAGGTGGATGTTCAGTTTCATAATGTGAAGCACTTGGATGTTGCAGTGATTGGTGCTACAGAGGAGGCATGGCCATGAAACATGAGAGCCTGGATTTAGAGCAGCCTTTGATTGGGGTGAGGTGAATTGGGCACCCACAGGCCCCTGGCTCTGTGCTTCCACCAGCATGTGAAAGGGCTGCCTGTTTAGTTATCACCATTAAACTGCTGAAGGGAAAGGAGATGAGACTGAGTTCAAACTAGTACATATCCTATAATCAAAAATGTTCACTTTCATATTTATATACTCAGAGAATTAAAGTAATAAAAACACTTAAATGTGCATTTCATAAAGCTTTCATAATGCAGTTTATGGTTTTAATACTCTCGTACTCGGTTTTGTTTTTCAATGTGGTTTTTATGAGCAATCTGTCTGCAGTGGTCAGGGCTGGGTGCAGGCAGCGGCAGCATTTGCTCATGGCTTTCTGAGCACAGAGAAGCGGGAGCTGGCAGCCCTGGAGCCGCCTGGGGCCAGCCTGTCTGCCAGCAGATCGGGTTCCCCGTGTCCTGGCATGATGGTGCCTTGCTAAATTATGATCTGAGCCCACTCCACACAAGGCATGTTTTTCCAGCGAGTGGAGTGTGTATCAGTTGTTCAGCTGAATCTTGACTGGACTCTCTTCACTTCATTGGGCAGGGCGGAATTGCTGTACTGTTTTAATTAGTCATTAATTAGGGGTGTGAAGTCTCAACATGCAATGCCTGGTGTGTCAGAGAAGCTGCCCAGTGTCTTGCAGGATTAGCCCCCAACTTGTTTGCTCAACTCCAGCATAGAGCAAACTGCAAATGGGGAGGGAACAAGGAGGTTTTGCCTTCTGCCCACCTTCCCCATGCAAAATAATTTTGAAGGAGAGAGTATTTTTTTGCAACAACATTAATTACTTTTCTGTGGTGCTTTCCCTTACAACAAATGTGTTGCTGCAGATCCTGCTCATTGTTTTGGCAGGGTATTTTTTAAATTACTCTCTGTGCAGCATGCTCTTGGAAATCAATCTTGAATCAAAGGTGTAAAGGAATAGGCCAGAACTGAGAGGGATAAAGCAGTAAATTGTTTTGACATCCACAAAATTTTCTGGGTTCTGCCCAGTCCCTTTTATTAGCTTTATTTATCTGGTTAGAAACCCATTGAGATTATAATCTCCTTTTCCAGGATTCTTTGTCCCAGTCTCATGGTTTTGAGAAATGGTCTCCAGACCATCTCAGGCATGATGCTCTGGCTGTTCTCTTTTGCTGTTCACAATCTGTTCTGCTGCTACAGGAGGCTGTAAATGGTTTGTTTGTTTGCTTTTTTTATACCCAGCCCTGTAAATCTTTTCTCCCTTTCTCAGGGTGTGACTTATGACTCGTCAGAGGATGGTGAAAATCACTCTGAAAGGGATGGGAAGTACCGATTTGCTGGTCTAACAGCCAGTAAGTCATTTATTTATAAAGGCTGGGAGAAACACTCCTGGAATTCATAGCTGTGTGCTTCTTAGCAGTC
The DNA here is from genome assembly GCA_013400415.1 of Scytalopus superciliaris. NCBI lineage: Eukaryota > Metazoa > Chordata > Aves > Passeriformes > Rhinocryptidae > Scytalopus > Scytalopus superciliaris. The sequence continues at coordinate 325,073 of VXBX01006198.1, forward strand.
ATCCCTACTGCTCGTGGCATAGCAAGGGTGTGGATTGTAGTGCTCTCCTCTGACATGGGATGGCCTGCAAGTCCCTGGGCTAGTAAAGAGAGGAGTAGAGGGTACATCACCACCCTGTGTGGAGGCTCCTTCCCCCTAGATCCACCATGGGAAAAAGGCTTGGCAAAGCTTTGGTATCAGTGCTGACTGTTTTCCAACAGTCCACAGCACTGGCAAACCTGCACATGGGTGATGTCTTCTGATGTATTCCCATGTGCAGCCCCAGGCTTTGGACCTGCAAGGTAGGACTTTGCTGGACAAGGAGTTCCAAGGGAGATATTTGCTCTGGCAACAAATTTTATTTGGGTTTTGCAGTGAGAAAACCTTTAAAAGAGCAGGAGGCTGGATGTGACTGTGCTGATGTCAGTCTGGATTTAGCAATGTTGAAGGGAATGAGGTTAGTCTAGATTGACACTGGTATAAAAGGAGAGGGCAGAATTAGGCTTATGGTATCTAAAAAATGTCTTGGGTCCTGATTCATCAAAGCACTTAAGTATGGCAAAATTCTTCCTAAAGCCCATATGTTAGTGTTTTGCTGACAGGGGATGTTTATTTTTATTCAGAAATACCAGAAAGGACTAAAAGGAACACTTCAGAAATGGTTTGCTTCTCACTAGAAGTATAATTGACTCTAAATTTGGGGACAAACGAAAAAACATCTTTTAGGCTGAGAATTCTTGTCTGTTAAATAGTGTATTTCACTGCAGAAAGCAGCTTCTAATACAAATATTGTGTCAGTTACAATGACAACATACTAGTACAGTGGTGTAATTATTTATGATAATGAAAGAACATGTGATTATTTGGAGCCAAGAAAACTGTGGAGTGGTCATCATCTAGGGATTTATTTTTTTACTGAAAATAACCTATTTCTATATGACATGATAATCATAACATAATTGTAATCTTGACATAATAGGAGCACTTGTCTTCCTTTTGTGCATCAAAATACCCCAGAGATGTAATTATCTTGTGGCTACTACATTTCCTGACAAGTCTTGTAGCTTAAATATTGCAGGCCCTGAACACTGATATGTAGAGAAAACATTAAATATTCATTTGCTGATACATGTATTTATAAAAATCTCATTTCTCCATTGAGTGAGCATTGGTTTTCAGGTCACTCAATTCAATAGGTGTGAAGGTATTTGAGGACTCAGGGATTCTTGCTCATTTGAAGTTCTACAGTTTTCTTTTTCTTAGGCAAAATAAATGCAGTAACTACTTTTCTCTGGATCAGGAATACATTTCTTCCATGGTTTGTTCTGCTAATAGTCCCTGTGCACTGTATGTGGAAGTGCCCTGGCCTAATTGTTGTCCATCCGTGGAAATGCAGTGCTTTGTGCAGAGCTGCAGCTCCTCCTGCCCTTTGCAATGCACAGGCTGACCTCCCACCCTCCTTGTGCTTCACAGTGGGGAGGGAGACAGCCTTGGTTGGGCTGCAGGGGAGGAGTGAAACTTCCAGTTAATCTCTTCCATCTCCCTGAGCTTGGTGAAACATCTTCTTTTTTTTTTTTT
>VXBX01006198.1:326676-349640 GCA_013400415.1 Scytalopus superciliaris
TTTTTTAATCGTTACAAAGTGCTTGTCTTCCCTGCAGAAGGAGCAAATCCATCTCTCCTCCCACAGAAAGTGTCCTTCGTGTGTGTTGAAGCTGTGGGTCCCTCCAAAGTCATTTGTGGCTAAAACAACCCCTTGCATTGAACCTGGGTTTGACCAGCTGCTGTCTGGGAGTCTTCAGGTTCTGAAAGAAAAATGACAAGTGCCATTAGTGGATGTTAGAAGATGCTTCAGCTGTAGAAAAGCAAACCAGTTTGTTCCCAGTCTGCATCAGCACAGAGCTGTCCAGTCCCTGTGTCGGCGAGCGGCTCTCAGTAGTGGCTGTGCAGAGGCGCTGTCTGTGGTGCCCGTGTTGTCCATGCACGAATGCCGTGTGTGCCCCGGGGTCACTTTGGAGTCCGTGTCTGCGTTGCTTTGGCTGCTGGAAGTGCCAGGTTTGCTCCTTTCAGCCTGCTCAAGGTGGGCATCTCTCCAGTGAGTTTTGCTCACAAGATTCACTGGCAAGAGCAGTGCATTGGTGTCATCTTTGAAATCAGTGAATGACCCAGGAGAATTATCCAGAGACAGCTGGGAGCTCTCACCAGAGATTAGAGGACAGCACAGAAATGGGCAAAGCTGCAAGAGGTCTCTGTACCCCCAGGGGCTTTTCTGCTGGTGTGCCCCACTGAAGTGGTAGATAAGCCCCTGCATCTTCCTTAATGTCAAGTTAAATCTTCCCCCAGGTAATTGCTTCAAACATGACTTCTGGTGTGTTGGACAAGCTGAGCAGTTGTGCTGCTGCTTGTGCTTCTCCAAATGACTCAGGCAGTGAGGGATGCTTTGCTTGAGTCCAGTGTAAGGCAAAGGAGCCAGATCTAACATGTTTTTGTTTGGTTTTCTTTTTTTTAATTTTTTTTAATTATTTTATTCTTTTTTAAGGAAGAAAAAAAAAGAAAAAGAGAATCCCAGGAGGTCAACCCAACTAGCTTGATGCCTTTTCTCTTGTGCTGACTAATAATCCATTCTTTACAGGAAAAATAAGTTACCTGCTGATGTACTGACACACAGGGGTGGTACGTGAGGGGAGAGGTTCTCTGTATCCTGGTAGCTAAACTGCTTCTAGCCTGGGGCTGTGTCTTCTGTAATAGGTAGGTGCAGGAGGAACCTTTGAAATGAGGAGCCTCCTGTGCTATTCTTACTGAAAATAAAAAAAAACCCCAAAGCTCATTATTTCCAGGTGTGCCATTGCTTCAGACTGGGCTAGTCTTGCTGTGGTGACTGAGAACTGTGTGGGTTTGCAGTACCAATCTGTGGTGATGCTTTTGGAATTTGTTGTTTTATTTCAATTCTTCTGCAAAGCCTACTTGTCATCCTGCTTTTATGTTACTTAAAAAAGATAATTAAAATAAGAGATCAAAATGCCTTTATTGTGTATTTTTGATTGATCCAGCCCTGAGGAAACCTTTGTGCTATCACCTACCTTAGGTACATAGCTATTTACCTGTGTTTTGAAGGAGAGTATCACTTTTATGCTTCATGTACTTGAAAGGAAGTTAAATAAATAACTCCTTTCAGTTTGTCTTGGACTCTTTGCCCCTAAGAAATTGTGAAGCCAAGTGGAATCAGGGAAGGGCTGCCTAGCAAGCAGCTTGTCCATGAAATACATTTGTTTTTAATTGCCTCATTAAGTCAGGTTATGATGGATTATATGACCTTACCCAATGCAGTCTGACATAATGGGATGCTGTCAGAAGTTCTGGAATAACAGAGTGATATTCACTTGACTGGGGTTTTCTTGCATGTATTTTAGCAGTGTTGATGGCTCGCAGTGGTTATATGCATTAAGAACGCCGTGGCATGAGAAAAGGCAAGGTCATTAATGATTTTTGTCGTGATTACTTGATGAGCTTGTTGTTTCACCAGGAATTAATGCCTTGCTGGTAGCACAGGAAAGAGGCGTGTGGCTGTCAAACTGTGGTGCAAGGAGGTGGGTGTTGTGCTCACAGATTTCTCCTGGTGGTCCCTTCCAGGGCTCTGTCCATCAGCTGTTGTCAGGGTTCACAGCTGGTAACAGCACAGCCATCCCCTGCAACTCGCAGATTAACTTCCAGTTAAGGACAGCAGAGATGTTTTAAATTATTTGACTGGTGTTTAATAAACATGGCTTGAGGAGGCCTCTCTGTGGTGCATATCTGTTTTGAAGAGGGGCATAGCAAGTGGAGGTGTTGTGTCCAAGGCAAAGCAAGGTGGCTTGGCAGCAGGGGCTGGCTTTGCTATGGCAGTCACGAGGGAACAGGAGCCCTCTCATTTCCTGGCATATATTGGTGGCTTGTGCAATGGAGAGATACAAGAACAGCCTCCTCTTTCCATGATAGATGAGGTTTTTAGGTTTCAAAATGTTTAAATAAGACTTTTGGGCACCAAAAAAGAAGAAGAAAAAACCCCTACCCTCAGGTAAATGATTATGCTGCATTTGTTTTTAAAACCCTGTAATAAAAGAAAAAGCTGTTTTGAATACTATTCCTTTTGCCTTTTCCATTTCTCCCTTGAAATCTCCCAGGTGTTAAATTAGTTTTTGGATTCATCCCAAACTTATGAATATTTCTTTGTCCCTCTTCACTTATCTGTCTCTCCTCCCCATCCTTTTCCAGAATGATTTCCAGTGGGTCAGTTTTTTAGAAACAGTATTTCCGTGTGTAGGTCTGACTCACCCAGCACATCTTTCTTTAAATAAGATGATACTGGTGTTTTTTACATCACGGGTGGTTTTAATTGTCATGAGCTGGCCTGTTGTCTTGGATGAAGCCCCACTCTGTGTAAGTGCTCTTACAAGCACTGATTAGGATGGCAGGTTTTGACAGCTGAGTCAGCCAGAAACCTTGAAATATGCCATTTAGGGCTGTTTGTTGTTGATAATGAGTCTCAACTGCCACAAGCTTTATTCTATTTTCCAAAAGTTCAGGGATTTCTCCTTCATCAGGACAAGGGCATTCTTCAGATTCTCTTGAAATGGATGTGGTACCTCCTCCTGCAGCGGTCACTGCTGTGGATGTTTTTGAAGAAAACAAGTGAGATTTAGGAACTGTTTTGAGATAAGGTTATTTGCATTAAAACTCACTGAGAATTTGATTTCCATAATCATCCTTGAGGTTTGTGGGACAAAAATGAAATCTAGATTGGAATGCATGTAAACTTAAAGATTTCCCCAAGAAGTTGAAATTTCACAGTATTCCTTGTGAAAACACTGCAATGTATTTCCAGGAGAGTAGATTGCTGTCTGGCATTTCCATGGGACTTTGGATGAACCTGGTGTTATTCTCATCAGCTTTATTTGAGCTCCTTGGTGGGAGGTGGTAGGAGACTGATAAAATTTGTGTCAAGCCCAATTTGCAGTTGTTGGGGCTCGCAGCCTCTGCAGCACCATGAACCCCAGTGCTTCCAGGCCAGGAGTGAAGTTGCAAGTGTCAGACAGGGCTGAACGTGCTGCTTGACCACCATGGTGTGTGTTTGTAGCATACAAAGAGAAAACACAAGTGCATGCCCTTCTCCATTGGCCTCCAACATCTATTTGATCCAGATTCCCTGCACAGCCTGATCCATCCATCTCTCCTCTTCTCTCTCTTCCCTGTTGAGCTGACCCTGACAGACTGCAAAACCAGTTGGTTTCTGATCTTCGTCTATATTGTGGCTACTGTGGACTTGTGAAAATGCAGTAGAGCCAGCCAGTAGCAAGGCTTATGTGGATGCCCATGAAAATGGAGCTGTTTCTATCAAAATTTTTCTTAAAGCCTGCCAGTCCTTTGGGAAAAGCATGCTTTAATCAGAAACCTCCTTCATTTCTGTTCCTTGTCTCTCATCCATCTCCTCATTCTCATTCCCACGCTTCTCTTCGCCTCTTCCTCTACTTCCATCCTGAAGTTCTGGTACCAAGTGTGTTATTGGGCTGGCAGCCCCTCACAAGCAGCCAGAGTTGGCACATTTTGGGAAAATGCAAGCAGCATGGAAATGTGAATGCTTCTCTGGGGGAACAGAGGAAGCCAAGGAGTTGAAACCTACTCCTTATAGAATCCAGGGAGTTTTTAGTGTCACAGAGATCTTTAGCAAGAGCTGCTGTTTGTTTGGATCTGCTGTGCAGTGATTAATTTTCAATAAGAGCTTCAACTTCACCTGACTGTGTCTGTAGTGATTACAGGACTGAACCTAAATATCTGGAGAGAATATGCTAAACTTCACTGCCATTGGTGACAGGCTTTAGTAATACCTGCCTCCACAAGCCTAAGGTTTAGACATCTGCTTTATTTGGGCTTCCTGCAAATTACACCCCCAAGGAGCTTAGGGGAGTGAAATAATCTGTACTGACAGTGCTCGGTGTGGAAATGTCCTTCCTTAACCATCCTGCTAATGCTTGACTTAAATATGGAAGCAAAGGCACATTGATGGCAGAGAGCAAGTGGAAATCATACTCAGGTTTGGGTTTGACCTCGGTAGACACTGGAGAGAGAAGTAAAAATGGAAGAGGGAAATTTGGTCCAGAAATGCCATTCCTTCTGCTTCTTAACTGTCCAAGGTGCTGATGAGGGAACTCAGCATCTTGTGCCAGAAGCATTGCTGTGTATTGCTTTGCTTGGGAGTGCCACCTTTTCAGAGTATTTTGTTTCAATTCCCTTAAACCCGAATGGGAGGGCTGAGCCTCTGCACAGCTGTAGTAAGGCCAGGACTTCATTTCCAAATGGAGTCTCTTGAGAACATGAAGAAGGTGGTGGATTTTAGGAGGAGCAGTGAGCTGGTTGCCTCTCACTAGGGATGGCAGTTTCAGGGGTCAGGAGATCCTGAAGTGATGAGCCAGTGAGTGAGTGCTGAGAAGTGGAGTGATGAGCCAGCTGGGAAACTCTGGCACACAAGGTGAGATCCTGGGTTGGAAGCTAAGGGAAGCGGAAGAAGACAGTGAGAAACTTGGGAGCAGCCTTCCTCTTGCAGCTCTCATCAAGACTGAACCCTAGCCACAGGAATCCTTAATTTGAAAGAGTGAATGAAATTGTTCTTCCTCCTAAATAAGCTTGAATCCCTGTATTACAGCCCTGATCGTCTCAGCATTTTGAGGTGTTGAATGTATTTGTGTTCTCGGGGCACCATGATAGTGGAATGTGCTCATATCCCTGCTCTTAGCTGGGTGGCTGAGGCCAAAGTCCTGCTGATGCAGGGGGTTGGTTTGGCACCACGTGGTGTGGCCCATCACCTTGCACAGGTCCTGAAGTGGTGACATTCACTTCTCCTGTTGGTTAGTTATGGGCTCCCCTGCCAAGAAAAGGAAGGGTATTTTGGGGCCAGTTGGCAGCTCTCAGGTATCCCCATGATCTGGCCAGAGGTTCTTACAGCCTGAGCTGCCATCTGCTTGCAGGAAGCTGCCTCGGGCCTCTGTTTCTTGATTACAGGAAGGCAGCCAGGGCTATTTCAGCTGAAATCCTTGGGAGTAGGCTTTGGGAAGCTGATTATTCACAGTCATGCCTGACACTGCTGGAGAATAGGGTAGGGTTTGTTTCTCTTCAGCTTTCTGATCTACAAAATAATAACAACATTTGTCAGTGGAAATCCCCTCTGAGGCAGCGAGCTCAGAGCCCCTGTGTGAGGTGTGGTGGTGTCTGCCTGCAGAACGGGTACATTTTGGAAGGTGGGAGACCAAACTGTGCATGCCTCATCCCACTGAAACATGTTGCTTTGTCGGTTCATCTTTGGTCTGCTTCAGAGTAAATACCTTCCTACTTCCTCTGAGGTGCAGAATCCCCCACCTCCATCTGAACCTCCAACCGAACACAGACTGTATTTCACCAGGGTTTGGACTGAGTCCCACATCTCACCATCAGACTCCTTGGTGGTTAATGCCTCTTCTGCATGGCACCCTTGGGCTGAAATCAGACTGGCAGGGCAGCTTCCAGTTCATTCCATTGATGGTTCTCCAGACATCCTGTCTTAAAATTTGTGTAACTTAACACTGTTTGCATTAAGTTATCTCAGTACTGTTCATTCTCTCTAGTCCTTCACTTACCAGTCTCAGGAATTCATACGAAAGCAGAATTTTGGACCAGTGTGGGGAGCTTTTTTGCCTGGGTGAAGGGGTAGAGATCGTTCTCCAGTAAGAAACCACAGTTACAGCATCAGTTCCTTTAGACTTGGATACTACTGTCACTTGTGATACTTTATGCTACTGAAGAACTCCATCTTTCTCTAAGCTTGCTTTCTTTGGCAGCTGTCTGCCAGCCTGCATTTGGCACAGAATCATAGTTGTCACCTTTTTCATATTTCTTTATTGAACCAGAATAAAATTTCAGAGGGACTGTAACATGGGAGTGCTGAGAAATGGCACTTGAGAGCATGGACTTGTGACATTCTGGAGCTGAAATGAAACAACCAGTATCTTGACACTCAGCATTCAAATTTCACTAAACAGAATCCAGAGTTTTGCTTTAACAATTTTGTTGGTCTTTCCATTTCCTCTTCTGGTCGAAAAGTGTTTAACCTGCATATTCTTGGGCTTGACTGCAGTACATTTGGGTCTCTGCAAATCCTTGTGGCACCTGGGAGATGTGTCAGTCACCAAATGTCATTTCACCCCACTTTTCCAGGGCTGTGGATCTCATCCTACCTAGTGAGGCTTGACAGAAACTATTTAATGGTGCTGTTATGATCGCACAGCAACCTGTGGAGGCCAGAAGGGCGCTGCAGGTGCTGAAAAATCGTGTGAACTACTATCAAACAAGTGAGAGAAATGAAGGTAATTGCAGGAAAGGGTCTGGAAGAGAGTACGTGTGAATCAGATAAGTTCATATTTTACCTGGGCATGTTTAATTATTTCCCATGATAAATGGCCACTGGCTGTTCCCAGTCCCAGCATTGTTATTGCTACAGTGAAAATATCATGGCCACTGTCAGGCACTGAAATTGATTTATGTGGTTGTTGTGTTTTTTGTTGTTTCTACAATAATTACAGCTCTTTATTCTTTCACAAATATTTTTGGACAGATAGTGTTTTTCTGCCCCAGAAAAATAAACAAACAAAAAGCCAAGTATGCACCTGATCCTTTTAAAATTAGGAGTATTTTAAAAAACATCTGAGCCTTTTTTTTTTTAAATTTTAATTTGGAGACCACATTCCCTTGAAATAAGTATGAGCTTAGCCTGAGTAGTTCGAAGTAGCTGTGTAAATCCTTAATTGCTCTGCCAGGTTTGTGCTCTTTCATTGCTTGAAGATTTTGAAATCCCCAGCTGTCATTTCTGTAGCTGCAGTCAGGCTGCTAAGATGCTGCACACAGGTGGCAAACCTCCAACATTATCTCCTTGCTCTGTTGCCTTGATTTATTGTCATGTTTATTATTTTGTAATAAAGCCAAATGCCCAAACTAGTTCACTTGAAATGCAGCAGTTGTAAGACACCAAGCTGTTGTCTTCTCAAAAGCTTCTCATAGTCTTTGAAACAGCTGGAAAATAGTGAAGGGAATGAAATGGCAGGTGGTGAGCAGAAGCTTGCAAAGGATGTTAATGCCACAGACTGGTGTGAAAACAGGTGAAGACTTCATGCCGCGAAGCCTAACAGCAGTGCTGCATGTTGTGGTTCATAACTGCAGCAAGTGAGGCAGTGTGTTGTGCTCTAAGCCTCACAGAAACTCAGGGTTATGCAGCAAGCCAAATGCAGTGTGGGAGGGGCTTACCTGTGAAATAGTACCTGGGCACGGATGCATCTCCTTGCTTGGAGGCATTTGCTCAGTGTTAAACAGGGCCATGGTGTCTCTCAGCAGACCCTTGTGTTGTATGTGGTTTCCCAGAGCTGTGCTGCAGCACTTGGTGATGGTTTTGAGAACTTAGTTCCAAGCACTGCCTCTGGAAAATGATGCCTTCACTTTTGCCTGAGGGTTGCCTGCCAAAACATGGGCCAGAGGCCTGGGTATGGTTAAATCTGTCAACTGGGACTTGAATGGTGTGGCACAGGCAATTACAGCTGTTTCTGATCCCTTGCTCCTTGGGTCTTCGTGTTGAAAACCTCCCTCCCTTTTGTATTTGGGGCAGATGTGCCACACCTATGCTTTATAAAAAAAAATTATAGCAATGGTATTAGCTGCCTTTCTGTTTGAAATCACTTGGCATGTTCCAGTGCTGAGAAATACCTACTAATATTGCTGGTTAGGGAGCTGACTCTTCCATGGGGCTCTGCTGTCAGGGGTGGGATTGAAAAGGAGAATGAAGAGGAGGATTGCCCAGGCTGAAGTGAAGCAGGAGACTGTTCTCAGTCTTGCTGGACAAGAGGCAGCTGCTGTGTGCTGCTGACTCACATAATGACCCTTGTGCTAATGCTGTTCCCTGTCATTTAACACGAAAATAAAACTACTAAATTGAGACTGATTTGAAACATGTGTGGTTTGCGTTGGAAAACACTTAATAGCAGCTATACTTTAACTCTAGGACTGTGATTGGAAAAGGAGAGAGAAGTAAGTAGTTTACATTAACGTAGCTATTTTACTCTGTTATTATTGAACTTTCCTAAATTCTACCCAAATCTTGGCTCAAATCAAACAGCTTCAGATAATTTGTGAGAAGTGGAAGGTGAAATTAAGTGGGAGCAGGACATAAAAAGAGTGTGTGATTACCTGAATGGAAACCAAAGTGTTCCCGGTACTCACTGCAGTTAGTGAGATGCTTTGAAGGTTTTTTTACCTCTTAAATCCTTCGTGCTTTGAGGCAGTGACTTTGGCCTTCAAATGACTACAGCAACTTGCTGCCCTGACTGTGGAATAAATTTTGAAAGCAGTGTGAGTGCAATCTACAGGATTAACAGCCAGGCTGGCCATAGAGGAGAAATCTTTTCAAAACAGGTTATTAAGAGATCTTATGATTACTTAATCATGATGGAGCCCACAAGGCCTGGGTGGTTCATGGTGGCTTGTCACCATTTATAGTGGCAGGTGGGAAAAGCAGAATGGGCTGAGTGCAATCAGCATCTGCAGTCATCGGGGACATGCAGGTTGTATCTTTGGTCCCTGAGAGCTCATCTCAGCAAAATGCTCTGCGTTGCTCCACGCTGTCTTGGTTTCCTGCTGCTCACTGTATTGCTGCAGCTCTCTAAAATATTAATGAGGTGAGAAGGAGATCGCCCTCAGATGACCCTCTATAGCATTGCTTGCTGGACTGAGAGTCTGGGCTGTAGTACAGCCCCAAATCTGTGGGTTTTTTTTACAGAAGTGATAATGGTGGCTCAATATGGATGACAGCTTGAATTGGTTATGTCGGCTCTAACTAATGACATTGAAGACCAATAAAGTGACTCTTAGATTGGTTTGGCATTATTAGTCTTGTTATTAATTATGTGGACATGGCAGCAGCATTAGTGGTACTATTAACCATCAAAATAAAATGGAATTGTACTCATAAATCTCACTGATTAAGAGTACACAAAGTATTATACCCATTCTCTAAAGGAAAAGAGAGGAAATGAAGTGAGTCTGGAGTAGGAGTGAGATGGAGGTGGGAGAGTGTTTTGGGAAGGACACCAGCTGAAGACTGTGCAAAGAAGGAGCCTGAGCAAAGGGGAGCAGGACTAGGGCTAAAGCTTGCCCCTGCCTGACTGGCTAAGGTTGGGTTCTGCTTAGCAGCAGTTATGGATCCCATTGCCCTGGGGCCTGGCTGCCTGCCTCGTGCTTCCCCCTTCTCTTTGGGACTCTCCTGCTGGCTTGATATCTAATCTGGGAACCACTGCAAAGGCTTTCTTTGGTGTGTGAGGCTGGGACAAGCATCCTGCCCATTTCCCAGGGCATTTGTGAGAGCCTTAATGCCTGGGGAGAGCAGGCAGATCTCAAAAGGCAGAGATCAGTGCAAACTGGGCCAAAAACTTGCCAGGAGCCGGCTCTGATTTGGGTGCTGCCCATGAATAGGAGGAAAGGAAACCAGGCACATCTGTGCTTCCCTAGAGAGGAGACAGGGAGATCCTTGCTCAGCAGAAGAGCTGCCTTTGCTCCTGGGTACTGAGCCAGCTCTGACAGTGGTAAACTGCTGAGAGGAGGCAGTGCAAATTACCTCCTGCCCTGGAGAAATGTGGCAGGAGAAGAATTATGCCTCAGAGGGATGCATGGGAACAGCACAGTTTCCTGGGGTGGTGCAATTTGCACAGTGCTGCTTGTTTGGAGCCACGACTCATTAAAATCTTGGCCTTAATGAGCTGAGAAGCATCCCCAGAGCTTGCTGTTGGGGTCTCTTCTGTGCCACTGCTGATGTGGCCACATCTGAGTGCTGCTTGTTCAGGCTTCAAAGGGTTAACAAGGCTGGCCGTGGCTGGTGGCCGTGCCCTGCCCTGTGCTGACCTTCACAGGGGCGGTGAGTGTGGGTTGCATCTTGCTCAGTGGTGAGAGTAATGACTCTATTTATAATGCCTTAAATGAAGTGCATGATAATTTGATTTGTACATCCATTAATACTATCTAGTGCAGGGTTTGTTCTTAATTATATCGCTCTAAATGGAATTTTAGGTGTATTAACAGGCTCTCAGTCCTGCTGCCAGGCATAGCTGTGCCCCTCCTGCACGTGGTTGCTTGGAGAAGGTGCTTTCTGTTCCACTAACCCTACTGCCCTGGTTGGAGAGGGCTCTTCCCAAGCTGGCAGTCATTGTCCCCAGATCACCTTTCCTTCCTGAAAGGGCCAGGAAATGATCACTAGGGGTATTTCCTTGGCAGGTATTGACTATCTCTGCAGGGCAGAGATGAAGGTGCCCGTATGGGTCCTGTATCCCTAGGGACAGGAATTACTTCAGTTCTCAAAGTTTTTCAAGGGAAGCTCTTCCTGCCAGTACAAACCAAACATCCAAATACTTTTGTAGGTTGGCCCAGGGTTGACCTGACTATTAGTGAACTGATAATCTGCCTCTGTAATTGATTCCCATGGGTATGAGTGGGTTAATAAGCATCTGCCTGAAGTCATGTCTCGTGGTCTGGTTTACAGCTGAGAAGGCAGTAGTGAAGGTGTGTGTTTGTCAAAGAATCATAGAACGCTTTGGGTCAGAAGGGATGCCATCCATTAGCTCAGTTGCTCAGGGCCCCATCCTGTCCCCCAGGCAGCCTTTCCCAAGCACACAGAGTTATTTTCCGCTTAGTCTTCTGACTCTGAAAATTGTACTTTACGAAACCAAGTGAGTCTTTCAAGAACATTCCTCTTACTGCCCACCCATGCCTCGGTTTGCAGTGCTAGGATAGCAGTAGTGGAAGGGACTCTGAACTCTCTGTCTTTGGAGATTGCCATGAACAGGGAATCACATCAGAGCTTGCCACACAAGGTTCTTGCAAGGTTTGGCTGGTGACTGAGAGCAGCTATGGCCCTGCGTGGACACTGTAGGCTGCATTTTTTTGTGTATTAAAGTCTGTGTAAAAATACCAGAGGGTCATTTAGAAACATTTAAAGGATCTAAATTATTTGAAAAGTTTAGAGAGTCTAAGCTTTTGAAACAGGAAGAAAAGCTATTTTCAGGAGTGTATTCAGCAGTTCTGCTAAAAATGTCTTGACTAGCCACTTCACCTCGCATTGCCTCAGTGTCTGCAGGAAAATGCAGAAATTATTTGCCTCTTTCAAAAAATGCTGTTGAGAAAGTGAGTGCTGAAATGCACTGGATAAATGTGAGCAATTGTGTGAGTACAGGAAAGTCAAGGTTCTTTCCTGCAAGACCGCAAAGTTATTTAGTGTTTCTCATAGATGCAGATATTATTTGCTGTCTGCGTTAGCTATTTCTAGCCTTTGAAAAGAAGCCAGAATTCTTTAAGAGTCACTGCTTTCTCTGAGCTGATGCTGGCTCTTTTGCCTGAGGAGTATTTGAAATCTGCCAGAATGCATGTATTGTCAAAAACAGAAATTGAAAACCCTATACAGGATCTGCTGCCCCTGTGAGTTATGAGCTTTCCCAAGTCATCAGGAAGAAGAAATGCCTGCTCTCGTTGTCTGCAAGAGCTGTGGATGGACAGAGGCAAAAGAAATTCCTCTCCCTCCTCCCCCCTCTCCCATCACCACCCAAAACTCTCTTCTTGGGTGGGAAGAAGCTTTTGAAACAGAGACATGCACACATACACGAACGCTTCTGAACCTCCCTGTGACCTGCGTGCTTCTGGCTGTCCCTCCTTCCTGAGGAGCTGTAGCTGCTGAGACACAGGAGTTGGGGAGATCCTGTCCCCTCTCTGCGGCCCCGAGACCAAATGAATAGAGTGAACAAGGTTTTGAAGATCCTTAAGAAGTCATCGAGGAGAAGGAAGAGATGGAGAGAGGAGCTGAGGGTGGAGGAGGAAGGGGAGAGCCAGGAACTCTGTGATCCAGGTGGTTTGTGCCACCTGCACCTCTGTACCGGTGGTAAGGAAAGAGGAATGTTCCTGCTCACCTGGGGATAACATGCCTGTTTGATAGCCATTGCTTATGTGCGACAGAAGAGCTTCCTACTGCCAGTAACTGCTGTTGTGCTTTTCGAGGGCTGAAAAATACTGGTGAGAGAAGGGTAAAGGCAGGGAACTGAGACTCCTGGGTCTCCTTTTATAAACCTTCCCTTGCTCGCGTGGGTGGAATTTTGCACATTTGTGGAGTGGGGAGAGTAGGGATTCTTCTTTCTGGAGACATCATGTTCCTGAAAGCATAGGGAGATCACGTAGCTCACTGAGATTTTTGCTTGATGTATGTTGTTGTGTTTTTGAGATATTTAAACCTGGATGCTTATTCTGTATGTTTATGCAACAGAAAAGCAATGGGAAATAGATGAATTTAGGTTGCTGTTTTTCTGAGGTATGTTTTTGTCTGCAAAAGTGTGGTATGGCCAAAGCTGGTCTGGACCCAGGTCCATTATATCCATTCTTATCTTCCATGCAAACTATACTGGGGCTGTAATATCATTGAAAACAATTCTGGATTTAGGCTATCTATAAAAAAGCAAAGCAAGAGACACTGAGAATGTGAAAAAGAGTTGTTTATAGCATTCAGTGGCATGTCCCCAGCATGTTTGAACTTTCTGCTGGGGGCTGTGACCCAGCAGAGGAAAATGTGCACTTGGCCATCAGGCTCAGCTTCCTTCATCCTACATCGCCAGTGTCCGAGGGGTATGAAGCGCTTGTGAAACTACACTTAGCATGGAGCCACATTTGTGTCTAATGTAGGTCACTGTTCTTTTTACTGTCACATTTAGTAGTTTGTATGCAATAGTGATGTTGTAGCTCTTGAACATTTCACAGGCTTGCTCTTCTTCTTTCTCACCATCTAATTCTGTAGCACTGCTTTTCTGACCCTGTCCTGGAGTGGCCCCATTCTTGCAAGTCCCTGGAGGGCTGGGTGGCTTCATTTACAGCTGGGCATTCAGGGCAGAGATGTTACTGGACTTGCCCAGGGCTTCACAGGCTGGGGCGGGGGTGGACACTGGCCTCTGAGCTTGAAGCCATGACAAGCACTGCCGATGGCTGACCTGCTTCTACTTGTCTAGACTTTCACCTCTCTTACCCTCTCAGACAGTTAAAGAGTCTGAGATGTGTTTTTGCCACCATTTTTTTGCAGTGAAATATACTCAAATACCTTTGCTTAAACTTTTTGCTGTATTTCTTACCTAGTCTTCAGTTAGAAATTGATCAACAGGTAAGAAAGGAAATTAAAACCTGAAAAGATGGAAGTATCAGAAAACAAGAAGGCAGTGGAAAATATTAGGTAGCCCTAAACTGACAGTTATTTCTATTGTTAGCCCTGTATATTTTACTTTATCATTTTAAGAAGTAGTTGTCAGATTCACCCCCAGCCTTCAAATTTTTAACTGCCTGGGAATGTGGTCCCACTGAGGTTCAATTTTATATTCAGTCCAATTCCTTCTAACCATTTAAACTGCTAAGCTTTTGGGTGCTGAGAGATGAAGTGCTTTGGTTATTTTTTATTTATTTGGTTATTCTTTTGATAAAAGGAATGACACAGATCTTTTGAACCTGTAGTTGATGCCAGCCTGTACAGGCAATACTAGTTAGATGGGCTGGGTCCATCTCAGCTCGGTGTACACAGTGGAGCTCTCCCTCTAAGCTGTGGGTTCAGGCTGCCTAGCAGGGAAAGGAGAGGAACTGGTGCTTCTTGATCCAAAACATCTCGAACCTGTGGGATGAGTTCTCTGAAGAATCTGTTCCTCTCTGTTGATTGCAAGGGAAGTGCAACCGAAGGCTAAGATGAAGATATCTCTTGTGGGCTGACTTTTATGTGGCTTGTGGTGTTTTTGGGATGTGAATGTGTGACTGTCTAAGAATGTTTTGGCTTTACTGCCTGGGTATGCTTTAGGCAGAGAGCCCCCTCTTTCACAGTCTCTGCTTCTCTGCAACAGTTTGTAAGCCTGAGGCTTCCAAAAAGCTGAACTGATAGCTTTTTTTTTTTTTTTTTCCTAAATGCAAGATGGGTAGTGGGTTAATGCACTTCTGCCATCCAGATGACAGTGATAGAGATGGATTGACAGAAAAAAAAAAGGAATTTGTTAAGGCAAATGGGGAGAAAAATAGTGCATTCCTGCAGTCGGGTTCTGTGCTGGCAGTTATTCCAGCCAGTTATATCTCCACAATAAAATGTAAATGAATGCAATCATTTATTTTGCAGCCTGGAGGCCTAGTGGCATGAAAAGATAAGCGAGCCTTTTCCATTGTTTATATGGTGGAGGTGGCTCTTCTGTGTCTGCTACTGTCTCTCTGATACCTTGGCAGCATCTAAATGTTGCCTTTATTATTAAAAACACATATATGGGAGTCTGATATCTTAAACGGATTAGCATGGTGTTTACAGAGGCATCAGCCAGCCCCCACTCCCCGCAGGCTCTCAGTGTTTGCGTTCCTTCTTCAGGAGCAATGCACAGAGAGCGGGAATGCCAGTGCTGGCCAGGGACCAGGGGAAAGGCAACGACACAAGGCAAGGAGTGATGGGCCTGGAATGTGTGGGGTTTTCTCTGGTCAGAGGGATGAGCAGGAGGCGCTGGGAGATGCCAGTGCCAGCGAGCTGCTTCTCTGGAGGCTGAGGAGAGGGAATAAAGGGACGGTGGAGAACAATAGGACACCGCAGTGGCATTGGGCTAATCTCTGATCCTATTTAGGCATGTTTAATTGGCCTGTCAGTTTTTCACATCTCATGCATTTTCATAAGGGTTCCTCTTTGCCTCTTGTTTTATCTTCTTGTAGCTCCTTGGATTTCCCTGCGGACAGTCTCTCTGGATTTCTTTGTTTTGTGTCCCCCCCTTTTCCTTTTTCAAAGCAGTGCTGACTTGCCTGGCTTTGTGGTGTCTAAACAGAAAGACAGATTCAGCAAAGGGGCTGTTTAGAAAAATCTCACATTATCCTCAACAGAGGGAGAAATTTGGTATGGAAGGGGAGATTGTCAGTGGCCTAAACACGTGTGCCATCTATCACAACTCTCTTTGCACTGGTCTAGGGCTCTGAATATTAACCCACATCCCAGTCATGTGTAGTGCTATGGGGAATTAAAATTTATACTGGAGACTNAGCTAAGATACATTTATTCTTATGATTTTTCCACCCAGTATCAGCTACCTTAAAAATACAGAGCTACTGAACTTCTAGGTTAAATAAATACATTCAGGGGGATGTTGCTTAGCCTTTCAGATCATCTGTGTTAAACTCCTACCCTTCCACTCCTAAGTGATGCCAGACCTAGTTGCTTCATCCTCCCACAAGAAATCCCCCAGGCACATAATTAAAACCAAGCCATCCTTGTAAAGCCACTGGCTGAGCTTGCCAGAATTGTTCGTGCATTTCTTGTGTCTTTGAAGTTCAGGAGTGCTGGGGCTTGGAGGGACGTGAGGACCCACAGAGATGCAGCTCTGGCAGGCAGAGGAGATCAGGAGCTGCAGTGATCTCTGATGGGCTGCTCCCAGAGCCCGTTGTGTCCCACCTGATGCCTGAGGTGAAGACAAACATCTTCATGTAGGTGCCTATCAGAGTGTCCCTGCACCAACAAGAGAATCCAGAACTGCATGGCCAGGCTGTCCAAAGGGTTTGTGTGCTTTATATGCCTTTGAGCCTGGTCAAACTTGATCTCCTTTCACAAATGTCTCAGCAGGATTTGGGGACAAGTGCTCTGTAAATAATGGGGCAAAGCTTATGAGAGGCCAGTGGGGTGTCCCAGACCCTCAGCAAGGGAGGAAATGGGAAGAGCTGCAGGTGGGGGTGGAGGCCAGCGATGGGTGTCTCCCCCTTGCTTGGTTTGGAAGAGGCCTCTGTATCTCATGCCAGCAGAAGAACAGCTGCCATAAAGCCCTCTGTGTCCCATCAGCAGAGTGTTTTTCACATGGCTTTTATGCATTTTGTGGTGACAGTTTGGTTCGTGGCAATTTATTGTCCTGCAGGGTTGTGTTCTCTGTTTATATCTCATGGGTCTCATTGTACAGCAGTAAATCACTGCAAAGCTGATAGTTTCGTTTCCAGCCATAAATTCAAATGCTGGAAAAAGAGATTTGTGTATTCCTGTGTCTCTCTTCTTTGAATGTGGCTGTTCATAGAGCTCTGTATGCCCCCAGGTGTGAAGATGTTGCTTGGTAAAAGCAGTGATGACTGAAATAGTGTGAGGAACCTCTAAATAAATGCTTGCTTTTTTCATATGGGAACGCAAGAGGTGAAGTGATTTGGATAAGGTTCTACATCAGGGAAGGCGGAGAAATGGGAGAGAGAAAAATATCCTTTTGGCAGAGCATCAGCACCAGGCTGGGTGTATGTGCTGCACTATCTGGTTACTGGACATTCAGAGGTGACTAAAAGCTCACGAGTGGTTATGGGATCTCTAACTTGCAACAAAAACAATTATCCCAAGAAAGGTTTTGATCAAATAGACTCAGTCCATTGTAACCAAACATAAATTTTGATGTGAAAATATTCTGTGTTAACATTTTCAGCAATTAAACCCTACTTCATTTGGGCTATTTGGTGCTAGAAATTAATTGGTTGATAATATCCTCTTTAGAATGAAGACAAATGTTTTCATGTCTTTGCTGAAGGCTAATATTTGCAAAAAGAAAAAGAAAAGTAGATGAGTTCCTTAAATCTCTTTAATCTTGTCCTGATAAATATACTCCCTTACTGTTTAGCTTTCTTTGAATTTCTGTGTGCCTCTCTCTCTTTTCATATAATGCCAAGTGCTAGAGAGGGAGTAAATCAAAGCCTCAGGTTTCAGCTTTCAGAGCACTGGAGTGATCAGATTCAATCCAGTCCTTCCATCTCGGGATCACCTGTAATAAACACCAAGGAAATGAGTGAAAATGTCTAATGGGACAGACCTTTTTTTTCTTCAAGAGCAAGTACACGAATGCTCACATGGTTAGAGGTGGCATCCACACCTTGCTTGCTTATCAAGTAGTTGCAGAAGTTGTGTTGTTTAGTCCTTCAGCCAGATCTTGAATTAGTCTGCGGATGAGCCAAGCACAGGTGAGCCCGGAGGCCGACAGCTTGATTTCCTGGGGAAGCAGAGACACATGTTAAATTAGCTTCTCAAAATACTCTGCAGCACTTGCTTTGACAGCTTTTTTTTGCAGTTGAAGAATAAAAATAAGTAAGCAAAGCCAGGCAGCATAAGAGTTTTAGAAAAATCCGGGCACCATCTTTCCTTTGACCCATCTGGGGTCCCACCTGTAGGGTGCATTTGGAGCAGAGTGTTTTCCTGCTCGTTCAGCTGATGATGGGACCAATCCACTAATAAGGAAATGCAAATGGAGAGTGAGAGTTTCAGGCCCCATGACCATAACACACATATTTGACATTGCTTTTTAGACATCAACATAGAATACATGGTTGTGGACTGAATAGCAGCCTTTGAGAAGGGCTGATTTTGGCATTACTTAGATAAATTAATGTGCCAATTTCTGTATGAGGGAAATCAGGTAGGAAAATACATCATAAATGGGGAAAATAAATAAAGTCTGAAGAGAGTAGACATGGCAGCTGGAGTTCTCCAAGTCTCCCTTGGATGACAAAAATAACTATCTCCCTTAGTGGGAAGTATGAAATTGCTGGTAAGTGCTTTTCAAAATACCAGCTGTTGGTCAGATTTAATCCATTATTAATTATGCCATCATGATGATAATTACTACTATTTAGGCACTTCCCAAACAAGTCTCTAGTTAATGGTGGGTGCAGTCAGTTCTCAGAAGAGCAGTCACTGGGCCACCTCTGTGATGGTGCAGTTCTGGGTCTGATGCCACAGGGCCTGGTAAATTTGCACCTACAATAAAATGGGGTGAGAACTTCAGGCTTTGTGTGAATGGAAAAGTGCTTAAAGTAGGAAAAATCAATGATGAGTTTTCAGGTGGGTGTATGGATTTACTCAGGGCTGGGCTCAGTTCCCTACTCTGCTCCTGGCTCCCAGTGTAGTGCTGGGGAAGCCACTGATGGGCAAGTTCTCTGCCAGAGTAAACTGGTCCGGCTGTTTTGCAGATGAAAAAACAATGCCAGTTATATGTGGCAGTCATAGATTTGATCATTAGATTTGATGGTGGACAAGGATAATAGTCCTGTAAAAATACAGGCCAAAACCTTCATCCATGTATCCCTAGCAACTTGGACAAGACCAAGGCAAACCTGGTTGGTTTGCTGCTAGGCAGACATCTGGTTTTGGTTTAAGGAGACGAAAATACAGATAATGTGCTCTTTCCCTAATTAATTTGGTTTTGTGAGTAAAACACCTTTACTGGTAATATTTTGGAAAAAAGATCTGCCTAAATAAGTTTAAAATTGAGATAATTGTACTTATCTTGGCACATTCTTTATCTCTTCTACTCAAGCCCCACTTGGTGTGATACAGAAACATCTGTAAGAGGTAGGCAACATGAGTCCCCAGATGATGTTTCTATAAGCAAACATAATATTGGTCCAATGTATTGAATAATAAGAATAAAAGTCAATTTCATGGGTTCTTAAGACCTCTTAAACATTCTGCTACTGATTAGTAATTGTGTAACTTGGAGCTTCCAATCTTTTGCTTAAAAAACCAAGTGTTTTTTTACTGGGTGCTAAATATTAGTATTGGCAAGTCTATCAGCACAAATATGCTAATTTAAAAGGTATGTATATTTCCTAGAATAAACAGTACTGATTCTGCATGGTTCTTTAAATTTTTCCCTATATAACATGTTCAAAGGGAGGTTGTTTTAGTTTCAAACTGTAGGTTGCAATGACCGCAGCTTTCCTGCCATCCTCTCTGGGGCTGATGGCACTCTGTAAGTAACAGATTTGTGTGTTATATTTAACTGTGTTCACAGTAAAGGACTGCAGCTGGCACTTAAACTGGGACACAAGAACCTGCTTAAAAAAAGGGAAATGCCTTTTGGCCTTTGGCTTACTAACTGTCTGGGCTGTTACTAGCTAATTGCTTCATTAGCACAGCAACAATGTAAAATATAGTGAGAAGACTGTTGGGAGTACACACATGAAGGCATAGCATGACCCCAGTCTAGGCTGGCATCTGCAGTCAGCATTTGCAAGAGCCTTTCATTCTCCCAAGTAAATTGGCAGTCAGAGCAAATTGCAGTACAGCACATGGAGATAAGACTGTTTTAATTTCTTGCTTCAGGAGATTCAGCTGCCTCCTTGGAAAGAATGATGCCTTGTCCACGGATTCGCAGGTTGAACAAATATACTATATCATTTAATTATTAAAGGATGGCTTCAGCATTTCCTGGCAAAATAAACTATGCTCTTCACAGCAACAGCGTTCCACCTCCAAGACCACGCTTCTTACTGTGGGCAATAGGCAGTAGCACCGTGGTCACTACTCTTTGGGATAATACAGCTCTCCTAACCCCATTTCCAAATGTATACAGTATTTTCTTGCTGTTAGGTAGCTGCTCTTATTTATGGCTTTTGCAGCAGCATTTCCAAGTAGGGACCTGGCTTCTCTTATGCTCTGTGTTGTGCAGAAGCAGGAAAAAAAGATGGACTAAGCATGAATAACCTGAGCTTTTGGGTTACTGTGATTAAACACCCCCACTGAAATACTATCAGGGAAGTCTCTAAGGGTACTCATACACAACTGTTGAGATGTTCTTGGTTAACTGATAAATTAATTATATAGGAGAAGGAGATATCTACAAGTAATACTGACAGGCCTCAAGTTGAAAGCTCAAGAAAGGGACATAAATGTAAATATTTAAATTAGTTGCTGTTTTAGCTTTGAGACAAAATTCAAAAGCCATTCATCCACTTGAACTGCAGAACAGTGTTCATAAAATCCTATGTGTTCAGTCTTCCTGCCAGTCTGGGATGTGAATTATGGAGAGGACAACTGGGAAGTCATCATCAGGACACAGCTTTCACCCCCAGCCTTCGCTAGTCTTTAAATCATCTTCTTGAATTCTAGTCTCAGTCTAACCTAGATAGAAACCATTAGCATTTGATGACTTGGGTTGGAGGTGCAGTCCCCATGAGGGCTGCTTTTGGAACTGTGGGACTATGGTACTTACACATGGCTGCATTCCTGTCTCAGCAAGTGCAATGGTGAGAACCAGGAATTTCTGTAAAGAGTCTCTTGCTGACTTTTTGCAGGTTGGTGCTACAGAGGCTTGAGGGTCTGAAGAAGTTCTGATTTAGGGAAATGACTGCATGTAGCTGAAAATTAAATATGGCATTTCTCACAAGGTGTCCTTCCGGTGAGTTTGTAAAAAGTTGTGCAAGATGTTCAGAGTATGTGTCGGACACGGTGCCTGTGGATGCAGAAAATAGGAACTTTCAGTATATCAAGGGTGAGTGTTAATGACTGAGGTCTGCTTGTCTTTTTTGCTGAACACACCTTCATGACAGGCTGTCACCTGTGTAAGTTATTGTCAGGGTAATTAAACCTAATAGTGCCACATCAAACTTCCTCCCCGATGTTGCTCTGTTGGAGACTGTGGCATCGCTCAGGGAAAGCTGTGGCCATGCTAATTAGGATCAGGCAAGGTACTTGTAAAGCATAATTTAGCCTGTTTCCTTTTGGGAATTGTCTACTAATTGAGCATGGTTCCAATGCAATTGTTCATTGTTCACTCTGTCACAGAGATCATTTATTAAGGGTAATCAGTTAAAGCAGTGCAGGTGTCAGTGTGGGCATAACATCTTCTCCCAAAGCTCCGTCAATATATGAGGAGAAACAAGTTCAGGTTGGCTTTGCCAAGCTGCCAGTTTGCCCCCTGCCCCGGACTCCGTTAGCAGCATGTTTGATTTAACAGGCTCCGAGAGGCAATAAACCTGGGGCAGGGTGAGTCTTCAGTCGCTTTGGGGAAGGGTGACCCCCTGCTGGCTACCGTGGGGCTGCGCTGTTTCACACAGCAGGCACGGGTGTTTCTGTGGGGATGCACCCGTCAGGAGGGAGAGCTTCATTGCCAGCACCCAGCGGCACATCAGCCTGTGGGATAGCTGATTTTTATAGATCAGCTCATGCTGAGTTTGGTTCAAGGCATTACTGTATTGGGTTTGTTGTTTCAGCATTGATCCGACTTGCTTATCTAAGGCAGACTTTTTGTCTCCAAATGCTTTCATGCCACATTTGGCCAATGTTATTTGCTTCTGTGGCTCTCAAAGGGCTCCCAAACTCTTAGGGGGAGATCTGTTGTCTGTTAATTGCAATAGCTTATCTCAACATTCACTGTGGTATGAGTATTTCTCAGAGATACCTTCAGTCTCTTGCTGGCCAGTCTGTCTGGTGCATTTTTGCTGGACAATTATCCAACAAAATCTGTATACCAAGGGCAAGATTTTTACAAAGTGCTGTAGTAAAAAGGCAGATTATTTCATATCTTTTGTTAGTGATAACTGAAGCTATTCCAGTGAGAAGTTACACATATGCTATTTATAGAGCAAAACCATCTGTAGTGATCTTTGTTTATTTTGCTTTCTTTATTAAAGGAAAATGTACACTGGTTAGTCAGTTTAATGCAGTCTGGTCTATAGTGGTGATAAAAATACTGTTAGCCCAGAATCTGCAATTTTTTTTTTTTTACAGTATGCAAATATCAAAAGAAAGGAATAAAAGAAAGGGCTGCTTTTCCATATAAATCTGCATTTTCCTCCCCACAACCCATTTTATGGGTCTGTCTGCTGACTGTACCAATAGTCATATACAGAATTGAAGCACATAAAAAGAAATGTAGGAACATCCTTTAAACTAGTGAAGAGAAGATGAAAATGATCTGAACAAATTCACAAAGACAGTATTATCAGTATTTGCAACCTTAATATGTTCAGCCATAACTGCACCTGTTAGTAAGGAAATACTGCCTTCTAAAATATGTTTTAGTACAGTGTGTAATTTTCAGGATATGTATTAGACACTTGGGATTTTACATTATTATTCCTGAGGAAGGAAACAAACTGTATGGCAACCTCAAGGAAAAAAAATGAACTAATTTAGTGCGAGCTCTACTTTGAATGCTCCTTTAATTTTGTTCTAATACATGTTTGTCAATGTTTGCATGAATAGAAGACTGTTTTTTTTTCCACAGTTTGCTGTTAGAGAAAAAAGTGTAATCATTGCCAGGCANTAATTTTCAGGATATGTATTAGACACTTGGGATTTTACATTATTATTCCTGAGGAAGGAAACAAACTGTATGGCAACCTCAAGGAAAAAAAATGAACTAATTTAGTGCGAGCTCTACTTTGAATGCTCCTTTAATTTTGTTCTAATACATGTTTGTCAATGTTTGCATGAATAGAAGACTGTTTTTTTTCCTCATAGTTTCTCCACAGTTTGCTGTTAGAGCAAAAAGTGTAATCATTGCCAGGCAGATAAACGTAGCAGTACACACACATATTCTGAATACTGTATATTTATTAATGACATGGTGTTTTCCTTTATTTTTCTGAAACTTGGTGTATATCTATTTTCATTATCCTCTTGCATTATTTGCAATGGATTCTATGGCTTGGCAGAGCCACTTCAAATACCAGACATGATAAATGGTAATAGATTTCCCATTATACAAATGCTTTTTTATCCTCTTA
>VXBX01006198.1:374191-392205 GCA_013400415.1 Scytalopus superciliaris
GAGGACGTGGTGGTGGGGAGAGGTTTTTCTAGCCCTTTTTAGGTATTAGTTCACCTGAAGAGCCTGGATGCCCAGGATATTAGAGGCTTGCCTGTATGTCCAGCGTGCTCCCCACAGGCAGCCCTGTGTCTGCAGTGCTGCAGCCTGAGGCAAAGTGCTGGGCACTGCCAAACATGGGGCTAAATCCCTCTTGCAAAGAGCGGAGTAAACTTGAGCTCTGTGCTGTTCCCAGAGAACACGAGGAATTACCCTGAGTGCCTCCTGCTCTGCTGAGGAATCTGCTAAATCCTACCATCATCACACAGCTTCTGTCTCTTGCAGAGTTCAATAAATAAAATGGTCTTTAGCATGTCTGCTGGAATGAGGCACCTTTTTGGAGAAGAGCCCTGATGCACGGGGAGGGGGGAGAGGTTTGAAGCCTGGCTGTAATCACAAGAGGGCAGAGTTGGCTCATGGCTCCTGAGCTCTTCCAGCTCATGGACTCACCACGGGGCAGCGGAACTGGCCTTGCCCTTGGCACTGGTGGCAGCCGGAGCGGCGGCAATTGCTGGGCTGTCGGCACGAATGTGACTCCATCCCTCTGACTGTGCCCTTCAGCACCACTGTTACCTGGGGTGAATATATAAGTAAGACAAGAATATCTCTTGTCACCTTTTTCCAGTTGCTCTGAAAGGTCAGTGGGACCCGTGCTACACTTGTGGGCATCTCTCTATGGTATTAATAAAAGGTTCATGTTAATATTGATGTTAGAATTGAAAAAAATAAATCAGTTCTTAATTAGCAGCTGCATTGTGACTTGAGCAGTGCTGGTAATGATGCATGAGGCGGCTTCCCAGGCAGTGTCTGCTCTGAACTACACAAATGGCATAAATGCAGATCACAGGTCCTGTTTGCATTTAAAATAGCAGAGGTGTCATTGCTAATGAACACATCATCTGAGCAGATACTCAGTAAGCTACTAGTACATTTTGAGCCTATCTTTTGTGACATTGCCTGGAAGGAGCTAAAATGATCATGGTGGGAGACTGCCTCCTGGTCACCTGTTGGTCATTGCTCTTGGCACTTTCAGGGAAGGCAGAAATTCAAGTCCAAGGCTTTTAAACAAATTCTAGGTCTAGAGTGATAAAAGAAGACAGTGGAAGACAATGACTCGGATTAGGTCAGTCACTGCCTCTGGGATCCTGCCGGTGCAGGTACATTTTGAAACTCCTTCTTGCTGAGCTTCTTGTCTCTCTCTGAGGTACTCCGTCTCCATATAGAGTATCCTGGGATGGGGAGACTTGTGTTTTAACTTCATCAGGTCAAGAGCAGATCTGCTAATACAGAAGTGTCCATACATGAGACACTGAAGTCCCCAGGTCATGGCCACTTGAGTCCTTGACTGGAGGCAAAACCCACGCTGAGGACCTGGGCTGCAAACACAGCCTGGATGCTGAAGCCAGTTCATCAGAGAGATGTGAAATAATCTGAAACTGCAAATTTGAAGTAGTCCAAGGCTATGTCATGTCTCTGAACATGTTGTCTAGCTGAAGAAAATCCACAGATCGTCCTTCCCCACCTGCACTGCCATCGCTCCCAGCCCATGAGGACAGATACCTGTCACACAGAGTGGTATCCCAGGCTCCCAAGTGGCCCCAGAAGGGTCTGTCAAGGTAAGAGATGCCATACAAGCTGCCTGCTGGCTTCAACCTCAAGATGAGGGAATCTGTAGACTGTCCCCAGGACTAAGGAAATAGTGCTGCTGAACTGGTTTTTGCCTTGCTCAAAGAAACCTGTCACAGGGAAAAGTATGGCTGGCCAGTCTTCCCAGGGCTGTGCAGTGTGATGGAGGATAGTTCCCGTTTCCCAGACCACAAGCCCAATTAGATCAAAGCTCTAAAAGATGACTGAAGCACAGCAGAAACATCTTGTCCCTGGGAGCTTAGTGGAGCTGTAAAACAAGGCAGAGCCATGCCATCATCCAAGTCATGCTGGCAATCTCTTCTGGGATTGGGGAAGTAGCTCCCCTGTGCAGCTTTGGTAGGGTTCACAGTTAGTTCTGCTGTCTGTCGAGCATCTCTCATGTGAGTCTGCACTAATCAGGTGCAGTACTGGTGTCTGTATTATGGATCCTCCTCTAATGAGGTGATAGTAGGTGGTGCACGCCATTAACCTTCTAGGCTGTTCTAATTACTCAGTTTCTGATCAGACACAGCTTGTATTAGTATGTGATGGCTGAACTCAGTAGTGTTGCTGGAGTGTCATAAGCTCTGCAGACTCCAGAGCTGACTCCTTTTTTCATTTTCCTCATTCCACTGCTCCACACACGGTGTGAGAACAGTAAGACTTGAAACACTGACTTGGGAAAGGGGTTGGGGGACAGAATATGGGCCAGAAATGACCAATAAAGAAAAAGCAAACTGCAAAGACCTCTCAGGTTTTGTGTGTTTGCACTTAGTAATTTTCTGTATTTTTCTTCTCAGTCTTTATACATCCCCCTAATTTTTATCTTAGCAGTCTTGGGAGTTACTTTAAATGGGACTTCCGAAATTTACACACCCACCCCTCACTTAGTTACTTCAAGCACTGTTTTAATCATTTTCTGGTCCTCCCTGAGCCCAGCATTTTCGTAGGAAAAAAATGCCTCAACTGCTTTCCCTGGTTAGTTGTGTTTGCTCTCTGGCTTGCTGTCTGAGTGACTAACTCCTTGGGCTTGTAAGCCATAGAGAGGTGGTGTCTGGTTGCACACAAAGCAGTGCTTAGGGTGGGCTGTGCTAGTGCGGGCGTGCAGATGTGTCTCAATAGCTCCTGGAGCAGAGCCAGCTCCCAGCAGCACCAACCAGGGCCAAGGGTGATGGGGGTGTGCTTGTCTAAACAAGCAAATGCTCCCCTCTGGAGCAGATGGGCGCCTGTGGTGATGTAGGAGGGACTGGTGGTAGGACTGCCAGATATGAACTTCAGACTGGAGCAGCATGAGAGGGATCCCAAACCCTGGACACTGGGGAAGCTCTTGAGGAGGCTGTGCTCAGGAAGAAGTGGTCTTAACTTTCACTGATCCAAATTTCACTGTAAAGCCTGAAGAGCTATTTACCAAGTACTGCAGATGCATTGGCAGGAAGACACAGAGGGAAAAGGACTTTCCAAAGTGAAATAGGCACAGTGGGAGGCATTCAATTAGCAAGGGAATTGGTGGTAAACATTGCTCTGGTCTTGATTGAAATGCACAGGGAACGTATGTGTTGGTACCATTGACTTAATGTAACACAACTGAAGAGCCTTGTCTAAGATGTAATGAATGAATCTGATGTTACTTAGATCTGAACTTGTCCCTAGGCAATGACATTTGTCTCAGTGAAGACTCCTCTTGTACTGTATGTTCATTATAACTGAATTGTGTTTAAGGATGCTTGTGGTAGAGCATCCTATAAAATAAAATCAATTACACTTCAGCCATCTTATTTCTACTAAGTGTAAAATGGGGATTGATTGTGCCTCTGAGAAGAAAATGCCATGTAACACTTCTCATCTATGTTCAAATGTGTTCCTGATAGACCAGAACCATTTAAAACAGCTGCAGCAAGAGTAGGGATGGGAGCTGGCAGTGTCTTGTCCTGTCCTCGGAGATGATATAGAAACCTATATTGCCTTAATACAGCATCCTTTTTGCAAATGCACTTGAATAACAGTCTTGAGACCAGGACAAAATGTAATACCTGATCAGATCATGTTCTTGGTGTGTCAGAATAGCTGCAGATGCAATGGCAAACCAGTCTTGTTTAACAGATTTTTATCTTCTGTACCAGTGCATTCAAAGGGAGGAAGGAGATCAGAGTGCTGGGCCACAGTGTGTGGGAGGAAAGCAGGGTCTGAGTCACTGGTGGTTATTAAATGACAGCAGAATTGAAATGCCTCAAAAGCCCCAACTGTGCAGCCATGTAGGCTGCTAATTGTTGATGATCTGCAAAGTCCTGGCTGAACTTCTGAGAGTGCCCGGTTTCTCTAAAGGAAAAGAGGAATAAAATGGCCTTTTCACCAGTCTCTCTCAGCTGAGCTATGAGAACATGTGTGATACAGAAGGCACAGCCTCCCCTTGGCCTACTAGTTGAGAGAAGATGGCATTGCTGTCCTGGGCTCCCAGAATGCATCTCCCTGTCCTCTCCTATGGCACCAAGCAAAGCCCAGTATGTGGGCAGCTGTGTGGCCTGAAGCTCTCTGCATCCTAGTGGTGGTTCATGGCGCCTCTGCAGATGCAAGAACCAGGGTGCAATGTACAGCTGTCCCCCTTTTATTCTGGGGGGAAATGAGTCCCAGAGAGTGATGCTGGGGAGGGTGGGGGTGTGGGGCCAAGGTCTGCTGCAGGCAGAACTGCTCCTGCTAGTGCTGAGAGCCCCTTTTGCTTCCCAAAAGGTAAGGGTGCCCTTCTAGGAGATAAAGAATCATGCTCAGTTTCCTGAATGAGAATCATCATCCATTTTGGGGTTCCCTTATTCACCAGATCTCTTGCTTGCAATTGTGTTCATTTTAATTCCATCCAGGCTGTGTTGGAAAACTTTCTGATCAAGGCTGAGGAGTATCAGGTTTGACTGGAATGAGGTATTTTCACCACATAACAACTGTTTGTTCAAAACATTTCTCAACCTGTTCAATTTTCTTGCAACCCTGGTGTCATGAGTCTAGGAGGACCCAAGCACTCACAGCTCTGTGATTTACTCCTGGGTTGGCACCAGTGGCCTCAGGGATGCGATGGAGAAGAGCCAAGGTGGAGGTGACATGCAGGGCATTCCTTTACTCTTGTCACCAGGCTCCCCTGACAAAAATAGCTGTGCTTGCCTTGAGTTGAGCTGCATAATGCAGGCTCTGTGTGATGAGAATGTATGGATTAGGAGCTTACGTCTCACTTTGAAGTCTGTAGAGGAAGGACCAACTTGATCCTCCAAGCTGACAGACCCAAGAGATCACAACTATTCTGTCTGTGTTTTAACATGACATTTTACCCCTAAAACTGGTGCTGACTAATTCTGCAAAAAGACATGTTGGAGCTGTAGCTCAGTGCCTGGGGAGATGTTGGAGGTATTAGTAGGTCACTGGTTAATGCTACGTAAAACTCTTCAAGGCTTAGTTTGAGGTCAGAGCCTTGTCCCCAGCTGTAAGACTCCTTGTTGCATGGGGGTGCTCAGACACAAACACGTACCTGCCCTCTCCCCACTGGCTCCTGTGGGCTCACAGTTCTGCTGGCTCCTTCCTTGCTTCCTTGTCAACTTGGTCATCTGTAAGAAAACACAATGCTTTCCTAAATTTAGCTTCATAAGTACTGTGGGTGTTGTCTCTTCTCCCCCCTTCCCCAGTTTTGAAAGCCATCTTAAAAACTCACAGAGATTTAAATGGCAGCCTGATGGGAATCCATAGCAAATGACTCTGCAATTAGTAAATCTGTCCTATTGTGACAGCTCTATTATTAAGCTGCCATAAATGCCAGGCTATTAATCTGCTGTCTGCTCAATCCTCATGCTTTGCCTTCTTTGCCTGTCCTTTTCACAATTTGATTTTTCTTGCTTTGTTTTGTTTTTAAGTTTTAACTGCCTTCCAGTGTTTCCAGGGAGAAGGTGTGCAGTGGTACTTGCAGGGGAAGGAAGGCTTTGTGGCACTGTCCTTTAGGAGCTTTTCATCTGTCAGGCTGGTGAGAGAAAGCCCTGAATGGTCATCTCTCACTTGCTTGGAAACTTTTGCTATTTCAAAACTGAAGAATGTGAAACTTTTCATTTGCAAAAGTCTAAGGAAGCCCCTTTTTATAGGGAGATGAAGGGGTAGGGAGGAGTGGCTGCTGCAGTGTGGGACTGGGCTGACAGGAAGGCTTCACCTTTAATCTGAGCACTGAGATTGGCCTATGGAGGCAGCAGGGCTGGCACCTTCGTCCTGAGTTTTCTACTAGGCAAGGAAATTGTGTCCTCTGCAGTGGTGTGAGGATGAGCTAATCCCAGGAACGTGTCTGCTGGCTGGTGAGAAAACACACAGGAAGGTCCCCACCAGCTTTAAATCTGTGACCTCTTGGTGTACAGCTGCTGTTCAGTGTGTTTCTTGTCTCAGGGCAGAGATTTGCCACCCTTGCAGCTCCCCATGCACCAACAGTGCCCTGTGGAGGAAGAGCTGATGATGTGCTGCCTGCTGCTGCCTGGCAGAAAATCTGGATGTCTACTTAGAAAATGTGCATGTACAGCTGTCCTGTTCTTCTCTAGTAAGAAGTGATCCTGCACAGTAACTGCTGTATTTTCACCCACTGCTTGGAGAAGAGTATATCTTTCAGTACTGTCTGGACTAGGTCTTTCTGAAAGCTTGGAAATTTGAGATTGTATAGACTTTTAACAGCTGGAGTATGAAGAAAGAATCCACACAGGGCTGGGCC
This sequence comes from Scytalopus superciliaris, assembly GCA_013400415.1. Classification (NCBI taxonomy): domain Eukaryota; kingdom Metazoa; phylum Chordata; class Aves; order Passeriformes; family Rhinocryptidae; genus Scytalopus; species Scytalopus superciliaris. Next base: position 380,571 of record VXBX01006198.1, read on the forward strand.
TTGGCAATAAAGTGATCTATCAGCCTGAAATCTGAGACTTAAAAACTGTTGTGCTGATGAAATGAAGAGCAGCAAAACTCCTCTAATGGGGAATTGCATCTGTCTTTTCAGGCTTTTCCCTCAGTCTCGATGACTTAAACACAGCTGTGATGGCGTAAATCAGCTGTGCCATGTAAACACCTAAATTCTCTTTGTGTCCCGTTGCTATAGAAACTTTCCCAAGGCCTGGGTACCTGCACAGCTGCTTTGCTGCTCGGGGAGCACTGGATGCCTCCGAGCTGGGGCATCCGAGGAGATCTGCTGTGGACTTGGGCCCATTCTGGAAAGGACTTTTTTTGGCTGCTGTATTTGGGCTGCTGAGGTATTAAGGAAGATCTGCATCCACTTAGTGCCAGCTTTAGTCCCTTGTGACGAGAGATGGGCTTCCACTGAGGATGCTGCCCTCTGTTAACTGTGGGTATTTAGGAGATTCTTAAATACAGTATTATATTCCTAATTATGCAGAAATCCTTCAGTCTGGCGTGTTTCATCTAGAATTATGCTCAACCATCAAATCCTGCCAAATACCTTCTTAAAGTGAGGGAGGCTGGTGCACTGGGGTTGCTCTCTGCAGAGAGGAGAATCCCAGCCACAAGGCCAAGCAGGATCAGTAGATGTGGGTGCTGCTGGATTGGATGTGCCCATTTCCCTTTTCACAGTGGAGAGGAGGCACAGCGATGGGCACCCACGTTCCCTCATCCATTGGTGCCAACGTAAATGCTTATTTAAAGCGAGTATTTTTGTTTGTTCATGGGGTTCCTTCATGGCAGCACTTCCAGGGGAGCCTGGATGGTGGCTTTCGCCACAGAAGGTCTCTTCCAACCCAAGTGATTCTGTGAAGAAGGGAGAGGAGAGAGTGGCTTTGGGAGAGGACTGATGTGGCAGCTAGAGGAATGACCTGTGAAGAGCACTTGCACTCTCCTCCATTACCCTTCTCCTCTGACTATATCACTGCACACCAGGAGTGAGTCATTCTGGGGATAACAGGCTGCATGATGTTTTGTATATTTAATAATGTATTTAATGTGGCTGCAATTCAGATCACAAACATCCTTTGCAATGGTGCAACTACTGTCTCAAAACATCCTGATGGGCTTGAGGCAAATTCTATTTCTGAAGGAATCCAGGTTTTAATTACCTTAGAACACCACATAAAATGTAGGTAATTGTTATTCAGTCATGTCTGGGCCACCATCTGCATGCAATGCTCACCAGAGTGTGAGGTTACTGCAGGGGTGCACCTGAAATCTTGCAAGGGATCTTTAATGCCCCAGTTGCAACCCGTCCATCACGTGTTGCTTGCTGGTTCAGAGCCCCTGCAGGCTTCGCTGCTCTGTCTGATCATTTTGATCAGGATCTGTTTTCTTGTTTTCTGCCCTGCAACATCCATGCATCAGTTCTCAGCTATATAGAAAGCAACTCCATAACTTTCACAGAAATTTCCATATCCTATTAAGTGTGCTGCTTCCTAGCAACAAATTAATAGTTGAGTGAAAGGGGCTTATAGTACAATATATTTTGGAGAGTAAACACTCTTAAATGATCATTCTGTAAGTAATTGGACAGATAATTTCTCTTCTGAAATACTTTTTCTAGGGAGTTTTTTTTAAACCTGTAATGCTAGTTCCTGTTCTGCAGTAGGTCTGTTATTGCATGTCAGGGATGTCAGCTAATGTGAAGGTGGGAGGTCACAAAACTAGGTTTATGTAGTGCTTCTTACAGCTTTCGGAAAATAATTTTGTCTCTGTGCTTCTTTTTTTTTCCTTTGAAAAGAAGGCGACAGTCAAAGCATCTTTTTGCCAAATGTTACAGCTTCAAACCTTGGTTTTCTTGGCCATAATTCAACCAGTGTTGACTCTGGCCTGGATTCTGTGTGTTTATCTTTGTGGAGTAATAGCGCTTGCAATTGTGAGCCTTTCAATATTGTTCCCAGTGGCCTTTGCACAGAAATACGGTCTCGGAGTCGGAGGTGAGCTCTGGAGAGTGAACTTCTGCAGGAGTTTCTGTGCCTTTGAGTATCAGAAACAACAGCCAGGAAAGCACAGGGAAATAAGGTGTCGAGGGAATAGCTCTGCTCTAAATACTGCTCTAAACTTTATGATGATAATGAACAAATCTCTAACTTTTAATGCCTTATTGCACAAGTAACTACTGTGTTCCAGCATGTGAATGGCTGCTGAGGTAGCAGAGAGTGAGCACTTGCTGCCTCTTCTCATGTGTAATCAAAAGGTACAAATGAGAAGTCATCTTCGTCATAAACTGGGTCACTGGGTTAATAGAGTTTTGAAAACATCCCCTCCTAACCCATGCCATTAATATCTCAGCATCCATCTAGATTTTAATACTGTCATATGCCCATGATATGTGTGTCTGTAATCTGCTTGCTCTGAGGGTTTTCTCCTTTGGTTGAGGAAATACTCTGCAAGATTGAGATTACTGCTGAATGCAGGATGGTGCTCTGACTGGCAACAATTCATCTTCATTTGGACACTAAATATTCCATTTCTCTAGCTGATGAGAGGCTTGATTTAGGGTAGTGGCTTAGTGACTATTCCTGGAAGGGTTTGAAAAGGCAATATTCAGCTGAACTTTACACAAATTCAGTTTTTAAAAACTAGCTGAGCTTTTTAAGTTTCTGAGTCTGGTACCCATTCCCTGAAGTCTTGTGTTTCCTACTGCCATGGGTTTGACTGAGACACTCTTGTACAGGTGGTGTTTGCACTGCTGAGTATTTTCCCTTTGACAGGGATTCAGCAGAAAATTCTGGGGTTTAGGACAAGGAGGAATAGGGGAAGCACTTACTGAGCTGTATTTGCTGTTCTGTCAGAAAAGACGGATCTTCTCTCTAGTTTAGATAGCTGAAGTTAGGAACTTAATTCAAGGGACTTAAGATGCACTGTTTTCTAGGCAAGCATGTCCTTCTCCTTGGCCATCCTACAGAGAGCCCAGGGGATGCTGTTAAATGGCTCATGCAGGTGGGGATGGGTCCCTTCCCTAGCACCTTCCTGAAAGGTGCTGCTCTTGTTCTGAACAGCACTGCTGAGACTTTGTGGCATAAAACATTAGTTTGACTTTCGTATTGAGTCAGACATTAAATACTTCATCCTGCTCCTTACAGCCTTTGGGCCCAGGTGCTCTGTTGCTTTTCTGAGCTACAGTCTGGGCAGGGGTGGTTGGCACACTGTCCGTCCTAATGGTGTGGCCTTCCCTGATCTGATAATGGCAATATGAAAAACTGCTTTGCTAACAGGTGTGTTACCCCTTCTGGACTGATAGTGAAGATGTTGCAAGGAAGTGCCTGGTTTACTGAGCAGCAGGGTGCAGATTTCCTGTGGAGAAGGACTCAGTCCTCCTTGCCCTGCAGCAGCAAGAGCTGAATGGCCACAATCTCACTTTGTTCATTTCAGATGTCTTTGAAGATGCTTTTCCTCCTCCCCTGTTTCTGAGAATTAGGGTTCACTCCACCTTTGCTATTAGGGATCCCCCTCTCCCTCCTTAAGTGCATCTTTCCCAAAGAGATCACATGATCAAGCCAACCCCTTTTTCTCATGTAATGCAAATCCCATCTACTCCAGATAGTCAAGATTACCAACCAGCTTTACTTCCAGGCTGTGAGAACAATAGGTAGTAGTTGCCACTGTGGGTAGTAAAATTCACTCAAACACCTCCTTTACATCCTCTCCCACCCTAGAGCTCAGCAGCCAGGTCCCAGCCACCCTGACGTTTGTGGGATCATGCTCTGACTTCTGCAGGATAATGACTTTTCTGTCCACGTCCAAATCTCACTGACTACCAGTTACGAAAGGAAGATGGTAAATTCATTTGTTAGCTGCTCTCTCTCCTGCAAGATTTACTTCCATCAGGGATTTTTATAGGCCAATGCTGTGTCTTTCCTGATGGGGATGTGTGGTGGAGGAAATTTATTGTTCCCTTCCTAATAGATAGCTGTAATTTCATTTCGGAACAACCACTTGATGTGCGAGAAAGCGATTCCATTATGCCACCACACAGCGTTGGGAGCATCTGTGGCAGTGGGGCATTTGGATTAACGAGAGTAAAGGCTGCACATCTGCTGCCCTCCATCCCTATTCACAGAACAAAGTGTTAATCCTAAAGAAAAGAGAGCAATTAGCTTGTAAACCCTTCCTGAACCCACTGGAAGATTAGCCATTTTCAATTAAAGCTTTTCATCTGGAAAGATAATGGGCTAAAATTTCCAGCTTTAAAAAAATACTATTATTGACCATGTGGTTTTATTTCTGTCAATTTACATCCTTTATAATTAGCTACTCTGGGATAATTAGGACTGTCTCACGCCATACCCTGTTCCCCACTGTCTCCCCTTAGAATGCAAATGGCAAACTGACTTCGTGGATTGTCTCCTGGCCTGTTGCAACTAGCACGGATCCACTGTTGTTGTCTGGACCCACGCTGGGGATGAACCCTAAGCAGTATTTTATAGATTACTGTAACACACACAAGCAAAAGGAGAAACCTTTACACACTGCTGCAAACTGTTCCCGGGGAGACCAGATGGGAGCAGGGAGGTTCATCCCGTCTTGCAAACCTGCAGTAACAAGCAATTTGCAGTCCCTTGGGGAGCTCTGTGTATTCTAAAGCCAAAACACTCCATAAATCACTGGTCCCAGCACTTGGGGGTTACCTGGAGCTGTGTGTGGCACTGCTTTGTCCCAGCTTGGGAGGTAAAATTTGACAAGCTGGAGCGGGAGCCAAACTGGCAGCTGGAAACACCTGTCCCCAGAACATGTGGCTGAGCAGCTCTGTCCGAAGGTGTCTGCATGTCGGAGCACTCCTGAATGGGTCATCGCTCCTCGGGGTGTCTGGCTTGAGCCAGGAGCTTTCCTAAGGCAGCCAGGGAGCCTGACCTGGTTTCACCCTGCATTGGAAAGCGGCACACTGTAGTGTTGCAGTGCCTTTTGGGTCATCTCTGTCTGTTTTCTGTGATCTGCTTCCCCCATGCTCCTGCTGCGCTCAGTGTGGTCTGCTCTGACCCAGCATGGGGGAGAGGCTGGGGCTGGAGCCTCATCCAACACTGTGTCCCTGCACTGCCTCCTGTCCCATGCTACCACGAGTTAATGTCACCTGCTGTGTTTCAGGGGACTTGTGGCTTTGGTCACTACCTGTGGCTCTGAAACACAGCAGTGCCTGTGCTGCCCTTAGTGGCTATTCTACAGCTAAGCAAAGAGAAGAAAGGCTCGTCTTTCAGGGAGCTGCTTGGCTGCACAGGCCGAGGTACCTCACATGGAAATGTAAGGTACCTCCACGGCCAAGGACTTCTGAATGAGGTAAGCTCAAAGAGATATCTGAATGCAAAATCACCCGGAGCTCTGAGTCCTGAGCGCAGTGTGGGCTGTACTTTTTCTGAGTCACCAATATTATTGGTGTTGCTCCTCGTTCTTGGCTGTCTCCCATGCAGACCTTGGCCAGGTCCCACCTAGCTTTACCTTGTCTCTTCTAGAAGAGTTGCACAGCGTAGATACTGCATGGTAGCGCATTAGACCATGTATTAAAGCCATTAAAGCTTTTTTTTTGTTTAAGGGATATGACTTGTTGCTCTTGGGATTTCACTGGCCTTACCACTTTACCGATGCATCGTCTTTTGCAGTCAGCGCTTTTCCTGCTCTTTCTTTGTTGAACTGCATATGAAAATGTGCCTTGAAAAATATTTTACATCTGAACTAGTTAATACAGCACCTTGGAGAGAAGGTGTCTGATGCAACAGAGAGTACAAATGAAGCCTCATTAAGCAGGAATTCAGTGATTCTACTGAATGCCCCAGCAATTAAATTTCATCTCGTTTCATATGCAGGTCAGGAGACTTTGTGAAAGAGAATAGAGGAAGCAGAGCACTGTGGCTCTGTGCTATGCAAATTAGTGTTAACATGGCATTTCATTTATTGTTAATGCATTGTTACACTGCTACTCATTGAAAAGAAACTGTGTGACAACTGGTAAGACTGATGACCCACTTGCTTATTTTTCCATCTGCGTTGGCAGCATTGCCTCTGAAGAGGCCAGTGCCAAGATAAATCCTTTAAGGGGAAGTTGCAGTGGTTTTTCTTCCCACAGAGAAGTGGAGTTGGATGCTGACTAAGACCTGTCCTTCAGACTGCAATAGACTGTAGCATTCCTTCTCTCTCTCTTTTGGGGTGAGATGTGGCATGGCCACATCCCAGTTACTAGAAGGGCCTTTTGTTTGGGCTGAAGCACTGGGTCCTTTTGAATCAAGAGGAAGAAGCCTTCAGTCCCTACTATTGCAAAGACCTCAACTCCTGTGGCATGCAACACAGTAGGGGATTCAACCCCATCCACACGCTCACACCTCTGCTCCCGTGGGGCAGCTCTCTGCTGTCCTTTGGGTTGATTGAGCTCTGGGGCTGTGTCCTGTTCTTGAAGGGCTGCAGTGGTAGTTTCGCATTTTCTCTCTCTGTCTGAAGGTTCATAACATGGTATTTTTTCTCTCATCTGTATTTTGATTAATGTGCTCTATGTGATGGAGCTTGTTTCACCTAAATTGCCTACCCACAGTGGGGACGGAGGGTGGATACTGGCCAGCTGCTAACACATACCCATTACTATTTTCATTCTTGGTGATATTAATAAAATACAAAGAAGAAACAGCATTTCTACTGAAGAGGAGAGATCATGAATAGGCCCTCCCAGGACAGCCACTGGTGCAGATATTGAAGTGCCAACTGCAGCCACCATTTGCTCACTGTAAATTGGAGTGGTTTAATGACCTTAAAACTAGAAACCAATCCCATCACTGAAGAACCTGAACACTTACTTTCCCTGCAGTTTTTTATCTATTAACAACTTGCTGCCTTTCCAGTGCACTGATCACTGAAAGCTGGGAAGATGGGCACTATTAGGCATTTGGTTTCCCCCAGCATCATGGCACTGCTCTTGGTTTCCGTTTCCGCATGGTTCCTCCAATCATACACGTGCTTTTGGATTTTCCTACTGTCACAAGGCTGTGTGATATCAGCTAGCAAAATTTCTATATAAGAATTGAGGGAGGTAAAAAAGTAAAACCAGTTAGGAGCATTCTCAAAAGAAGGTGTGTATTTTGCCCAGGAAAAGTGTTTATTCTGTACAATACAGCCACCGAAGTAGGCATAAATGGGAGAAATACGCTCTGTCTAGCTGAAAGTGTTGAACCTGCTTTCGGATCCTGTGCAGGCAACTTTCGGAGCTCTGCTCCTTTTGGACCAGGTCATAACTCCCACCTTGCCCTGGCATGGCTAGTGTTTTCTTGGTGGATCATTAAACTCCTGCTGCATTGCTTATTGCTGTGTCTTGTCAAGCTCATCTCCATTTGGCTTAAAAGAATCATCAGAAAGCTGAGACTCACTTTTGTTGGGATGACCTCTGCTAACAAGGTCCCTGAACGAGCTCTTTTGTGTCATTAGAGCTGGCTGGGGAATAAAAGATCTTGTACTTTGCTGCAGCCTATTTTTCTTCCACTGTTTCTCTTACCAGCACTGGAGTCCCCAGCCCTGTAGTGTCCTACTCTGATTACCCAGAAAAATGTGCAGGAACCATTTTATTGTGCTCTGGTGGTGGAGGGAATGGATGGGGGTCTTGGAAATACCTCCAGCAGCACTCTCTGTCTCAGTGCTCTGCATGTGTGCATGCAGCAAGGGCTCTAATTGCCTAAGTGGATGGGTCAATTTGTCTTTTGGTGTTCATTACCCATAATAAATTAATGTTTGGGACTGGCTGGTGAAATCTGCACTTAAAGGAGAGAACAATCACAGACTTCTTCCTCTGGCTCCATTATTAAACTGTTTAAATACCCCTTTCTTTAAAGATTATTTTTTTAAATCCATTCTTCATTTCCCATTAAAATCTATTGATAAAACAGTGTGTTTTATTTTGGGTTTGTGTGTGAAAAACAGAGCATCTGCTCAGACCAGAGATGAGCCTCACTGCAGGCCTGAGGCTGACATGCAGTTGTCTCGGGTTTCTAAATAAGCACAACTATGTAAAATTGGAGCAGATGAAATGGAGCAAATGTGCAGCCAGTGGATAGTTGCGTAATCAGCATTGGATTCTCTTCCACCAAAAAAATTGGTGGGTCTTCCTCTTGTCCCTCCTCCTCCCTGTCTGCTGCAACCAAAAATCAATCAAGGAAGGGTGCAGGATCTCCAAACCTCTTGATTTTGTGCAGAGATGGTTGGAGTTCCCAGTAAAAACTGTCTTTCCCAGTAAGCCATCTGGAAGCGCTGGGTCTGCTGTGCCAGAAACAAGGCTTGACAGGGGGTATGATCAGGAAGAGGAGGCCCCAGCCCCAGGCAGACCCCTGATGTGCAGGTGTGTGATATTAAATGGAAGAAGTAGGATTGGAAGAAAGAGATGGCAATGCAAAATCTTAGTTTAACATCTGAAATTAAAAGAAGTAGAAAGAATCTGTGTCAGTCTCTTCTGAACCTTCTCTAACCCAAAGCAATTTCTGTTGCTATTAATATCATTTTATATGCGGTTAGAACTCCGGCATTTCTCTGCGCACTCTAAGTGCGTGTGGTTGGGTGTTTTTTCTCATCATTTTCCTGTGGCTGACTGTTCATTATGTTCATTCAGCTGTCTTCAGAGTGTCTCCTGAGACTTCCTAATGTGGAGTGATGTAAGATTCTCTCCATGTTCTCCAGAGCTCAGAGCATGTTCAGCGCTAAATGGTCCATTTCGGGATCTTGCTTGAGTGTTCCACAGTGCTGTGACTTCTGACAAGGATGCTTTTGGATGTGGTTAAGTAAGTAATGGTTTAAATTGCAGGAACAAATACTCGTCAAGCACTGGACTAGATTATGGATATTTGGAATAGCTTGTGATCTGCCCTCTCCTGTCCTCCCTGTCTTGTTTGCATAAAAGTGTATTCTGTAATTGTAATTCTAGGCAGTTTAGCCCATGCAAGGTTTACAGTGTCCCTCACACTGAGGTTCTGGGAGGATTTGTAAGCTACCTCTGAGGAAAGATGTATGAGGTCCAAGAGCAGGACAGTACATGTTGGGTACAAGAAATGCTAAACCAAGTGCTAGTCTGTGTGTGTAAGGGTAGATACTCCTTACTTACAACAAATCAATTTTACTCAAAGGTCAGCCTGTTTCTGACAAAAGTAAATGCCCATTTCTCTAGACTTGTGGCCTGTTGACTGGTATTACTTCAGTTGTATGGACAAGAACCAAGAGCCTGCATGGATGGCTGTTTCCAGTAGGGCCCACTCAGAAGCTCTCCAGCCATGGACTGCCCTCATCCTGTGCTCTCTTTCCACTCAGCATTTTATACTGAAGGGGGGATCCAGGAGAGCATTCCCTACACTTTCTTTCCTCCTCGGATGGCAATAGGAGAACAGAATATGCCAAGAAAGCAGAACTGAAATACTTTTGTTTTCTTTTTCTTTTCCCTGTGAAAAGACTTCTTTAATATCCCACCTCCCCAAAATTAACTTCTTTTTCCAGTGGACAGAATCCAGTGGGTAAAAAGCAGACATTGTTAGGTGAAGCTTGTAGGTAGTTGATACTGCCAGAGAATTTTTGGATAGCTGCTAATTCCAAGCACACAAGCTTAAAGTTTATGTCAAGAAGGTACCAGACAATGAACAGACTGTTCCTGAAAAATCAAACCTCTACATACTGTTCTTGAGTTTTTCACCTCAGTTTAGGCTGATGCCTCAGGATCTTTTATGACACCTACGTATTTTGCTGCAAAAACATGAGGTTTTGGGCTGCCTTGTTTTGTTGAGGGGTGTGTGGTGTATCCTTTCCCTTCCCCATTAGAAGCTCAAGCTGTTCACTTCAACTGGTTTTAATATAGCACCACCTGAAACATGGAGGAAGTGTTGTGTTTGTGGATTTTGGCCAGAAGAGTAGAGTAAACATCTTTATCCTTTCCAGGCTCCCGGTGCGCTGGTGTCTTGCCAGCTAGCTCAACAAATGCCACCAGCAATTCTGGGCTGGAAATGCCTAAATGCTTCATTTCCCCATCAGAGGAATGGGGCAGCTCCATCCAATTCTCATGTACAAAAACAAGCAGCTTCAACTACGTAGTAGACCTGTCCTCTCATGCACTTTCTTAATGCAACTGATACTCTGGGAAGAATTTTATGGTGGTATAAACACAAACAATTGTTTTTAGATTTTCTGTGAAACATCGTATTGGAGACATCCATTTCATGGCATCCAAAGCAATGGGCTAATCTCAAATTAGCATCTTCTTCTAATTGCATTGCAACTGGTGATGGTTTTTTCCTTTAAGATGGAATTTCTCTGCAGCAAAAGCATTAATAGCTGTATGAAAAGATTTCTAATTATAAATTTTGCCTCAATTACTAATTAAGTCTATTGTCAGACTGAACAACTTCTTAAAAACAAATTATGGACCAAAATATCTCTTTTGTAAGTAGCTTTTTATTCGTTAGTAATTTTATTGCTTTTGTATAAGTTGTCTGCACATGAAACAGCTGAGTTTGAACCACAAAAAGATGCTGCTGCATTTCAATCCAAGCAAGAACTCTGGCATTAGGCTGAAACCCAGTTCTCCTTCTCCACATAGAGTTAGGGTCCCCAGGTCTGTAAAAATGTGTTGCTGGTACTTTCAGATGTGTACAGACCCTTTTGATTTATCCTGCTTTGTTTCCTAGGAAAACAAGACTTATCTTTCCTGCGTCTCCATGAGCTTCCTTCTAAATCTGTAACCTCTTGGCTACTTTCAGACAAATCTAGTAGAAGTCCCAAACATGACTGGACCCTCATACAAAAATGTAGATGATTTTTGTACTTTGGACCATGCTTGTCTTGCTCTCACTTCACCATTTATAGGTATAATCTTGCTGTTATAGATGACACCAGTTCCCAAGGGAATAGTGTGGTGATTGCCATGGGCTGGTTGGTACTGTTTCTGTCATGCAGTTTGGCTAAAAAGGGGACCTGCATGATGCTGGAGGCGGGATCCAACCCTATGTGCCCTGTGCACCCACTTACTGCCCCACAGCCAGGGCAGGGGCATCCTCTTGCATGCTCTGCATCTTCAACACAAATCAGCCTGTTTTGTTTTCCATTTTAATAATAAAGGTTTATTACTTTTCATAGCAATGGTTTATTACAACCATTCTTGCTAGGCCAATGCCCTATCCCCACCCACAGTGCAGGACTAACACGTTTGGAAGAAGCCATTCAGCATCCTATCCTGGAGGGCCAGACTCTCCACGACCGAATCCTAGCACAGGACTTGGACACGTTTTGCCCGTGCTGGTTCCTCTGCCCTTTCTAAGGAAGGGTTAAAACGAGTTTTCAGCAAACGCTGTAGGCAGGACACAGGACTGCAGCCTCATACTCGCTTACTAGCACTGTGTGTGTGTTGGGGAGGCAGGGTAATGCTTTGACAGCAGCTTGACATTGCCTTGAAAGGTGCTGGAGGCTCTGCAAGCACTTGCCAAGAGGGGGTGGGGGAGAGGAAAGTGTGTCAGGCAATACTGCAGTCGCAGCCTCTTCTTGCGTTGAGCCCCGTTGCTGCTGCTGCTGGTGCTGGTGCTGGTGCTGCAACTCGGGGGCGCGGCTCCGCTGCCGCGCAAGTTGTA
>VXBX01006198.1:392301-412391 GCA_013400415.1 Scytalopus superciliaris
CTCCCATCTATGCCCTTGCTTTCATTCCCCCACCCCCCTCGCCTGAAATCCCCGTGAAAGGCACCGAAGGGTTCGGGCAGGAAGGGGCCAGCACATCTCCATGGGGTGATGCCCGCTCCCCACCGGTGGAATACCGCCGGGAATGAAGTGCACGCTCGACATTTGCTGCATCTGCCGGAGCGTCAGGGTTCAGCGGCTGCCTTCCCTTTAACCAGCTGTTCCGGCTAATCACTGCGCTTCCAACTTTGGCTTTGCAATGCCTGATGGCCAGTGGAGCCGAGAGAACTAGCACGGCATTTTCAGGACCAGATTTAAAAAAAAAAAAAAAAAAAAAAAAAAGGCAAAACCCCAACAAAACAACCATACCCTTCATTTTCCTATTTCTGCACAGGACTGGCGAGTCCACACGTTAAACATCCTTGTAAAGACCTTTCTGTCTAAAGGATTGCCACATTTTTGAGTCCTCGCAAACTGGAGTGCCCAGGACGCTTTCTGTCTGCTCTTGCTGCCGTGGAGTGAGAGAGCAGCGTGTGCGCTGCAGGCGCCCTGGGCGGCGGGAGGCAGCCCGAGAGTGAGCCCGGGCTGGCTGGGGAAGGATTCCAGCGCGGGCAGCCAGGGAGAACGGAGCGGCTGGTAAAATTAGTTGAATGATTTGATAGATAACAGCAGACATGCTTTGTGGACTGAAAAAGGATTTGCAGTCAGACTTTGGTGAGTGAGCCTGTCTGTATTTTCCCCCCTTTCTCCAGTAGTTTACTTTTGTTTAATCTGATTTCCTTTAACCACCTTTAATAATGTTAATTAACAGTTTTATGTGCTACTTTGAAACTGTTCTGCAAATCCAAACCGTCTCCTTCAAACTTAATTGCTTTGATTTGCAAAATGTATTTCTGCTTCTCTGTAAAGAATTTCTCCCTGTGACCACTGGAGAGTACCCTTCAGGCTGCCTTCTTCTCCAGCTGGAAGACTGGCAGACACAGGGGCTGTTCTTAAGGCACCTCAGATATTGCGGAGCCTTTACAGCTGTTCTGGCTTTTTAAAAAACGAAATCTAAATGTAGCTCTTCTGTTTTTCAAGATCAGTGTGTGAATAGGCTGGGCATTCTGGTGAATCAGGGCCTGGGGGGGGAAGACGGGGATAAGGGACTCTGCTGAACGTGGTGGGATCACTGCCATCACCCCACCTCCAGTGTAATCCACTGTTACCTTGTCTAATGAGTATTTCAGCTCCTGCTAGAAATCTGCCATTTCAATGATCTGCTAGCCCCTGTTTAGGGTGAGCAATTCACTGTTACTGTGGAGTATAAAGAAACCTGTTTCATTTCTGCAAAAGAGTGAGTAAATGAGTGTAGAAGGGCACCTTTAGGAAGGGCAGAGACATGAAATCCTGGTTCTGGTCTTTCCAGAGTGGACAAGCTCTGATATTTGTAACTGGCTGCAATATTCAGGTACTTTGTTGCATGCTGTGGCTCTGCTTGTTGCAGCTGAATGTACTGCATGGAGCTGCTCTGATGCAAGCGTTTCCTTTCTGAAAGCAAAGACATTGGAGCTGGAAGTAGAGAGGTAATTTATCGTTTCTGAATCACTTTACATTGCCTGAAGTGATGTAGTGAGGCTGACTTGACCTAAAGCATGAACCTAACTTTAGAAAATTGGTTTGCCTCCCTAAATCTGAGGGGTAAAATGAACCAGATGTAAAGCAGTTTAACCTGCCTCTGTTACCTAATCCCATGGTTGGTAGCTAGATGCAATGTCCACCTACTGTACCAGCACAGCAAAGGAGCATTCTGGGGACTGGTGCTTACTTTGAAGCTGCCTGAGACACAGCGATGAGTCCTGGTAGGCAGAGGGAGTTGGGCGCGTGATTTAACAGGGCAGGAATGCAGCCGTTCCATGAAAAGATCAAAAGACAACTTGGCAGGAGCTCCCACTGCTCTTGGGACTGAGCCATAAGCTGGGCCCCTGGCTCAGAGGTGGCTGACACCGACTGTGCTGGAGGGGTCTCCTGGATGCCACCAGCCCCGATGGGGTCATTCATGTAGTTCTTCCAACGTATCACCAGAGACATCTGGTTCTTCCAGGTCACTCTGCAACTGCAAGTGGCAATGTTGTCTGGGTGTTGGCTGATCAAATGAGGAATATTCCTGATGTCAGCCCCAAACCTTTCTTGAGAACCCTGGGTCAGTACTGTGTCATGTACAAGGGAATGGTGCAGTCACTGATTGGGTAAGGAAGCCTTCTTCACCCTGGTGTCAGACCCTCATAGCTTGTGCTGGTGGTGCTCCTGAGCAACAAGACCATAATTTCATCACCCAGGAGGTACTGCCTTCCTCAGCACCCCACAGGTGAGGCCATCATTTGCACCAGCCACAGAGCAAAGACAGAGAGAGGAGTGAGCAACCATCTCATTCCATGTCTGCCATCCCTGTTCTTCTTCATTATTTTAGTGCACAGAAAAGAGCTTTTAAGCGGGATTGATTACAATGTGCTGGGTTTGGCTTTGCCCACACACACATTTAGGGAGCTCTCTTTTGGTTACTCGGCTGACTTGGTAATGAGTTTTTTCTCCTGATACCTGGCTTTTTCATGAGACTTATCTCTTCATCTGGAAATCATCTGGAATGGAAGCAATAAAGTAAATTGCCACCTTATCACTCATTTTAGCATTGTAAGTGTGATAGGCAAAACCAGATGGATTTTCTAAAGAAACATCCAGATGTTTCAAAAGTGCTTTCTGGGCCCACCACCATGAGGGTCTTGGTGATTTCTTCTCTCCCCTTCAGCCACTCTCAAAAGTTTTTTGATGGATCAATTTAATAATACAGAGCTTTTGTCTGTCCCTCAGATGGAAGGGTCTGAAAATGCAAACTAGTGGTGATGCTTTATGGAAGATGGGGCAGGTGTTTATCTTCTGGTTAGAGCAAGCTTGTGTGTGGCTCTGCTGATAGAGATGATAAAGTGTTTCCACAAGACCCCTTCTAATCTGCCATGGGAGGACTTCCCTGAAATGCTTTATAGCCTTTCTGAAGTCCAGGAACACAGTCTATGTTTTACTCTAGCAAACTTCATGTTCAGTTATTTGTTACTGCAGGATCACTGCAGGAGTGGGCACAATGACAGAGCTCATTGGTTCTCCTTTGCACTGCTCCAAGTGACAGGCTGAGGATCCTGTTGCAAATCAGCCCAAGTTAAATGGTCAATTGAGGACAGCACAGTCAACTTTAGAAGACCCTTTGTCTTTCAGATGTATGCATTTGGGTGACCTCACTGTTTTTTATTTTTTAAAATATGTTTTGTATAGAAGGCAAAGGAAAAATAAAGGTAGTAGATGATGTTCAGTGCTTTTCTGTTTGTGTTTGTTGTTTGGTTTTAGGTGTGAGGGTTTTTGTTGCCATTAGTAGCTATGCTTTTAGGGTGAGATGGACTCTCTGCAGACCAAGGAAAGCAATGTGAATTTCCTATCCCTTCTTCCAGACTAGCAAATTGCATCCTTTATTTTCAAGGTGGAATGGACAGGAAAAGAGACTTGTTAATAGATCTCTGCCCCTTCCTGCTTGTTGGTTTTCAAGCGATCAGCTCCTCTGTTCATTCTCTGTGTGCCAAATAGGTAGGGGAAGAAATAGAGAAAAACATGCCTGAAAGGGATAGAAAAGTAATGTGAGGAGCTAGAATAAGACAGGAGGAAATCTTCATAGATAAATCTCCTAGGGAGAAAGATTTTATCTTTGTTATTGAGGAATTTATCACAATAGTGCTATTTAATATAACTCCTGCTCAT
The DNA here is from genome assembly GCA_013400415.1 of Scytalopus superciliaris. Taxonomy (NCBI): domain Eukaryota; kingdom Metazoa; phylum Chordata; class Aves; order Passeriformes; family Rhinocryptidae; genus Scytalopus; species Scytalopus superciliaris. The sequence goes on from VXBX01006198.1 coordinate 396,079, forward strand.
CAAGCTGCTAACGTCACTTGTCAGCTTTGCCTCAGTTGCAGCAAAATGAAAGATTAAGAGAAAAGCTAACTGGAGTGTGTTTACCAAGACAAACATCTCTGGGTCTGAAGCAATGGTCTGAATTTTCTTGAGCCAAAACTGGGCAGAGTTTGTCTGGGCTATTCCTCTCCCCTGAGCCAGTATTGGCTATGCCTGTGTTATCATCCATCCCCCTTGCATTTGAATATATCCAATCTGGGAACACCACAGCAGCTCAAATTAATTCAGTAGACTGAAATACTAAGGGAAAGCTTTTTGCATCTGCAATTTTGGTGCCGTTGATTCCTCTCCTAACACAGAGGACAGATTACTCGTTCCCTCTGTGCATCACACTTCTTGATGTCTCAGTAATAACACTTCTTTTCTCCTCCCTCACTTCTCTTTAGCATAGAAAACTCATCCCTCCCGCCCAGTTTCAGAAGTTGTGGTGTTCTAGATGTCTGACCAGCCTGCACTGATTCGATCTGAATGAACTCCAGCTGGACCACATCTTTATTGAGCTGTGGTACCCAAATGTGGGCACTGCATTCAAGCCAAGGCTTTTATGAGTGCTGAGTAAAATGAAATGATGATTTCACAGATCTTGCAGACTATACGCACCTTAATTGTACCAGGGTATTAGGTTTTCTTACATGTGCCACGGCACTGTGGAATTACATTTGATTTGTAGTCCACAGTATCTGAAGAGTCCTTCCTAACTGCCACTTTGATAGTTTTTCCCCATTCATTAGATTGGTCCTACCCAGGTCTGGTAGCTTGTGTGCACCTCTACTGAATTGTACATCTGTTTTTTCAAACATGTATGAATCATTCTGGATTCAAAATTTACTTCCCAGCCTGCTTCCAGTCCCTCATACCTGATGGCTGTCAGTAAACCTAATAAGATCAATCTCTCTGCAACCATCCATGTCATTTAGTGAAAACCTGGAGCTGTACCACACTGGGGAAGGGTTCCCCCAGGACTTTGTTTAATACATCTCTCCCTTCTAATTGTGAACAACTGATGAATTTTCTCAGTGTGTGGGTTTCCAGTTGGTTTTGCATACACTTCATAATCATCTGTATCCTGCTTCCCAAACATAAAAATAACACATGAAACAGTGTCAGAAGCATTTCTAAAATTGAGTTATAACAACTTGCATTTTCTGTCTATCCAGAAATATTGCTCTCTCATGGAAAGAAATTGACTTACTTGTGGTAGATCCAAGTTTCCAGATAGTCCTCCTCATCTGGTGTTAGCAGTTCACATACAATTGGTCAGTTCCAGGATCCGAAAGAGAAGGTGATGAATTTGTCATTCCCTTGCCCCTCCTCTGATAGCATATTGTTTCGGTTTGTATTTTTCAAATGGAACACTGCATTTTTGTTCTTCAGCCTTGCGATGTCTTACCATCCTTCATAAGGTCTTTAGGATACCTGCTGATGGCTTTAGGACTTCAATGACCAGCTCTCTGAAGTCTTGTTGACTAAACTCTAAATATAAATGAGCTCATCTATGCAGTCAAAATAAATTATTGCTCTTTTCTAGATATGACCCATTCCACCAAAATTCCTTTTCATAGAAGAAAAAAGACTAAAGCAATATCCTACAACTTTTCATAGCCTATAGAAATGAATTACCTTTTTATTCCTCCTGTATGGAGGTTATGATGTTTTCATCTTAAAAGGTTGTGCTCATGCACATCATATTCATACAGATTTGTTAGGAGAAGGATGTTTTGCAGTGAAAAGGCCAGACAGATTTAATACAGATGTCGGTTCACAGTGTCAGTTGAACAAATGCTGTTGAGGTTTTCTCTCCAGCACTGGCTGCTCAAGTCCAGTGTCCAGTGCAGGCATTAACCTCCCTGCCAAACTGCTTAAGAAAATCTCATTACTGCTGGAAGAGGTGCACTGTGGCTTTGAGTGACCCATAGGAGGGGACTGAATTTCGTGTGGTGTGTTAAGTCTTGCTTTTGGCTTTATGTCCAGGTTAATTTTTTCTTTATAGTGGTTGTTCTGTTTCATTAATCCATAGAAGCCAAGAGCAACTGCATTGCCAAAGTGTTTGCATATGTTAGGGCATGTAGGATTTAATTTATTTTGAAAATGGACTGTTAAAATTGATTGTGTGTGGATGCCAGTGTTTATTGCTTACGATATTAACCACCTAAATCAAGGATGGAAATCATATGCAATTTTACTCAGAAGGTCAGAAAAAGTTATTGGGCAACTTGTAGGGAAGAGTGCCTCTGCTCTTCTGTGCAGGCATGTGTAGGTGTTGCAAATAAAAGAAACAATTAAAGCTAACAAGTAATAATAATCAGAAAGAAGTGTTGATGCAGAGCTGGAGGAGAGAAAGTAGAGCAAAAATAAATATTTAGCAACGTTCATCAATTGACAATTGAATGCTACCAGGCATAAGAACATTTAAGGCTCTTTTCAACTGTCGGTTCAGCTACTGCATAATTTTTAGCATGTGAGTAATCCCATCAGGGTAGGCATGGTCTTAAGCCTTGATAGGATAGGGGCCCCAGGTCATTGTATGGCTGTCTATTCAAGGTGGCAGAATACGGTTTCAAGACAAGCGTGCTTGTGTGGGCGTTAGGAAATTCTGCTTCTGTGACAGTCTGACTGCCAGTCTGCCTCTGATTTTTTTTTTTCTTATAATATTATTATTATTCCGTTCATAACAAAAAAAAAATTACTAACTGAGCTTGATGTTCTTAGCTGCCAAGTTTATTAATCTGTGGATTTACAAATTAGTGTGGTAACTTGAAATGTGCAAAATCACCCAGGATGAAGAATTTCTCTCCTCCATTCCTAACAATTGCCACCCCCGATTTTTTTATTTCAATGAAAGTATTTTTTTTTCCTTTGACCGTGTGTTTTTGTTCAAGGATCTGATAATTACATGCTTGGAGATGACGGCTTTTCAAAAGCATCTTTCCCAGCGATTTTCAACTGGAGATGTAGATAAAAATATCTCCCCATTTTTTTATCAGAAATGTTTTCAGTAATGTGTAATTACGAGCTCTGCCTTCATTCAATTCATCCTGGAAGAATTTGCTTCACAGGGAAATTCGTTTCCTAGCTGCTGTAGATGCCAGCATAGTTGGCAGCTGCAGGTTTTGTAGGGAGGAGGGAAAAGAAAGGCCCAGAAATTAAAATTGCTGTAAAGTAAATTGATCTCAACACCTGGAAACCATGAAAAGATGGAATCTCATAATTTTTTGTTAAATCATTGTTAAACTGCTTTACGTGTCAGTCCCAAAATGGCCCTGTAAATTATTTGGTGTAGCTGAGAGATCAAGAGATGATCTACTTAATCCCACCTCATAACTGATCTGTTTCTAATTGTGCAGGTTCATGAAATCATGTTAGCAAGGTGAAAGGAGTTGTGGTTTTCTTCCCAGCAATAGTCTAACTTCCAACCTCTCTATATAATTAACACTCGTGGTTTATCGTAATGAAGCTGCAAGTTAGGAACCAGCTCAGCTTTGGGGAGAATAGTGTTGGTGAGAAGGGCTGTGGAGCAGTTACAAAGGGCATCAACATGCTTTTGTCCTGGAAGGCAACAACTTCTACTGGTAAGAGTAAGATCTGGCTCCCTGCTGCCCAGGTATGTGGATAAAAACAGGATTTGCTGCATTCTTCTGCTTTGTTGCATCCTCCTTTTCCCCAAAGGAGTCATGTAGGTCCCTGATCTGGCATGTGCTTCTGTTTTGGAGGTTATACACCAAGTTGTTTGCAGAGATTGAGCAAATTTACTTGCTTGATATCCCACATAATTCTTCCCTCTCAGCTTCTGTCCCTCCTCAGAGCCCTCTCAGTGCCTGGGGAGCCCAGAGGTCCAGCACACCCACCCCTGCCCTGCAGGAGCTCTCACCTGAGGCTGAGAGGGTGGGATGGCAGGGCTCCAGTCAGCAGCTTTTCCCAGCCAAATAGGTGAAGTAAGTCATGAGTCTGCTCCTGTGTCTTTGAGAAACCACGTGCACAACTGTACAAATGATGGAGGTCTGATTCAAACCTCTCACAGTCCCCACTGTTGTGCCACCAGCCTTGATGGAGTTGTCCCAGCAATAAATCTGGTTCCCCATGAGATCTCAGTGGAGATCCCTTCCTTGCCCACTGTGGGCATGATGGCTGGTCTGTATTGGGGTTCTTGCTGCAGTGAACAGTTCAGCCTGAAATGTGAGGCACATGGCCTGCTCCTGCCCCAGTGATTTATAAAGGATAATTTCATTGTGGAATGTGGTGCTGTTTGGGTAAGATTAAACTCTTGGCATAACATGAAGGTACGTGTTTTGCTAAAGGTTTTTTTTTTCAGTAATGTGATGCATTTCCCATATAACCTGCTGTGTAAACAGATCGTGTTCCTCCCTGCCATGAGCCGCTGTGCTCTGTTGCTTGTGCTGCCAGAGTGCCTCAAACCTGCAGCCCCTGGGAGCAGGGGGGCATCTCGGGGCACATTCTCTGCAGGTTCAGCCTCAGCTGACCCCTCTGCTGCACGTAATGAAGCCATATGTGCATGTGAGTGTGAGATAGGAATGGACTAAGTGGGGTCCTGGGATAAAGCCACAAAGATATGACTGAAATCTAGGGAAATCAGTGGGAAGATGCTCAGTATGTATAGGTCTGGCTCAGACAGCCCAGGTGACTTACAAATCTGGTACTTGTGGAGTTAAAATCAGGGTGAAGTTAGAGGAGCTTTGAAAAAGAAGGCACATCACTCATTTCTTCCTATTCTGTGCCAAAATCAGGTGTCACCCTGTGGTGGATGGCTCCCTTGTCTGTCCCTGCTGTGTAGCATGTGGATCTTTTCCCTGCTGTTCTCTGCTCCTTGCTTCTGTAGCCAGGCTGTGTGAGGTGACTGCTGCCATCAGGGTGGTGGCAAATATCACCCAGCTCTGGGCTGGCTGCAGAGACAGTTGGGATACCTGCTGTGGTTTGTGAGGCTGGGCAAGAGGTAGGAGGCAACAGAGAAAATTCGGTTATTATTATATAATAATAACTTTAAAAAAAGAATCAAAGCAAGTCCTCTTCCCCCTTGTGTTTCAATTTAGCCCCAGCCTTCCCATCTGAGCGAGGTTGGCAGAGGCACCCCATCAACTTAGAAGGAGGATAAGTATTCCCCTTGGAGGAACTGGAGAACCAAACCTTTGGAAGCTGTGGTGGAGGCGGGCGAGTGGAGCTCCGCTGGCTTTCCCTCCTGTCTAGAGGTCCCTTTATCATTCAGCAGCCGACTCGAGCAGCACCATGAGCTATAATAGGCAATTAGCTCCTGGCAGATTTATGTGACACCGCGTTTTATAAGCAAACAATCATGTGTGTTTAGTCATTAAACGGATCTGCTGTATCTAATGTTCACGGAGATGATCTCTTCCCTCTCGTCTCCCTGAGTACACAGTCAGCTCTCTTGCACCAGTATGGACCCATAGACATCCATACTTGTGCAGCACTGGTGGAAATGTGTCATTGGCAGTTGCCTTTGGTTCTGGCATGCAGTGGCCAGAGGTGAGCACTTTGCAATATCTGCTCTTGGAGACATCCAGATTTCATCTGGAGGTTAGCATGGTGGGAATGGGAGATACCTGGTGTGAGGATGTCTCCCTGCAGTCCTGAGGATCTTTGGTGAAGGGCTGGACAGGCACTTGCACAGCACCCAGCTGCTGAGTGCTTGTATCCAAGTGACTGCAGTGTTCCCCAGACTTTTAGAGGTTTGGAAAGTAGTCAGTTTTAGTATTCATAGTTAATTTTAGATATACCTGCGCATGCTGCTCTTCCACACATCCATTACACACTTGACAGAACCTGCTGGCTTTAATTTTTATTAGCACAAGTGCCTTGTTGAATCAAAATTAAGTGGGTATTTGGGAAGCATAATGTGAAGCATTACATTTAATGGTTTGCGTTCCTGTGTGGAGAAAGGCTGTCACATACATCTCCTCTTTCCCTGAGACTCTGTGGTCTTTAGCTGCACCTGAATTTTCCCTAAGTTCTTCACTACTTCCCATCCTCCATAAGCTGCTAAACTCCCAGCTGGGACCTTTCAGGTGTGTGCTGCATCTTTTCAGACATATGCCTTTATTCTGGTATAAACGTGCCTGGCCTCGGGTTGCGGTACATGGGGAGAAGGCAGGTTTGGGGTGCTGGTAGGGCTGTGCTGCTGGAGCTGCTCAACTCACCCTCAGGAGCTTCCTGCACCCTGGCTCATCCAGGTTCAACTTGACTCCCTCCCTTGTTCAAAGGGGAGCAAGTATCTGCCCAGGGCAATGCAAAAATGGCTTTTCCTCAGTCCTTGGCACGAGTCTGCCATAAACCAGTCGCTCTGGATTTTGTGATGGTCAGGAGAATTGGACTCTTGTCAAACTGTGAATGCCATTTTAACCAGTGTCCCCGTTCCCCAGCCTGTGGCTCCTTGTGGCTGGCACCCTGCTCCGCACTAATCCCAAGGCTGCCCAGTTTGCTCACAGGTGCTCACCAGAATTCACATCTCTTGTGAGTGTTGCAGAGCACAGCTTGCAGCAATTTGTTCTTAATTTCACCAGGAATTTCCACAGCTTTTGGGAAATCTTGTACTGGCTGGAGTTGAGACTGGGTTCTCTACCTGCTTTGCATGACCTGTGTGATATAAAGCAACTAGAAACCGGCACCATGGTTTGCATGGAGGCAGCTATGTAAAACAGCTGGAGTGCATTAATAACTCTGCTGGAGCGGGGTCTCATCCATCTTTCATACTAAACAGATGTTTGCTTTCATCACAGTGGTGCTCTGCTGATCTTTGGACATCAGCCTGTTTTGGAGGATGGGATGTCATCAGAGCCTGAAGCCAAGTCAAGGCTTGATGGGAAGCAAGAAGTGGGGCAAAAACAGGAGCAGTGCTTGTTGGAAGCAAGATTTAATGGGCAATTCAGGCAAATTTTTAACAGCTGGTTTGATGAGGTCAGGCTGCACCAGTTCCAACATCAAATAACTTTGATCTTTGAAACTTTCATATTTCATCTTGTTGTCCTGCTAAATCTGATATTCCCTGGCTCTTTGATTTCTCTCCTTCTCCCTCCCTCCTTTCATTTTAAGAGAGGCTCTTGCTTAAACTTTCTTTAGTCTTTTAACTATAAGCTTATTCCATCTCTCACACAGCTCCCGTGGATCCTCCTGACACAGCTGAGGATAAAAGCAGCCCAGGCGCATACATGGGCCATTGCATAATAGATGGCTTGTGTGTCAGAGTCTAAAATCTACATATGTTTAGATCAGTCATGAAGTGGGAACATCTGTATATATTCATATATAATGGCTTTTACCACATGAATGAATAATCCAACTCCCACGATTTGGTATTTACTTTTTTTGAAACATTGCTACTTAGCTGAACATTGAAGGAGAATCACATTTATGGGAATTAAGTCTTAGTAAGGTTTAGCAGAGCTTCGTGGATAAGCTGAAAACAAGTCTAAATGGGGTGCTGGAAATCTTTCTTTTAAAATAGTTAATGCTGTCTGGAACTTCTTCCTTATTTCTTGACTCCCACTGGCTTTTAAGCACTTTGCATCAGAATGCAGTGCAAATCTGGGATAAAGCACCTGATTTGCCACCTACTGCATTGTATGTCTTTTCACATGATGTCACCTTCCAGCAGCACTAGCTTTATTGCAGTGCTCCTAAAAGGAGTTCCCAAACCCTGGTGCTGCATTTTGAGTTGGGGGCCCCAGCTGGGGGATCATCCCATCGCTGGCAAACCTGGTTGTGAGGTACTGTGGTGCCCTGGCTCATGGGATGATGGAGAAAGCTGTTGGAGATATGGGTCTCCTTGCTTCAGAGAGAGGTGGGGACAAGCTGCCTCTGCTCTCTGCTGGGTCAGGCTGGTTTGTTCTCCCAGCTCAGTCTGTGGGCAGTGCTGGCCCTGCCCTCGCTGCCACTGGGGCTGAGCACGTGCCTGGCTGGGGGCTACACTTGGCCAGGGGTGTCCTGATTCACCAGACAGCTCTGGTTTTTCATACCTCCATCTGAAGCCATAGCCTACTTGATATGGTAAGATCAGTGTAGTAGCAAACAAGGTCATGGACATTTTTGATATTTGCTTCTTATAGTTTGACTTTTTTAATGCTGATGCTGGTGGCATCCTTTAGGTTTTATCTAGATCTGCTTTCTCGCTTCACTCTTTAATCCCTGGCTCACTCTTCTATTAAATATTACTTCATTGAAATGCATCTCTCCTGTTGTCTGATTTGCCTGGGGTTTTTTGTTTTTGTTTTCTTGTTGTTTGCATGGATTTTCTTACTGCTGTCGGCACTGTGATTGATTCACACCACTCATGGACCTGCATCAGTCTCAGCCACCTCTTGAACTGGCACAGCAAATCTCCCAGATTTGATCCCTCGTTTCATTTTCTTGGCCTTTTCCCTGGATCAGAGCAGGCTTGTAATTGGGAGCAGAGAGAGGGTGCTAACCTGGGCACATAGTGGGGTGACCTTCCTTGCAAAAGCCCTCCTGGGCTGCCCTTGCCCACCCCTTGTTAAATCTTGCTGGTGCAGGGCTTGCCCGTGTCAAACTGATGCTGCGCTGCTGGAGATCAGCAGGGAAGCAGGATGTGATTTACCCTAAGAAGGGGTTTTTCCCAGCTCCCGATCTAAGGAGCTGTATTTTCTAGCAGGTTTCCTTAACATTGATTTACCATTTTTCAGTTGTTCTCCACACTGTATGCTGTAAGTTTAGCATAGGTGCTAAAATTTGGCATGGGCTCTTGAGAGCATGTAATTGACTTGTGTAACAAGGGCTCTCTTGGAAGTGCTATAGGAGTAAAACAAAAAAGGTATTACAACTGTAATAAGTCCTGCTTCATAAAGGATTGTCAGGCTGAATGTTGGCACAATGTTACCCCCCTGTCTTCCCCTTGTGGTGAATTCAGTGGATTTTCCTTTGTTCTTCCTACTGACTGCCACAGGAGATTTGCTCTTTTACCTGCTGAACTGGGAGAAGTAGTCTGGCTGTAGCAAAGCCCAGAGTTAAAACCCATTGTTTCAGTGCCCTAATTTACAAACTCAAGGATAGCCAATGATAGTTTTTATTAGTCCCACTTCTATTTCAGAACTCATGCTCTAACTCTCTACTTCACATTCATGTATATGTTGGGAAGCTGGTATTCCAGTTTTCCTCTGTTTGAAAAAGGCAGCTTGTCACTTGTTGCTTTTTGTCTCTGCTGCAGAAGTATTGATGTATCCTCCTGCTTCATTTGAAGTGGGATCTCAAGCTTTGAACTAGTCAGGATTGCAGAAAAGACTTACTGTGGACAAAAATTACCTGTTCACTGAACTGTGATTTTTCTTTTCAGCCAATTTCATCCCAAATGGCACCTTCACCTGTACTGTTTTTTGCGGGTTTTTTTTTGAGACTGAGTTGTGAATGAGGCATTCAAAATCCAGTCTCACCCCCTGCATAATACAGGTCAGAGAGCTTAGTTCCTGTGAACCATCCTCTGAATCACCTAAGGAGTGACAAATAAGTTTTAGAAAGATGCCCATCCATCATGACAGGACTGTCTGTAACACAATAACCAGGTGGCTAATTCTTCACATTCATTGTAAAGAAAGGACATGCACATGTTCCAATATCCAGGATGCATCTCTATTGCTTTCATTAGCAAATTCTGGCTCTCTGCATCTCCACTGAAGAGGTGCATGCTCTCCTGCCATGGTCATGCTCCTGGTCAGATTGCCTTCTCCCCTTCTCTTCAGTACACCACTACCTTGTCCTTCTTAAATTCTTTCCCTCCCTGGGAAGTTAACAACCTCTTGATTTAACAGTTCTTTTGTAAGATCTTAGAGGATAAAAGACAACAGGTATCATTTTTAAAGCAATCATTGTAGGGACCACAAGGGAGTTTGTGAAAGGCAAAATAGGTCAAAGAATTTACTAAAACTGTCACTGCATCAAATTGATTTCCATTTCAAAAGGTGGAAGTCCGGACTTCTCCCTGTTCTGTTGTCCCCATCTGTTGATTTGTGCTGCATGTTCCCACCCAGGCTGTGGACGAGGGTGCTCAGTTCTTGGCACTGCCAATGACTCCTGAGTCCTGTCTCTCCATCTCCTCCCTAGACCTCTTTGAATTCAAGCCCAAAATTAGGTAAGACAGGATAAAAAACCTGAAACACAAAGACAAAATATTTTGTAGTATTGACTGCAATTCACATTAGGAAGTTTTTTAGACTTTTAACTATTGATATGTCAAAAATACAAGCTTTTGTCTGCTTTTTGCCTTTTGACAGCCTTCGTAGTTGGGAGGCAGCTTAGAGCCAAACCCTGTGCAGTGAAAGCAATCACAATGGTTTTCATTAAAGTCAAGCTTGTTTTCCCTTTTGACTAACTCCAGGGTTTTTAAACACATAAGTAATAGTGGCTGCTAGGCTTAAGTGGCACCCGTGATTTGAGTGCTAAAGTCTAATAAACTGACAGTATTTAATTTCATTTGATTGAGAACCCACAATAGAGCTGTCTTTTTTATTTGATTTCACTCCACAGTCACTTAGCATGGCGTTTGGTGCTTGAAAGAAGGGAAGTCCTGAGGGTTTGGATTCAGCAGGCTGCATTTCTTACCCACCTTCCTATTTCAGAAAAAGTTTGGAAGCTTATGTGGAGTTAATAGGTAGAATTGTATTCCCTTGCCAACTAGGATTTACTGCTGCCTACTGCATAGATTAATAAACCCAGTTGTATCTAGTGAGATATTTTTCCCTGGAAATTATGTTAGACTTTATCAGTCATTTCTCACCATATTACAATTGCTAACTTGGATAACTTTCATGAAAGATCAGTCTGCAAATAGATCTTATTCCTCTTTAATTTTTACTCTTGAAAGGTAGTTTCTTCAGATAACGCAATCAGTATATCAGCAATATTTCATCTTTTCAGCTTAGTGTTGGACTCTCCCCAGTACAGACTACGCTGCCTAATAAGAGAAATTGCCAGATTGACTGGAAAATGTAACTTCAATAATATCATTTCAGGCACTAGAACCATTGAGAAATAATAATTTCATTGAGTTGGTTTCTGCACTGCTCTTGTCTCTCATGCACAAAATTACTGTGAATGCTCTGTGTGTGTCTGTCCGTGCAAACGACCTGCAAGGGCTGAGACATTCCATGGGTTCCTCTGCCACCGGGTGGTTCACAAATGTAAACTGATGAAGTTGCCTGAAGATGCCTGGGAGGGTGAGAGTGATTGCAGCAAGGGAAGTCTCTATCCCTTTCTCTCTTTCTTTTTATCCTTTAATAGTAGAAATTCAAATCTTGCTGGGGAGCACTTAAGAAAAGTGAACTGGAGAGGGCTTACTGAGTGGAAAGGGTTCTTCTTGGTGGGGATGTTTTTAGAGCATTCTTTGGAAGAGATGGATAAAAGTGAAGATGCTTGGGTTTTGTTTGGGAAAAGCTATTTGTGCTGAAGATCCAGCCTATGTGATCCTTCAAGAAGCTCTTAATAAGCCTAACTTAATGCACAAAAGCATATCCTCACCAGAATGGGGAAAAGAGTCATCCCTGATACCTTCAAATGAAATCACAGGCTTCTTCAGAAAAACAACATAAGCTCCTCTGGGAACAGAAGACCAAAAGAGCACTTACTTTCAGCAGTTTTGCATCTCACATACTTTGGTCTCCTCCCTACCACGTAAAGGAAAATAAGTGGTGAAGCTGGTCTAGAGCTGGTTTGCACAACAGCTCTTTGCTTTGCTGAGAGCAATAATTTGAGTATTTTCTACTCATAACACATTTTTACTGAAAGTTACAAGACTATAATCTTTCAGTCTACGCTCTCTCCCCCCCAGGTTGATGGATATTGGCCACTGGGTTCCAGATGTGGAACAGGACAGTAGATGGATGGATGTACACACAGCATGTGAAGTTAATTTTTGCAGAAAACCAGGGGAAAAAAAAGAACTAGGTTTAATAAATAATTCTACTCACTTTTTCAAGTACTTTTTCTTCCATCTTTCAGTACATAGTGAGTGGAAATTAAGAAATACATCCAGGTCCTCTATCACACAGTCCCTCAGATGTGCTTAGATAAATAAAGTTACACTGTACTGGCTTCCAAAGCAATAACGGGGACAAACAATGCATTGTGGTGATGGCTGTGGTATATAAAAGACATGACTGTAATGGCAGGTTGACTGCAGATTCTTAAATCGTGTCTTTTTCATTTCTTCCCTTTTATACTTTTTTATGGAATGCCATGTATTTAATGAAAGCATGAAGAGTACCAGATATTGGCACTGCAAGCTGGGTCCAGCATTTATTCTTATCAGATGGGACTTGGATCAGTCCTTGAGAGGTGTTTAATATCCTGTGAAAGTTGATGGGGGTTAAATCTCTCCAAAGCCTGGCCTTTCTGCAGTGCCGACTTAAATGGACTTTGTGTATGCACACACTAAAGCAGATAATCTACTTGTTTACTAAATGCAGAATCTTTTCTCACATCTTCATGAGAAGCAGGAATCTTCCTCCAACAGTGTTATGTACCTGCTCAGAGCTTGCAGGGGGTGAGAAATATGCTCTGGTATCCCTTGGAAGCCAACCTGCTTGGTAACAGGGACATGTTCTGGCTCATATCTTGGTCTCATAAAGGCTACTGCTATGCAAATAACCATCCACAGCATTTCAGTTGAAAATGATTGCTTCAAACAAATTATTCCTTTAAAAGTAATTTTGGTTTCTTATTAAAAAGAAAAAAAACCAGAAGAACAAAGCATGGAGTTTCTGTTGAACAATAGGCTATTGTATCTTTCATAGATCTGATTCCTGTGAATAAAGCAGCAGGTGGTTATGAAATTATACATGCCTGAGAAGGGTTGGTAGGTGAATGAATACAGGCTTTAGAAGAAAAGGAGAGACGTGGAGGGTGTGGGGAGATAAATTTCATGCTGTGTCTATTGAGGAGAAGAAATTAAGAAGCACAACTTCCTCTTGGAAAAACCTCGAAGTTTGGACTAGTTCTTCCTGGCTCAGGTGCCAGGAGCAACAACTGCACAAATTGATGGAGGAGCTGCCACAACAACCTCTGATGGTACGAGAAGCTGCAGTCTGTGGAGAACGTTCCCAGCCTGGGGCTGGGAGTGCAGCATTGTTGCAGTAGGGCTGGCAGTGGGACTGGCAGCAGGCTGATAATGCTTTTTCCACCAGAATCATCAGGGAAAACGGGAGAAAGCTCCCAGAAAATTGCTAACTTTGGAGTGAGGATTTTATTTCCAGCAAGTGTGGTTGTTGTATGTCATGAGTGTTTTCTCAGGCTGTTCACTCAGAAATCTGTCATAGGAATAGTTAAGAGAAAACATTTACCCAAGTTCTCTTGTCTCTGGATACCTCCTGAGTACGTGCTGGGAAGGGATTTGCCAGTAAAGGGACAAATACGAGGCTCTTTCTCACAACAGGCAGCCTCTGCCATTTATACCAGTTTTGTTGACACATACATTTATGAAATCAGGGAGGAGCTGCTCCCAAAATGCCTTGGTCTGTTGTCTGAGTTGGTTGGTAAAGGGGAAACTTTTTAACCTTCCTGGTGCAAAGGAAGGGAAAAACATTTCAAAGGCCTGCTTGAGTCTGAGTTACTGCTGTGACAGTCACATGGGGGGTGCCCTGTGCTGATGGAGGGAGAAAATCTGTGATGAGTACTGGGTTTTTCACTGGCATACTTCCAAAAGCCCCACCCCAACTCCTGGAGACTAAAAAGTCAGGAAACACTGAGCCCTTTGAAGATCAGGTTGGTTGGGTTTTTTGATGCAACAAGCAAAAATCAGTGTGATGACAATGAAATTGTGCTGCAGAATCCTAAAGCAAAAGGGACTTTCTTTTTTCTTGTTCTGAGCACTTCACAGGAGCATGGGCTGTCTTGCCTAAGGATTTAGTGTAGTTATTGCTGTATGCTTGGGCTGGTTTTATGTAGGGCAGGATCGTGGTTTCACTCAACTTTTGCAGTATTGCAGGGAAAGCAGCCTGTAGATCACTGACAGATGTGTTTCATCCATTTGTCTGGGTTCTATTTGTTTATTCTCTTTAATGATACAGAGCCAAAGCAGTGCATTTCTAGAGATGGGAAAAGAATTGAGCATCTGTACTTGCTTTAATGAACTCATGAACTCATGTACAAATTTCCGAGGGCCTCAGGAGCTGTGGATTTAGTTGAGCAGAAGCAAATTCAAGCCACCTGCTGAGGAAGGCTCGGGGAAGGTGGCATCCTTCATGCAAACAGTCTGTTGCCTGAAGCAAAGACATGGGAGGAGCTCTTACTTCTCAGAGGACTTCATAATTAAGTAGCTTCAGGAAATCATGCAATCTATTTGTAACAATATTCAATAGGCTTTTTGTTTTCCTGTCCTCGCTTGCCTGGATCCACTTGTCTCCTGTGTTAAAGGGTAAGTGATTTGAAGACGGGAGGCCACCGCTGTGCTGCTCTCAGGCAGAGCTGACACACCCGCCTCCAACATGCTGCGGCAGCTCTGAAATAACCCAGACTGCCCTTGGGGAGCGATATGCCGGAGGGTGGATTGTGTACAGCCTCACAATCAAACCCCAATCTATTACTGGTATAAGATACCTCTGGGTGTGATGCCATGTGGAGTGCCAGCCTGGGCAGAGGTGGGAAGGGTTGTGTTACTGTCCTCTGATAAGGGTCCAGCCCTGGCCAGGCTGTGTCATTTGGGAGCTAAACACCAGTTTGAGTCAGAACGGATGTGCATGCATATGTCACTTTTCCCCTCCCCTCCTGGTAATATCTCAACTTTTTAAAGGTGGTTAGGTGCCTAAAGATACAACTAGATGATTATAGTCTGTTTTTGAAGTGTATATCTGCATCTTCAGGCACTCAGAGATCTTTAAAATCCCAGGCCTCGGAGACTAGCTCCCAGGGCCACAGTTTGAATCATCACTAGCTGCCTGACCCAGGCCCATGTACCCCTGACTGCTCTTTGCCTGACTGCAGATAAATACTTCCCTTGACTTAGAGAAATAACTCTCCTCAAAGTGGACCAAATTGCACTGAGTTTTAGTCATTTGGATTTCTGCTTCCAGCCTCATGCTTTTATTCTAGCAAAAAATACTGGCTTGCCTTAGCGTGAATAGCTTTTGGTTCTTAGTGCTGGTTTAGTATTCATTTCTCTAAACAAGGAGTGCAATCACCCTATAGCAAAATAACTGTCTCCAACTGTCTTTTTTCCATTAAACAAATGGGAGGTTTTACCTCTTGGTCTTCCCATAAGATTAATGCACTTTCTCTGCAGGAACTGTCTTAAAGCAATCCAGGAATCTGAACATCTTGCAGACAGCAAACCTAATTGTCACAGAATCTTATTTAGACAATGCTGATTTTCATTAAGAGGTGATCTCTGCTAATAACATGGACTAATAACTCTTCTAAATGAAAAAAAAACAAAACCCTTCCTATTTCCCCCCACAGGGAGAGATAATTAACTCCTAAATCAGTGCTCCTTCTGAAGAAGCTTTTTTCCCTGTTTTAACAGAGTGTGTCTTGACACCTAACTGATGTCAGGAGATACTGGTTCTAGTGCTCAGAGGGATAGTGGAGTTTGCCCTGGCCTTTCTTTCTTTCTGCCCCTTGTACTTTCAGCTAAAGCAAGGAGATTTTTCCTACTCCTTCATCTATCCAGGTTGTGGGAATGAAATGGGGATTCTCTTTTTTTTATTATCACTGTACAAGATGAGTACTACTGTAATGCACTGCTGTTGCAGGGGAGGAGAGTTCAGAGTCCTGTGTGAAGGTGTAGGGACTTGGGAGCTCCTCTCTCCCTGGTGTTAGTAAGACATTGAAATAGCAAAAACTATTGTCAAAGACTTAAAGGAATTTTTCTATGTTGTCACTGATTCCCATGGGAATCAATATATGAAAAGTGTTGCACTCTCAGTTTTATTGAGGGTCTTATGTACTTGGTGAGCTTTTCTGAAAGATCTAGAGGCAGCATTAGCATTGCTGCTTGAAAACCATCAATTACACAATCTTTTCTTTGGAAAATTTTGGCCCTCTTGGTGTGAGAGAAAAAGCTTGAAAAATACAACCCTAATAGCTCCAGCAGTGATTGCCTGCAATAACACCCTGCACAGGATTTAAAAAAAAAAAAAAAAAGAGATATTTTCCCAATTTTAGGGAGCAGAGAGATTCATGAATTTTCAGTGCTTGGGCTGTTGCTGCGATTTGGGCCGACTGAGCAATCAGGCTGGTTTCGAGTCTCACCTCCGACCTGGTGCTGTGCTAGGCAGGAGAAATAACTGAGAGCACAAAGAGAAGGAGTT
>VXBX01006198.1:412433-474115 GCA_013400415.1 Scytalopus superciliaris
AAAGTTTTTTCTTAAAAAAAAAAAAAAAAAAAAAAAAAAAAAAAAAAAAAAAAAAAAAAAAAAAAAAACCCCCCCACCAAAAAAAAAAAAAAAAAAAGGAAAAATAAGAAAAAAAGCTCATGAAAAAGTGTCTCCATTAATACCATCTTGAGTGGCAGAGCAGGAAATCGGCTGCAAATGAACAAAGCGCGGCGCGGCAGGGGGTGCTCATGCAAGCGATTGCCAATTCCCATTTCGGCAGGCGGCGTGTGGCAGCGTCCTTTCCTGTTCAAACATTTTAGCCGGATAATGAGTGAAAAAAACCCAAACGTTTTTCACATAATCAACTGAGTTTGGAAAGTAGAAGCGGCAGAGGAAGGGGAGCTGTGGTGCTAATTACTTGCGGGCTGACAGGGCTGTCAGCGGAGCAGCGTGGGACGGGCCGGGGATGCGCTGCTGATTGCCGGCAGCGGCCGCAGCTCGGGTCACTGCTCTGGGCACTTGGCTGCTGGGGGGGGCTGCTGGTGATGCACAGGCAGCCTGGTTGCTTGCTGAAAGGGAAGCCGAGGCACGTTTGCCAACAGCTGTTGAGGTAGGGAGGGTAACCAGGAGCGAGCTGGGGTTTCCTATCAACGCTGATTGGGGTTGTAACGGGGGAATGAAGCACAGAAAGGTGCTGGTGGCTGGCTGGTTCAGGACGGTGTGTTTATGCGAAACAGATGGTTCGCCGCTTTAGTTTGCCAGCAGATTATGGAGCTGGCTTTGCACCATCTTGCGTGGTTTCCCAGGAATGAGGGGATCCCATTCGCAGCAGAACATTGCTGCCGTGAGTTACCTGGGGTCAGAGCTGGCAGCGATGCTCTCATTTCCTGGAGTCAGAGCTGGCAGCGATGCTCTCACCGGGGAGGCGGCTGCACCCGTGTCCAGTGTGACAGAAAGCACCCCGATGCTCCAGTGCCATTGAGAGGCTCCGGGCCAGGGTGTCCCAGGGTTCATGGCAGGTTCCATTTGCAGAATTGCCTCCAGTGGTGAAAAAGCAGCCTCGTGCTGGGTATCCTGAGTTTGGGGTTCTTCTTCCAATGCACTGTTGCATTTGGGAAAGAAATAAAGGGAGGTGGTGGCTGTTGGGGCTGAGGGGTGTGGGTAGGGAGCAGTTAGATCAAGGTTGTCCTGCTCCTCCCCTGAGAAATGACACAGTGCTTTATACTCTCAAGCCATCCCTGTTACTCTGACTCCTCAGTTCTGCAAGGGATGGGGTGATGGAGAGAAGGTAAGGCAGGATATTAGGAAAAATCTTATGGAGAGAAAAAATAAGATGAATGTGGCCAACAGTGGCAGAAATTCAAAGCTCTGAATCTGTAATACTATCAAACAGCACTGAAGAAGAGCAGGCATAGGGCTTACTTTTTTATATAATTGGATGCTGAAGCTAAACTGTCCCCAACTAAATTAAACTTCTTTCCAGGGTCATTAAGTCCAGATTAACCTTGGCTCTGGTCTCCCCATCACCCAAGGAGCCATTGCTATTAAAAATGCAGATTTCATGTTCAAGCCTTCTGCTCTCAGAGTGATTACAGGCTGTACCAGCACCTGTCTGAGATCAATGGCCCACATTGGTGCCCACTGAAACTCTGCAGCGAAGTGTTTCTGCTTTCACTGTCAATTTTGAGTAATGCTGCAAGATCTCCATGGTCAGGACACTGCTGTTTTACCCTACTTGTTCTTCCTCATATTTTTTGAAAGGCAGAGCTTTGTTCCCCTGTTTCAGAGACACTGGATGTTTGAGTACCAAGGTTAAAATGTTTTGGCAGTAGTGTCTTGTCATAGCTTGGTGATGCTTCAGGGCCAAGTGCTACTTCTTAATTAAAAAGTTTCAATGTAGTGTTGATGGAAAAGCATTTGAAGTGACATACGAGTAGAGTCCAGGGTCTGGATATCTACATTGTCCTCATATGGGTTGCAAGATTTGGGTTGATAATCTAAATAGTGTTTATATTTCATCTTTTCAGGCTGGAAAGTACAGATTTGAGTCAGCCAAAACTTTTCACTGGGTTTTGTCAACTTGTGAAGTTACTTCAGCTGGGGCAACAAGAATTAACACTGGATAATCACTTTTCCAGGGTTGTTTTTTTTTTTTTTTTTAATAAAATTACTTTAAGTGGAACCTTATTTCATTTTACTTTTAAAAAGTGTTCAAAGCCTTGAGCTTGAGTATGTGATTCAATTTACAACATCATTTTTCTGTTTGTGGGGAAAGTGGACTGCCAGCAACTGAACATTGGATTTGAGTGCTCTTGGTACAGATCCCTGAAATGGGGCTGAACAAAAGTTATTCACTTTGTATGGAGCCAGACAAAAACTCCTCTGTAAGTTAAACATGACTTAAGGGCTGTGGACAGGAGTAAATGGATAAGGTTTTCAGTAACCTGTATTTATACTGTCATGTACAACTTCTGAACCGTCACAGCTATTGAAAAATTGGGAATGGCAATCCAGGAATGTGGTCACTGAGAATGGGAGTTATTTGATACTACACGGTTACTGGAAATTATTGATTGGAAAAGCATCAGGTTTTCAGGAAATGCTGTAAAAATAGACATTTTTAGGTGGATGGCAACGAGATCTGTAGATCTCTGCAAATAAGATCTGTGATAACTCTGTAAGAGTCTTCCAATAGTAGAATACAAAGGTATTTTGATACTTTAAATTTCAGCTTGTGCTGGGTGGTGCATTTACAGTGCATAATACTATTCTCTCTTTGACTTTTTTTTTCTTGAATCGCTTAAGAGAAGGTGCTCTCTATATTGTACAGAGGCTGGAACAGCAGCAGGAAAATGTGACTTTGAAATAATGGGATCTATAAGAATAGGCAATTTCATTCAAGTATAGTGATTTAATGCCCTGTTAGTGTCCTGATGTATAAGTCCATTTCCAAAGACTGTAAGTTTCTTCATGAGCATAATGACAGGCTTAAAACTTGAGAGTAATGCCACAGCTTTCTCTGTCCTCAGCTGTTCCACATAATTACAGGAGTAAGGGAATTTTGTTCTCCCCTAATGGATTAGTTCCAAGAAGAATAAATCAGATAATGTTATTGCCTTCTTAGTTCCTTCCCTCCCTCTCTAAAAGGCGGGATAGCCCGCATGGTGCAGTGCAAAGCCGGGGCTGGTAATGTTTTTTCTTGCCTAAAGTCTGTGATACAGATGTGATCCCACTTCCAGCATCACCAGGACAACTTTTGGAAGTGCTCTGGCTCAGTTGTTTGTGGCTTTTGGTACTAATTTCAGCTTCTGTGTTTGCTCTGCTCACAGACGATGGCCCTTACTCGAAGGGGAGCAAGGACTCTGGTGGGATGGACGCAGCCCTGGTCTCCAGGAGGCAAAGCATCCCAGGTAAAGGAGGGGTTCAGCTCCTGCTCCAAAACATTGGGGCATCCATTACACTTTACCTGGATACCCCTAAAATGGGTAACCCCCTCAAGCACTAATTTTGGTGCATCTACCAGCAAGGCAAAAAATGGGTGGCAGTAACTGATCTCAGTGAGTGGTATGTTACTGGTGCAACTCCTGTCTTGTGTGAAGCTCTTGATGGGGGTGACAGGCAGACAGGAAAGGATTGATTCCTGCACTGGACTGGCGCCCACAAAGAGGAAAACATCAGCATAGGAGAGAGGGAAGAAGCACTGCTATAGTAGAGCTTGTCAGGCAGAGGGAGAGACTGGCAGTATCTGGCAAGCTTTGTATTTCTCACATGGGACTAAGTTCATTTTGATATTTAGTCAATCACAGCAAATTTTTGTGTGAGTTAAACCTTCCCATGCAGAAACACCTCCAGGGGCTGAAGAGGAAGTGGAAAAATGATAGTATGTTGCCTCTGTTGATGCTGGACTTTGGCTGCTACTGCTGTGGACAACTCATCTCCTTCCTTGGGAAAGCCAGGGTCTTGGTTTTTAGTTCTGACTGTTAACAACCCAGTCACAGGTTTGGTTTGGTGTGTTATAGAGGATGGGGAGGAAACAAGGCCCTTTTGCTATTGCTTTGTCATTCAGCAGTTGTTCTAGGGGATATTCTGCATCCTCTGGGGCTTCTGCAACATGTTACTGTACCACAGCCCTGATGGGGCAAGGCTCACGAGAGTCAGTATGTCCAAAAACCCCAGCTCAAGGCATCTCAGTGGGGAGGGCAAAATTCAGGTGTGCTCTTCCTGCTCTGGGAAGCTTTGAGCAGCAAAATCCAGGCATCTATGCCAGCAGAGGAAATCCAAGGCTACTTTCATATGGCACTTAAAGACTATGTCTTGAAGGACTAGATCCTCCTTAATGAGCTCACTTTCACATCTGTGTGTCTGTGACAGTGACAGTAGATTTATGGGGGCATAGGTCAAAATCCCTTATCGCTTACCTTGATCTATTGATCTCTGGGATTTACCTTTTTTCAGAGCAGTGATTTCTCCTTGAACCCGTAACAATGGGTAATTGCACTCTGGGAGTTCTCATTTTAAACACTTATCAAGGATCAAAATTAAACCCTATTGAAGAGCTAATAATCCCCCATTTGCGGCACCATCTGTGTTGATCAGTCATGTCTGTAGTTGAGAGGAAATTTGCAGGATAGTGCCGGATGGTGTTTCTTCCAGCACGGTGGGAAGCCCCCTCAAAGTTTCTGGCAGCCCTTGGGATCCCGGGTTGGGAATTAAAAACTAAGTTATTGCAGTTGGCAAGGGATCAAAACTGAGTTTAAAGAGCAGAAGTATTATGGACCTGACATTTTTACAACGAGCTGCCAGTGCCATGTTAAATGGGTGCCCAGCAGTGCCTAAACACCCGCCAGACTGGTGCTAGATTGCAAAGAGGTTCCCTGCTCACATTAATCAAGTGCACAGATTATTCTTGGAAGTGCTTTACAAAACAGGTAGTGCATGGCAGGACTCTAAGGGAGGTGCAATTTCTGGTGTCATGGTGACTTTACACAGGAGCAAAGTGCTAGTGATGAGGCATCGCATTGCCAAATGACACTGTTTTGGAGGGAGGGAGGAAGCCCTGCACCAGCATGAATCTTCTGTGTCAATTTGCTATTTAAGGGGCCCTGCCTTGCTCTGGAAATCATAATGTGCAAGATGCTGCAAAAGTTCTTCTGCAAACAGAGCATCATTCAAGCCTGGTGAAGTTTGCTGTGTAAACAAACTCTTGGGCCATTTGCAGCATGGGTTTTAGTCTACATCTGTGGGACTGCTATTTGTTGTGTGCTGCCAATGCCTATCTCTACTTTCTCTTACACAGACTTGGAGAAAGGTGCCCTGTGTGAGGATAACTGGTTTTCTCCTGTAACATTGTGAGAGATAGTAGAGATGGATGGGTCATGTTGTAGACAAATTGTGTAAAAGCTTCTTAGAGGAGGCTCTAAGGTGTGGAAGGTGTGAAAGTCATCCTGTTTGCCCCAGGGCTAGTCTCCCTTTGAGCAAACAATGTGAGATCTGTTGAGCAGTAATGCAGAGCTGCCTTTTGCCAAGTCTGCGGAGCTCTTAGTCTTTCCTTGGACTAGAGCTGTCTCTCCTGCTAACTTACTGTTCTCCTCCACGCCAAATCCGTAAGTTGGAGTAGTTTAGGGATCCTGTTTCTGTAAAACCCAGACATGAGATTTGATGGGATCAAAACTGATAGCAGGTCAGGCTTATATGTAGGTGCTGGACAGACAAGAACGTTGTCTTGGACTAGAGCAAGGTAAAATGTACACTCCCTGCAGCACACAGAGAAACAGGATTGGTGCAGCAGGTATGGCATGTGCATCCCCCAAACCTGGACATATGTATTATGGCTTGCAGTGCATGTGGAACAAGTCATGTTGTAAAAGTGACTCATGTCTTCAATTCCAGCTGTAGATAAGGTGGGTAATAGGGAGTTTGACTTGGACCAGGTGCAGATGGGTGGGCAAACTGCTGTGAATGAATGAAGGTTATGTCTCCCAATCCTTCCCCTGATGATGGTAGGATCTCACTCCTCTCCACACTGTGTTATCTCCCAACTGTATTGATGCCTCATGATATTTTTATAATCACTATTTTAAGTTCACCCTATTCTGTCCATCCAGGCAGCTACTGCAGGTTCACAACATCTTCCTACCATGTAACTGTGACTGCCTGACATGTAGCCCTATTAACACCCTCCCCACTCTATATCAAAGATAATTCCTGAGGTGATCTCCCTGGACCATCGCTGAGATCCTGTCATCCTGGCTTTGAATTCTTCCACTGCCTCCAGCATCTTGAAACACAAGATTTTTATTCTCTCACAAGCCCTCACTCTTCTGCTGTATCTTCCTTGGTCCTGCCTGCCAGCTCTGCACGCAAACAGTGCTGTGAGTCTACCAAGGCACACTTCTGTTTCACAACTTAATTTAAAAAAGACTGAAGCTTTCTCTTCATGTCAGTTGTACAAATCATCCCAGGTCTGCTTTCTCAACACCTGTAGGAAAAGGGTGTCCTTGGGACTGGGAGGAATGTACCTTCCACTGAGATGTTTGTCTTTCTTCCTGATCTTTCAGAGGAGTTCAGAGGGGTCACCATCGTGGAGCTGATTAAGAAGGAAGGAAGCACCCTTGGGTTAACCATTTCTGGTGGCACAGACAAAGATGGAAAGCCAAGAGTCTCCAATCTGAGGCCAGGAGGACTGGCTGCAAGGTAAGAAATGGAAATGGTGGGGTACACAGAGCACAGCAGAACTGCAGAGGAGTAGTTGCATGTTCCAGCTACTGAATGAATAGAGTTATAATTAAAGTAGTTGGCACCCGACTCCCTTTTTTCAAGTGCCCCAGAATGCAAAGTTGTTGCTTCAGTAAGTAGAACGTCTTCTATTTTGAGTTATTTCCTATGCTCTGTGCAATTATGCTCTGAAATTTTGTGTAGGGATATTTGGGATTCTGTGAAATTAGGCAGCCTTGTCAGGAGAGCTGCATGGTACAATACATCTTGATCAAGCTAAGTGGTTTAATATTGTATCTGTTCTGAATACTGAGTCTGTAAGTAATGTTATTGGCTCAGAAAAGGAACAGGCAAAGAAAGGCTCCAAGAAGCAGAGAAAGGGAAGGGGCAGTCGAATAGTTTTGCAGAAAACAGGCAAAAGGAAAGACGTTTTCTTTTTCCATGCTGGATTTTTTTTTCTTTTGACAGCTCTTGGTGTGCTTTTCTTTGACTGATTGCTCTACAAGAATGGGAACTGAGCAACAAAAAAGAGGTTGAGAATGCGTATGCTGCGATTGTTGCTATATGTACAGATCTGAACACTTGCCACCGGGAAAGATAGATGGCTTCAATTTTAGCCCTTCCCCGTGATAGCAGACACATGCAATCAGACAGCAGACAGCAAAGATCAGCCCAGCATTGGTGGCTTGTTCCAAAACTCCTCCAGTTCCCAGCCAGCCACGCGCAGGCTGGGTGTAGCAGAGACTATGTGCTACCACTGCTTTTTTTGCCTTTCCTTTCCTTTGCAGAAGTGACCAGCTGAACGTCGGGGATTACATCAAGTCAGTGAATGGCATTAACCTGACCAAGCTGCGGCACGATGAGATCATAAGCCTGCTGAAAAACGTGGGCGAAAGGGTAGTGCTGGAAGTAGAGTATGAGCTTCCGCCAGCCGGTGGGTGCCCCTCTGATAACACTGCTCTCTCTTCTTGGCTGCTTTTTGTCCTGGGGTGCAGATGGACTTGCCTGTGCGTTGGCTGCCATGGCCAAGGCAGTGTCCAGGGGCATTTTGACGTAGCCTTCATTTGCTCGGTGCACGGTGCAGGCTGCAGAGCTGTGTGCAGTCGGAGCAGAGCGCTTTTTCCAGCACAGTGGGTGCCTGTTCATGCACACCGGCAGGAGATGGCTGATTAGGTCTGCCTTGCCTCGGAGTGACTTGGTAGCACAGGCCAATCTGCCTCCTGATGCTGCTTCAGCTTGTTTTTCTTTTTCCGTTTTGGAGTGTGGCTACGGGAGGTTTTATTCTTTCTTAAACATGTATTGCCAGATGCTCTTTTTGGAACTGTGGCAAGTGCTGTTAGTCCGCAGGATGCTTTGTAGTGTTACATGTTTTCAGAAGGGAAGCTGAAGCAATCTGCTCTCCAGCTGAGGGGCCCTGGCAGGAGCTGGCAAGCCCAGCTCACAGGGCTTGTGTCCTGACGTGGGAGACTGTGTGGTCTTGCCCTCATTTGTTTTGATGATTGAGGTTTCTGATTAAAACAAATTCCTCGATACAGTTTCTCATCGCAGTCTTTTCATTGTGAAAACAATCTCGCCAGTTATTACTCATTCAGTTACCCAGATCAATCAGAGGATGATTGGGCAGAAGAAATAGAACAACTAAAAATAAGATGACAGGAAAAACAAAACTAATGAAATCTAAACATTTTGCCCCAGATAGGAAGTTAACTTACACTTCATAGCTTTGCTGTAGCTGCTGCCTTTACATGAAAATTAGTGAATCTATAAATGAATATGTAAAGTCCTAGAAAGAATAAAATCTAATCTGAACTAGATGAATCTCTATCCATCATTCCCCGCTGTTCTACGGTAAATGTTAGTGAGCATACAACCCTGGTAAAGCCAACTGTGGGTCAAGTTTTCCATGTTCTCATGCTCCCTAGAGACGACCACTCTTAACCCTTCTCTGTGGCTGTGAGCCTGGCTATCAGGAATCTGATAAGCTGTACTTCCCAGCTGGGGAGCGGTGCCAACGCCGCATGGCTCAATCAATAGCAGCGATGCAAAATGTCCTCAGCTCTGAATGAGCAGGAAGAGCACACTGAGATACTGACTTCTCTCCAGTGACATTATTGGGCCTGTTAATGAATGATCCAAACAAAGAAATACTGCAAAATACAGGGAATTGTCAATTATTGCCTGGTTCCAATTAATTGTGGGCTTTTATCTGCTATGAGAATTTGTTATTGCTGTCTGCATCCGTCTCTCTCTTCCTGTCTTTCCCTGAGTAAGGAGCAGAAATACAGTGCAATTCAATAGCTCATGCTTGTGGATTTGAATTTTTCTGCTCACTTGATAATTTCCTCCTTTGGAAGAGACCTTCCAGGAGCAAGTCTAGTTTTCAGGCCACTGTGTAGTATAATTTCTCTTCCATAAATAAACTAAATCCTGTGTTAACATAGCTTAGGTTTCCCTGCTCCCACTGATCTTATGAAAGGCTTTTGCAACACTTCATGCTTAGGACAGAAGCTGGATGGTTTCTGAACTCTTTTGTGAATGCTTTATACCCTTTTCTTAGTATTTGAGTATCACCCCTTGGCTGGGAGCCTTCCTGTGCCCTGAGCACTTCCCTTCTGACATTTTTCTAGGCTGTCTCCCTGTTAGCTGTCTGTGCACAGCACCAGGAGCAAAGTGGGGACAGTTTTTGGGAGGCTTATGTGGCCTCACTGTAACCTTAACCCCAGGGCTGTCTGCCTGTAGGGTGGTACTATGCCTCCACTGTATGTCTTTTGAGTTAGCTTAAAGGATAGTTTAACCCTAGTTTGGGTGCAGGTTGCAAGTCTTCAGAGTGCTTGGCAGTGGGGGCCAATGTGGTCAGTGAGGACAGAAGGGAGATTTGCTTTAAAAAACCCCTGCTGAGCCAAGGGAAATGCCAGCATGGATGTGCCTAGGGCAGCATTCTGCTCCAATTTGCCTCCAGGTTGAAGTTCTTAGTCTTGTTTTTCTGATTATCCTTGTGGCTGTTAATGGCACTTGGTTTGAAGATTAATAATTTTCGAGTGGACCTGGCTGAAATGGCATGTGCAGGTCTGGATGGAAAAGACTGGGAAATTGTCCCATATTCACTGCAGTGGTGCAATAAATAATTAAATAGCAGGGGATGGCAAGGGTTAGAAACAGTTTCTTTCTTTTTCTCTTTACTTTTGTACATCATGTATTTTGTACAAATAGTACTGTGTATTTAACATAAAATTACTGAATTGCCCCTGGGATCAGTTTAAAGCATTCACTTAATCTTTTTTAAAATCCAAAATATGAGAGGTAAGGGAAAAAATCCAACCTTTTGCACTGCGGATTTGGGATTTTAATTTTCTTTAAGGTCAGCCAGTGACTTGATTCCTTATGCTGCTGTTGGGTTTTTTTAATAGGTTTCCATCTGTGGCAGAAGCTTTTGAGAAAAGCTGAACACATTAAAGCCAGTTGATAAACGAGATGGTTTTACTTGAATGTCAGAGTATTAACCAAGACAAATTTGAGGGGAGATGCACAACACTGAGCTGGTGAAATCATTGTAGAATGTGACGGTTGGCTCTGCTGAAGGTTCATATGTCTGGGCTGGGCATTTTTACCACCAAACAGGGAAGATACAATATGGGGTTTGGACTGGACTTTCATTTCAGTGCTGTTTGGATGAGTTTTGATATATTTTGCAGGGTGGTTGAAACAGGTTTTTCTGAGGGTAACTGGGTCTTTCTCTCTTCCTTTAGTGCCAGAAAGCAGTGCTGGCATTATTCCCAAGACCATAGAAGTTTCCCTCTACAAGGAAGGCAACAGCTTCGGCTTTGTGCTGAGAGGTTAGTAGCTCCTCCAGTGAAAAGCAAAGGGGACAAGCACTGGCAGAGGTGATTTGGGAAGCAGGAAAATAAGAAGGTGAATCTCATAAACCTCAGCTGAGCAGTAAAAATGTGTCCTGGAGAGTATCCCTTGCAGCCTTCAAGGACTGCCAGCTGCCTGATCCAGGGCAGTCCTTTTGCTTTCAGGCTATGTCAGCTGTTGTGTGATAAATGCCCCTTCTTTCTCGGCACTCTCATTCAGACTTTCAAACCTCCAGTGACTTACGGCTTTCCTGGTTTGATTACAGGGGGAGCCCATGAAGACTGGCACAAGTCCAGACCGCTGGTGCTCACCTACGTGAGGCCGGGTGGCCCAGCAGACAGGTACTGGTCGTGTCACACCTCCAGCATTTGCTTTCACAAGACACACCAGCAGCTCTCACCTTGCTCTCAGATGTGTGCCCTTCTGTCCTCCTTGCTGGTGCCTCCCCAAGGCTGCTCATGCTGGTGGTGTGGAATGGCAGAGGCAGTGTGGGACCTGTGGTGTGTGGGGAGGGAGGAGCCGGTGCTCCCAGGCTGACCTGTGTGTAGATGTTATAGTTGTAAGCAGAAACTCCTCTTCCAGAGGCAGCCAATTCATTAGCCCTGTGCAGATGAATTGCTGATGCTATTTTGGAAAGCAGGAGCCAGTCTATCTACTCTCGTGCTCATAATTTACTATGATGGGCCTTGTACTATAAATAACCCAGACTATTGTCCCAATGAGTGTTCAATTCCTACAGCATGAGAGTAATTGACTTTTTAATATGCGTGTGTGTGTATGTATATACGTACATGTGTGTATGCACACACAAAAATATATTTATATATAGACCATATAGATACATTATATAGCTAATGAATCCATAGAAATATAAAGATATATAAAGATACATAGATTATATATCTAAATATAAATACATATACACAAAATATAAATAAATATATGCACACAAAATAAATACATATACATAACAAAAATTGCTTCTGCCTTCTTACAGGGAAGGGTCCTTGAAAATTGGGGACAGGCTGCTGAGCGTTGATGGGATCCCTCTGCACAGCATGACCCACGCTGATGCCCTCAACATCCTACGGCAGTGCAGCCAGGAGGCACTCTTCCAGATCGAGTATGATGTGACCATCATGGGTAAGGACAAGATGGTTGTGATGGCATCTTTTTCTCTGATTGCCTGGAAAGTATGTGAGACTGGAGACAGTAATTGGGTACTTGGTTTCAGTGGAAAAATTGCTGAGCAATGTGCTGCCAGCATGGGTGTAGGGGGTAGAGTTCAAAGCTGGCTTAGTTAAATGCATTTGAAATGCCCTTATCCAGTGATGTGTCTCTATAGGAATGATGAGTGGTTTTAGAGGAGAGGGGGAAAAAGGGACTTTGTAATGTAGGCAAAGAGGGCATAGGAGAAGTCAGAGTTAAAGGGGGCTGGAGCACTCTGCCAGCACTGCAAATAGCACTATTAAGTGTGTGCAGAGGAGTGAGCTGCATGCAAGCAGAGATTTGCTGTGGCTTTGGTTCTGAATTTTGACCCTGCTTTATTCTGGAGCTATTCCCTTTCTTAGAAATGTTACTTCAGATCTGCTTCTGAAATAAATGAGGGGTGGTCAGCTGGTTGACCCCAAATAAGACAGAATTGACTGGAGGTCAGAGGATGGGTATTTCTAAAAAGCATTTCACTCAGTAGATATTAAGTTTAAGGGTTTGGCGGGTTGGTGGTTGAGGGTTTTTTTTTCATTTGATTTTCAGTTTCAAGCCCTGGGAAAAGGTTTATTATTAGCTACTGTAAAGTCATTTTGAGCTGGCTTTGTGACACACAGCTGTTACTGCAGGGAGCATTGTTAATGAGTTTAAGGTTACCACAGAGTTCGAAGCTGTGTTGGTTCTGGAAGCTCATTGAGCTGTGTGTTAGATTTTGATGTTGCATATATGTCTCCAGAGGGGTTTCTGCCTCCACTGGAGCCATGAGCTGGACTAGGTTGGAGTCTTTTCCACAAATCCTGCAAACCAGTCCAGCATGCCTGAGTTTAGGATCCATTGAGGAATAGGAGTCCAGGATATCAGTTTGTTTTCTGATTTGTCAGTGTGGAGGAAGAAAAAAGGAACCTGAAACTGAGAGAATTGGATACCATGTCACCCCCCCCAGAAAGAATGCTGAGAATATGAGAATTTGCTCAATGCCACGTGCAAGAGAGTTGCACCAGAATAGGAGAGCTTGTCTGGACAACAGCAAACAGTGATACATGGGAAATGGGCCTTTGGGGGGGCTTATTGTTTGTGTGGTCCCCTGGTGTCTATATTTTAAAACCTGACTTGGGGCAAAAGTAGTCATGAAGGTGTCTTGATGTTTCTTCTTGAGTAACCCCCACCTCAAACTGTTAGGTTTGAGTGAACATGGAGGGATGGCAGGGTTTTATGCAGTGTCTTCATCTTGTGTTGTTGTACTGGGAATCAGAACTAGAGTAAAAACAGCCCCTTTCTTAGTTAATTTCTGCCTAGAGAGGGCTTTCCCTAAACCTGTAAAGGGTTATACCTGTCCTGCTTTCTTTTAAGGCAAGATGATGCAGAATATGTAGCTTAAAACAGTCTCTGCAGAGAGTTTTGCCAGGCAACAGCTAATAACTGCAGTGGGAGATGAGCACATTGTCCCCAGCTCACAACTATTACAACCATTCTCTTTACCAGCCACAGGAAGATGATGAGGGAAGGAAAGAGCAGGTGCTGGAAGAGCTGTGGGAATGTTTTTAGCCTGAAGGAAGCACTCTTAATTCCCATTTTGAAAACTTGTTGAAGGGGCTGGGGACACCACCATGAAGTGGTGCTGGGCCTGGTCATCCCCCGGGAAAACAGGCGTTCTTACGTGGCGCTAACTCTCTGTTGCAGCTGTACATGCAGGGGTGGTGTGGGCTGACCCCCGAGGAGGGAGAGCTGTTTTTCTGCATCTGTCCTTTGTGAGAGAGCAAGGTTGCTGCGGGGGAGCATTGAATCACAGCATTCCCCAGCTGGCTGTGTGGTTTTCCAGCCAAAATTGTGTGCTGAGGATGAGCTGCATGGGGCCAGCCCTGCTCTTGGTGTGAGGGACACAGCAGCTGCTTGCCATTGCCACTGAGCATCCCCCAGCCTTTGGGATTTCACCAGGGAGACCAGCGCAGGATAGGGCCATGGCAGGCTTTTAATCAAATTGGCTGAGGTATCTCAAGGCCACTGAAGGAATTAAATTAATCTGCCATTTCCATTTAAAATGAGTGCCAACTGGGCATGCACTTCCCTTGGGCATTGGGAAATTCTCTGTCCTTTGCTGCTGCCAGATAAACCTTGCAATGAACAGATGCTTTCCTGTGGCGGCGCTCTGTCTTTTGGGCCTTTTAAAAAAGGCTGAGGGAAGAAGAAAAACCACCACAAATAAACTGATCAGCCAGAAAATTATATTTGAATAGTTACGCCGTAAATAAGCTGAGTGTGCCATAAATTGAGGCACTGATCTGCAAACTCTTGCTGTTGACTCATGATGGGGGAAAGGTCTTAGCCAGACATGGTGGATGAGCAAAGTAATTTGTTGTGTCCTCCTCCTCTCCCTTCCCCTGGCAGCCCCTCCAGCCATTCAGGTTTAGGCTGAAGAGTTTCAGGCCTGTGGGGCTCTCCTGTTGATGGAGTGGAGGGCTGGTAGTGTCCCACAAATGGGTGACCACTCAGCATCTGCTGAGGGTAGGGCCTGAAGTGGAACCCAGGAAGGCAAATGCCTCCATGTGCCTGTGAAGCTGGAGGGAACAAGAGCTGTTTCAGGAAGGAAGCAGCTCCTTGGTTTGGTTCTTCTAGTTTTTGGCTTATTTTGTTTGCATTTGCATTCCTCTTTCCTCTTTCCTCTTTTCTGTATCCCTTTCCGTTTTCCCTTTCCCTTCTTCTCATTTTCTGTTTCCTCCTCTCTCCCAGTTGACTCCTTACAGTAAAGTTATTGCATGGTCTGCTCTGTCCCCTCTATGTTTCTTTCCAAATTAGCTTGAGTGTAATAGCCCCATGTTAATCACACCTCACAGATATTACTAGATTGCAGACTCCTAACCTTTGATTTGAGCCAAATGTTTCCCTATAATAATTAATAGAGGCTTGGCTGGTATTTCCTCAACAAGTGCCTCTATAAAATGCAATTGGAGCAATTCTTGTCTGTGCCACTGGAGATGAAAATTAAAAGAGATGGTGTGTGCATTGGGAACAGTGACCATGGGCTGGAGGCAGGACTGTGGTTTCCCACAGTCTTATTGATAACCTCAGTCCTGAGGCTCTTTCTTCTCACCATTGTGCTGAGACCTCTCTGGGAAACACTTGGTAAAGCTGAGAAGCTCGGACACTGGGTAAAACAGAGAGGAGCTGGTATTTTCCTTGCAAAGAAAGGTGTAACACTCCAGCAAGCTCTTTTCATGATTTTATTTTCCCCATCTTCTTCCCATCAGCTGGAGGGGGATAAATCTGTGTCCCTCTTCAGAGGATATGTGCTGGACATACACAGACTGCAAAACTAACATATAGCTGGTGTTTGCTGTTGGAAGAGATCCTCAGTCTCTTGGTGCTTCCTTTGCCAACAAAGGCTTAAGTGCACTTTCCGCAGGCTTTAGCTGGGTGCCTTGTGCATCTTTTGATTAAACTGGAACTGTGCTTTTTACCAGGGCCTGCAGATCTCCCCAGTGGTCCTTTTCATCAGAGAATAAACAGTGTTTTATTTGAAGCCTCCATAACCTTTAACGTGGCTCATTCCTCCTTCCTCCTCTCTGAAAAAGGGCATGGTGAGTAGACCAGAGCCTGAACATCTCTTGGATGATCCCCAAGGGGAATTTCCAAGGTAAATTTCTGTCTCTGGAGACTCAGCACCTTCAACAAATCTCAGGAAAGACCTTGCTGTGGCTTAGCTTCCCGGATCTGCATTAGTGGTTCCATTTATCAGAGAACAAGAATGAGCCATGCATCAAGCTTTGGAGCCAAGTAACATCAGCATTTTTAGTGGAGCATAGCTTTGGAAAGGAAAAGCCTTCCTATGAATAATTAAGGGCTGAGGAAGCATCAGGTGTTCAGAGGGCTCTGTTGGCCTTTCCTTTGAAGTGGATGGCTGGGTTTCCATGAGTGCTTTTGTGTGGAGGTCAACTACTCATGGGGTGCTGGTTGTTGGACGTGTGACAGTGATAATACATTTGTGAATCCCACCTCTTTATGGTGGCTTTAGGTAATCTGGAAAGCAAATGTGTCTAATAGAGGCAGAGGGAATTTCAGTCTAATCAGTCAGAGACACAGGTTTTCTTTTTCCTCCCCCTTCCTCAGAAGAGATGGATAGGTATGATGCAGGCTTACACTAACAGGCGCAATTTCGTAGGAGTTTCACAATCTCACTTACAGCATCTATTAGGCTTATTGCAGAAATGCATCTTTTAAACCTGAGTTACCCCTGGATTGTCTGATGAGGAGGAGGAGGCTGCTGTAAGCACGTCGGTAGGCAGTGCTGTGTCTGCTCCCACTGACACTGGAGGAGCTCAAATGAGCAGTTGAGGTGTTTTGAAGCTGGGGCTGAAGCACGGAAGAGTTGACTGTTTTGTGTGCTGGTCATCAGCTACGAGACTTCTGAGTACTTCAAAAAGTGGGATCCTGTATCTATGTGCCTTTTCTTTTTTGTTTGTTTGGGGGAAAGCCTATAACAGTGATGTCCTTCTGATCTTCCTTTTTCTGTGCTTTTAATACTGCTAATGTGACTCCTGCAGAGCCTTTGAGCAATCTCTTCCTTCATCTTGCTATTTAACCCAAAGAGAAGAAGGAGGTGGGTTGTTTCCATGAGTGAATTGTTGTAATATCTCTTCATGTCATTATCATGTAGATTTTCTGCAGAAGCAGTTTTGCTTCTTGAGTGTAGTCCTTTGTTAAGTTACAGTGGGACATGGACTGAAGGATGGTTTGCTGGTACACATGGCAAGTCAGCACTGTTGGACAACCCCTGCATTTGGAAATGGAAAAGGCTGTATGAGCGGTCTTTTTAGGTGCTCTCTTGTTTTGCAGATACTGTAGCAAATGCTTCTGGTCCCTTACTAGTTGAAATAGCAAAGACTCCGGGGTCTACGCTGGGAATCACACTGACGACAACCATGCACCGGAACAAGCAGGTCATTGTCATCGACAAGATCAAGCCCGCCAGCGTGGTAGACAGGTACAGATCTGAACAGGCTGCTCCTAGCTCTGCTCTTCCTTTCTCTGCTCTTTTTTGTCCCCTTGTTAGTTATATACCATTCTTCACTGTTTTGCCTTGAAATGTTCATGCCCATACGTTCTTAGCACTATGTGTGCTAAAAATATCTGACCCAATAGCAGTGGACACTCCTCACCGGGAATGAATGTCACTCGGTGCACGTGAAAGCTGAGCTCTGCTTTAAAAACGTCAGATGAGACTGCCCTGGAGCTGTGAAATAGCTAAAGCCTACTATGGAAACTTCTGGCTGGAGCCTTTTGCTGATGGACAAGTGAGCTAGTCACCCTTAGCTGGGGATGCAGACAGACTGCCGTGCAGCACTGCATGTGGTCACTCATGTTGCTCAGCTGAACTGCTGGCTCTTAGAAGTTAAAGGAGAAGGGCCTTCAGGGGAAGACGTGAGGAGCAGCTGAGGGCACTTGGTCTGTTCAGCCTGGAGGAGACTGAGAAGAGACTTCACTGCAGTTACAACTTCCTTGTGAGGGGAAGAGGAGGGGCAGGCACTGATCTCTTCTCTGTGGTGACCACTGACAGAACCTGAGGGCCTGAAGTTGTGTCAGGGGAGGTTTAGGTTGGATATCAGGAAAAAGCTCTTCACCCGGAGGGTGGTCAGACATGGAACAGGCTCCCCAGGGCAATGGTCACAGCACCAAGCCTGACAGAGATCAAGAAGCATTTGGACAATGCTCTCAGGCACATGGTGTGACTCCTGGAGATGGTCCTGTGCAGGGCCAGGAGTTGGACTTGATGATCCTTGTGGGTCCCTTCCAACTCAGCATATTCTGTGATTAACTGTGCTGCTGGGGAACCCTCAGCCATGAAAACTGGCTATTGGGGGACACTAGGACAAACCTAAAAGGTTTTTCCCACCAGCAGCGCTGACTGAAACATGAACCATCTTAGCTGGTATTTTGGGCAACACTTGAACCTAAGGTTCAAATTGGAAGTTGAAAATTATATATGAAAAAAAATTTCACAAGAATTCACACAGTAGTTTGCAGTTGGGTTTTGTGTGCGCTCCCAACTGTAAGGACGTAGATTTTGGCCGTGTGTATAATTACCTCTCTTGCTGTTTCCTTTGCAGATGTGGCGCGTTGCATGTTGGTGACCACATTCTCTCCATCGATGGCACAAGCACAGAGCACTGCTCTTTGCTAGAGGCAACTCAGCTTTTAGCTGCCACTTCAGAAAATGTCAAGCTGGAGATATTACCTGTCCACCAAAGCAGGCTGCCTTTGAAGCCTCCAGAAACAGGTGTGTCCTCTGTGCAAACACTGTTGGTCACCCTCAAAACTCACTTTAAGTCCCTACTGGGGTTCTCGCTGCTGTTGAGCGCTGACAGCAGATTCCAAAGAGAGACATCTGTGGAGGGGAAAAAAATTGATGTTTTGATGAAATGTATGTGATTAGATGACGTTCTTCAAGGATATGAATAGGGAAAAGAGGTAACATCTGTGCTTGAATGGGGAAATCGGAGATGGGAATCCCAGGGTTTTGCAGTGCTGGGTGCTGTGCAAGCCACTTCCTTAGTACCTCACATAAGAGACTTTAATGGAGAGGGAGGAAAACAACCTTGGTGCTGGCAAATGTATTTCCAAGCTCAGCTTTTATTTGCTGATGCCTGGTAAGGCTTTGAAAAGGACATGTCAGTAGCTAGGCTAGGTCTCAATGGACTTCCAGAGCTGTAATTTAAGTGTTCATCTTCCAGACCAGCCTACTAGAGTGGCAGCTGTGTCTGAGCAACCAGGGGTGGAGTAAATCTGTCTGCAACTGTTGGTTTCCACCACCTCTACCAAAGAAATACTGAGGAAGTAAATTCTGGCTCCAGTGAGATCAAGCCCCAAATGCCTGTAAACATCAGTAGGAATTTGCCTATACGAGTGTTCTTATTGCCCACCCTTAGTTTTTTCTTCCACATGAGATGCTGTCTTGGGCTCATATAAATTTCATTGTGACCATAGCATCAATACCAGGCTATTTTTTGCAGCTCTTGCCTGTACTTTTGTTATAGTCTGTACTGGTGGTCTTGTAATTCAGGTGTTTTAGGTGTAACTGTTCAGTATCAGTCCTTTTTTCAACCATTTTCAATTACCTGTCTCTCAGGGACATGCATTTTAATAGTATTGATGCACAGTAGCCCTGAGCACAGCTACTCTTTCTGTTCTCTTCTAGGGGGGTTTGGGGAAAGGAGGAAAATATCTCTGTTGTCTTCTTTAAACTGATACAGTAAAACATAAAACCCAATAACATCTCCATGTCTAGAAATAAATCTCATACATGTCCAGTCCAATTTGTGCAGAACTAAAGCAGTTTAACAAAGGAAATGGATGACTTGACCTTTGTGCCCAAGAAAAAATGGAAAGCTATAATCCTTTTTCAGTGGCTGTTAAAATGAACTATTCTCCTCCTTCCATTAGTGCCCTGGTCCTAATCTTCTTGCAGAATATATGCGTTCAGCAGCAGTCCAGGGGAAGGAAGCTCTATGGAAGGAGAGCTCAGCTTGGTGTCATCAGAGCCTTTTAACCCAAACACCCATACATCAAATCAGTTTGCTATTGCAGAAATACAGAACACAAACTTGGGAGACTTTCTTCTGAGTTTAGGAAAACAAACAGGGGCAGTAAGGAAAAATGGGCCATGCAAAAGCAAACTGTTGTGGCTGGCAAGAGAGTGAAGCCAAGGGAAAGCAGCTGAGTAGAGGAGGTCATGCAGCTACATTCCTGTTTAGCACTTGCATTACTGAGTCCTTCCAGCCTGTGCTGCATGGGGTTTGTCATCATATTTTTTTAAAAAGTGGCTTCTTGTGCAATCAGCGTCTGGTTCTTGAGGAGGTAGAGAAGGATCTGAAACTGCAGTGGCCATGCAAAACTGCAACCTAATGCTGAAGCATGGGATTTGTCAAACTGAGTTTGCTTTCTCTGTGGCTCTGGGGGCATTTGGAGTGTTTGTGGGAGGATTACTCCCTGCTCACAAGATCAATGGGAGCAGATGGTGCCCAGGAGCAGTGCTGGGATGGATGGGTATCCTCAGGCAGGGATGATGTGTGAAAGATCGGGGAAGGCTGTTGTAGGTTTTTATCACAGAATTGTCCAAAATCTCTTCTCTTCTCCAATGCGCTGACAGCTGAGCTTCAAAGGGACATTTTTTTTCTGTTGTCACATGTAAGCTAAGAATTTATAGACAAATGAGAGAGTTTTAGTTACTATAAGTGGATTAAATTATTTTGTATATATGCCCATAAGCTCTGTCTCTCATGTTCAGAGTTTAATTTTTATTAAGAACTTTGCTTTTTGTCTAGATATAGCTACATTTGTTAATTTGACTTTTGTTTTTAAAAGCTGTCTGGCTCTGAATTGACTTTTGAATTCACAAAATAGAAACCTCAGAGCTGGAAGTGTATTTTTTAAAAGCTTGATAGACTAAGTGCTAAAGTCAGTAAATGTTTAGCAAAGTCTAAATATAATCACTGTATTGGCTAGAAAACCTGACCTAAATGATTTAATGCTTGTGATGCACACACAGAAAATGGATTTCCACTGCTCAAGGCACTAAGAGGTGACCTTTAGAGATCTCTGGCTGGGCTCACTAAATAAACTAAGTTCCTGTCCCAGGATTGCAGCCTCAGAAGGTTCCAGTAGTGCCAGGGCTGGTGGTATTTCTTGCTGCTCAGACAACCCAGAGCCTGGAGGAGATCTCATCCTGGGAAAGTCCTTACCAGTCAGTGCAAGTGGTTGTGAGGTTAAGGATTCTGGGTTGACGCGTGGCTGCAGCGATGCTCTGCTGTGGGATGATCTTCATGCTCAGCTGAATAAAACAGATGCTTGAAATCTTGCTCATTAGCCAGAAATTCCTCTCAGAAGAAAACACATCCAGACAGCACAGTGCAGAGATTTGGGAGAGAACACCTGGTGCTGTTGGGCAAGGAAAACCCAACTGCCCCTGTACTGCCCAGGGGCAAAAAAAGTGTCAATGGGAACAGACAAGGGACCTGTGCCTGGGAGGTGTTTGAGGCACTTCAGAAGAGCCTTGTGGCATTGTGACTTGTTGTCACAAAAGCACAGTTCCTGAACAAGGGATTTCCACGTGATGGATGTCACCCTGTAACAGATTTCTGCCAGCACATGCTGGGGTTAGGCTTGGCATTAAAGCAACAAAGTTGTGTGCCCATGAACAGGGTCTACCATGTTGGTACAATTCTTTCATTTACTGTTTGCCACAGCATTGGCATCTTTTCCTGTGCTGGTGGCTCTCCATAATTGCCTTTAAACAGTGGTGCATAAAGCCCCTTTTGTTCTGGTGAGCTGGAGGCAGTCCTCTGCTACTCCTCTCTTTATTCCCTTTGTGCATTCCTGGCCAAGAGCAGCCGTGGTTAAACAACCAAATGCTGAAGCCAAGTGCTCAAAGCAGCCCTTGGCATGTGTGGAAGGCGTTACGCCTTGTCACATGGAGGACAGGTCTTGCAGAAAGGTGGGAAACAGCACAAGGAGCTTCCCTGATGCTGTTGGATAATGTTGATGGCCTCTGAGGGAAACTTGTGATAGGGATGGAGCTTCTGCATGTCGCACAACAGACTGCAAATGGTAATGATGTGTGTGTGCTGCCAGCATGGCTTAGTCAGGCCACTGGCACAGGATGCAGAGTTTTTTATGGGAAAGGGGTGGATTTGTGCCACTTTGCATCAAGTGTCATGGGGTTGCATTTTCACTGCTGGTGTCTGACACACTGTGGCTGGGTCCTGACTTGTTCAGACCCAGGATGAGGCTTTTTTCGACAATCTCCTGGCTTATGCTTCTTACCTTTCCTTTCTCTCACTTCTCCTTCCTGCCTGTGGTGACTTCTGCTGCCCTGGATGCCATCAGTCAAGGTGCAGAAGAGTGACCACCACCACTGCTGGGACCCCTGTGTCAACTACTGTCACACCCACCACCCTGGACACTGCAAGACACCAACTTGGAACCAGACATCTGGACAGGATTACTGCAAATGTAACCTCCCCATGTGGTGTTGCTCCCATCCTGCATGTGTTCATTCATGTTGTGCCCCTCCATTTCCTTAATACCCAGCTCTGTAGCCTGGTTTGTCACTCATTTCCTCCTTGGTCACTGGGTCCCTTTTTGTAGGCCTAGTGCCGAGTACAGAATCAATATCTACAGCTCAGCACACAGATCTGATAACTGGAACAAGAGCAGTCTATTGGGCAGACCCACATGCCCATCCTCTAACCCCTCACCCCAGTGCCTGGTTTCATATGGCAAAAATGAGTCGCTGTGAGACAGCGGCATCTCTGGTGGCGGGTAGGATTGTGATATAGCAACCAGCTCGGCCCTCGTGCCACACAGCTTGTTAGCATCAGGGTTATGGCTACCTCACAATCTGCAAACCCACCTCTAGCAGGAAGCAGGCTCTGTGCAGCCCCAGGTTTCTTGTTGTATGGCAGTAAGATAGGGAAGAGGAGACATTGCATTGCGTCCAGACTGTGGGAAGCAAACACCTGGTCTTGAGCCCTGGAGCTGGAAAGAATGAGCTAGTCTGAACCCATTAGGTGTTTGATGACACTGTTAGGTGAACCCACCGCTGCACTTCCCTGTGCACATCCCTAACATGCTCTGTACTTCCCCAGCTCTGGTGGCTGCCAACTTCTCGTCTCCCACCATGAACGCGCAGGGCTTCCCTTGCCAGAACTCGAACACACTACCTCGCAGCTCCCACCCCATGAGCCCCCGCACCACCATGCTGAGGAGGAGGCAGAAGAAGAAGGAGCACAAGAGCTCGTGTAAGAGAGGTGTTGGGCAGGGACTGGGTTGGAAGGGTGTGCATGCTGGCCTTGCTGTCTTTATTGTCAACTGTTAGCTGGGGTAGAACTGCTTGTCTCAGCAGTGTCAGTGCCTCCCTCATCCTTGGTCGCTGTCCCCACCACTGCCAGACCAAGGTCTGTGACTCTGTTATGTTGACCGTGGCTGCCCTGACCTTCTGCCTCTTTTTTCCTCCTAGTGTCACTGGCCTCCAGCACGGTGGGTCCTGGCGGGCAGATAGTCCACACAGAGACAACAGAGGTGGTGCTCAGGGGAGACCCTTTGAATGGCTTTGGACTTCAGCTCCAGGGAGGCATCTTTGCTACCGAAACTCTGTCTTCCCCACCTCTCGTCCGCTTTATTGAGCCTGACAGCCCGGCAGAGAGGTTAGAGACCTTGCCCTTGGATGCTGATGGTGCTGCTGCTGAACATTTCATGGTTTGGTTTGTTTTCTCTCCTCAGAGGCTCATTTAGATATTTACTATCATCCTTGTAATATCTCCCATTCTTCACTGGGCATGGTTTACTGTCACTGCCATTTCTGCACTCGTCGGCTGACCGTGGCCTCCCTCGCATCCCAGGTGAACGTCTTGGCACCAGGCTGCGGCTGGTCTGGGAGGAGGAGGAAGGGTGTGTGTGTCTGTGTGAGAGTGCCATTCCCATCCCTATTTTTTTAAAATTTCTGTTGAAAGATAAATCTTTTATATACGTGCAGAAAGAGGAAAGGTCTAACTAAGTGTTCCCTGCAAAAGGTTTTCTGTCTGACTGGTTTCATTGTAGCAGAGCTGAGCTACAGAAATTGGCCTTAAAGCCAAGGCTTTGAACCATAGAGCAGGGGCTTCTGGTCGGTGCTGCAGTTAAGCACTTGTGCTTTTGGGTCTGCAATGCTGGGAAAAGAGCAGAAGGGAGAAGCAGCATTAACTGCTCTGTCTCAGCCATGAGGATACTGGGGTGCACTGACTCCTCCCGTGGCAGAGCCTCAGCCCCAGAATTCCAGCTGCTCTAGCTAAACTTCTCCCTTGTTGTCTGGATTTAGGGTCTGCTCAAGTGCCTGTGCACTGCAATGTAAGTGTCTTCTAGCAAGGCTTTTGTTACTGAACAGATCAAGTCCTAGCGTGGCTTAAGCTCTTGTGGGGTGGAAAGGAGAGCTGGTTTCATTAGGCAGATGAAATAGTGATAACTGACCAAACTGGCACTTATAAACGCTGTGCTGGTTTCTCTTCCCACCTGTGATTTCCACTGTGGTCTGTCCCGTGTAGGGATGATGGAGGTGCAGTGAGGTGGAAGTGCTTAGCACCTGCTGCAGACCCCTCCTTGGGAGAAGTGTCTGATGGCCCCATCAGCATGTGCTGATGGTTTGATGACCCCAGGCCAGTCCAGAAAAACAGCACGTGGCAGAGTTGTAGAGTTGTGTGGCAGGGAAAGTGTCTGCAAAGGGAAATGCAAGTCCTTGCTGTGCAGACAAGTCTCTGTGTTGTAGCTTCTCTGGGCAGCCAGTGCAGAGGCAA
The DNA here is from genome assembly GCA_013400415.1 of Scytalopus superciliaris. Classification (NCBI taxonomy): domain Eukaryota; kingdom Metazoa; phylum Chordata; class Aves; order Passeriformes; family Rhinocryptidae; genus Scytalopus; species Scytalopus superciliaris. The sequence continues at coordinate 436,490 of VXBX01006198.1, forward strand.
GGTTGAGCGTAAGTGCTTGGTGCTTGTGTTTGTAGGAGGGCAGGAACAAGGCTCTGGCATAGGAAAAGTTGCTGTCCTGATGAAGGTTGAGAGATTTTTGAAGCCTGTTATGCCTTTTGTTCATTTGTTTGTTACCAAACAAATAAAATGAAGGTAATGGTGTTTTGTTTTCTTTTATCCTCAATTGCCAGTCAGAGTTTGGCTCACATTGCAAAGCACCAAACGCCATTTATAAGTCAGGCAGCAACAAAGCCTGTGTCTTAGGGGATGAGAGAGATGTGCTGAAATCCTCCTGGCTTTGCTTTATCCTTTTGCCAAGCCTGGAGTGAAAGCAAAGACTGGCAGTGCAGTCTTGCTTGGCTCTAGTGTGTCACACAGGCTGCTTGCCCTCTCGGCTGCCCACCCAGCAGCATTTGTGCTCCCCTGGCTACCTCTTTCTGGTGACTGGGAGCAATCCTCTCTGTGTTTGCAGCCTGGATTTGATTTGGGGATTAAATCTCTGCTGTGCATTTCATTCTTTCCTAAACCATACTGCTCTTCCTCACTGGCAGGAAAACACTGTCTTTCCTCCCCATCTTGAAGTGATAAGTGCACAGAGTTTGCAGTGAAGAGAAAAAGGCAGTTTTATGTTTTCATTTCACTTTTTGTTTCTTGCTGTTCCACAGAGCTCTTTGCTCCATCATGCAGGATGCCTTATTCCCTGTTCTTGAGAGGTTCTGCTGCAGCTGCAGCCCAAGACATTAGAACCATTTTCCTGCCCTTTGCCAGGCTTGGCTGCTGGCTGAGTCTGGGCTGTGCTCTTTCTTGTGCTGCAGTTGTTGCTTTTTTCCAAAAAGGTGAGCTGTGAGGATACAGGGATCAGGCTTAGCAGCCTGGGTCTGACCTGAATGTTCACACACTCTGTGCAACACCTATGGATCTGAACGTGCTGTTGTACACGTGTGTGATCCACACTCACTTTGCCCGTCTGGCTTACTGTGGAAAAGCTGCCTCTGGGGTGTCCAGTGAGTGTGAGTACTACAAGGGAGGAGCATGGCATCATCCTGTTTTCAGGAGGGTTGGCCTGCCTCACATTTGTTACCTGCTTTGTGTTAGCTTGTGGCAGGCAGTTTGAAACAAAAGCTCTCACCTGTGTGACTTGTGATTTGTTTTACTGCAAATAGCCTCTAACAGACCTGCCTCCCCACCTGTTGTTTCGTTTCCTGGGTGCAAGATGAAGCTTTTGGATTCCAAATGACACAGTGATTCAGCCCGTTACCAGCAAGGAAGGTAGAAAGGGAAGAATCCTGACATCCCCTCTTGTCTGCCTTGAAGCATGCAGTCTTTGTGTCCTTCCTTCATCAGCTGTCTTTGGCAGCAGAGGGAGGATATCTGACTTCTCCATCCTGGTATCCAAAATCAATGCTTCCTGCTGAGTTACATGTTTTCTAGCTCTGCTCAGACACAGTTGTTTGATCATTGTGTTTCTGGCTTTTGAGTACTAGTAGTTTGCAAAAGCAAAGTCTAGCAGCTGGCTGAAGCTGTCAGTACAGCTTTGATTGGTTGTGGGCAGAGATCCACTCACCAGTGTGCAGACACAGATGTGGATACACACACAGATGTGCACATCTGACCCATGCAGGCCAACTTGGGGCATATAAGGGCATGATGGGTCAGTTTCTGCAGCTGGCACTGTGGCCACGGTCACAGCTGCTCAGCCCACAGCTGGATTGACCATGCAGGTTCTGATGATGCTGAGTGAGCTCCTCAGTGCATAACCTGCCCAAGGCTTGAATGTGTGTTACTCTGTATCTAGCAAGACACCTCCGCTGCTCTGTTGCTGTTTTTAAGCCCAAGGAATGAGTCATGACAGAATGCAAATCTCTGCAAACCCAGGGAGACATTCCCATTATGGACTCCAACACATCTGTAGGGCTGTCTTTTACTTCAGGAGATGCCTGTACTCTTGTTCTTTTTGATTTTAAAACACTTCTGCCCCTGTAGTCTCAAAGCACTTTGTAGGCTGTGCTGTTAGACTGAGCATCTCTGAGACAAATGCCTTCACTTTGGGAAAACTGTCCAAAGATATTTGTAGGAACCCACAGCAGAGCCAAGGAGAGCTGTTCAAGAGCCTTGGTTCCCCAGGCTGAGCTCCCGCTGCAAAGGCACATGACAGCTGGAAACCTGTGTTTCCAGTATGATTCTGAAGGGTTAATAAGGCACGTCAGGCCTTCTTGCAATTGTGGAGGGAGCCAGAAGGTTGTGGCTTCACTCCACAAACTTTTATAAACCTGCAAGACCAGGGCTTAAACAACTGTGATTGACTGAGGCTAATAGTAAAAGAAATAAAATACTTCTGACCTAATAGAGATGTTGGCTGTAAAACACCCAAGCAAACCTACCCCTGAGTGAAGAAACACAAGAAACTATTGTTTTGTGAGAAGGCAGTTCGGGTGGGAAAGGTGGCAAAGGTTTGCTTTGGTGCAGTGTAAAAGTATCCTGTGAGCTTCCAGCCTGTGCAGCTGAAACAATGATGCCAAAATGGACTGGGTCCTTATGTGACCTTGAGATGACAGCAATGACTGAGGGATGCAGCTGTTGCTCCCTCCTTTGCAAAAGGTGCATTGGGGCCATAGCAAGAGAGCTCTTGGTGGCAGAGGAGTCATCCGTGCCATCTTCATATTTATAAGCTGGTATTTCTAAGTGCATCTGTGTGGCTGCATAGCCACAAGTCCAGTAAAGGACTGTAATTAAACTTGATGCAATTTATTCACAAGGATGGATTCATTTATACATCATGGAGTTGTCTGTACTAATCCAAGTCTCCTTGAACAAACAATTCTGAATTTACATCTCATAAAATAGCCGGCATTTTTCCATGGATGTCATGAACTCAGGCAGCAGTGTAAATATACTGCAAGTTTAATACCTTCCTACCAGTAAAATAACCTCTCTAGGCTCTCTCTAAGTTTGTTCATATCTCAGCTTTTGATGGGCCATTGGCACAAACTTGTTCATTTTTCTTGAGTTCAGATGTGTGTACTTTTTCTTGATAATCCAGCCTTTCATACATATCCTGTTGTTTGGAGGTGAATAATCCAGTCAGTGTCCATTGCCTTTGATGTTCTCTTCATGTGCCTGGAAGCTGTGGTACTGTGTTTTCTTACAATTGAATTGGGTGTGAGTGATGAAGACTGATTGGAAGGTTTGGTGAAAAACAAGCTGTCTTCTGTGAGGTATCAGTGGAAGAAAGGAGAAGGCAAAGGATACGTTTGGTCATTATACAGCAGGAGAATAAAGGTTCTCTGGAGAAGGCTCAAAACAGGATGACTGATGGCATCTGGAAAACCTTTGTGGTAAAATAACTCCAGATATTAAGGCAAACCTTAGATTTGATGCCATAACTCTCAACCTATTTTGGAGACCACTGTGTAGTTTCCATTAATGGTGGATAATAAGTGGTTTCCCAAGCTCTATTCAAGTGGACACCCTTATAGACAGGTGGAAAGTCTGAAAATATGTGGTTATAGCAAAACAACCAGTAGAGGAGAAGGAAGATGAGAAATTTTCCATGGCCAGTCACAGGAAACACTACAATCTTGATTTTGTAGAGCTATGGGCCAGCTCGGGTGAGCTGTGGGACATAACTTGGAGGATCATCATCCTGGTATTGCAGTATATTAAAAAAAAAAAAAGGATGTGTGGGTGGATAGCAGGTCATGTGTGAACAAAACCTTGCTTATGGAGAGGGGTCCCAAGAGACAAACAGTGCTGTAGCAGTACATCTCTAACATAGCCTTGCCATCATGTTCTTCTTTGAAAGTAAAAAACCTACTGATCTCTGTTTCTGGAGAAAGTTTAAACCAAAAGCCCCAAAGGATTGGTTGTGGTTACACTGTCTGGCTGTCACATTGGAATAATATTGGCCTTTCAAGGCAGTTAAACAGTATCAATGTACATTTGGCTTTCAGAAATGCAATTAGAAGGGATAAATGATTATGCAATTTGCTGAGACATTTTGGTGAGTTTATTGGATTGTATCTTCAGTATTCACCATGTATAAGGCAGAGGAATCTGTGTAATTTTCAGTGCCATTAGTGTGTGTTCCAGAAGGTGCAAGTGCATGGGAAGAATCACATAAAGTTAGATAGGGAATGCCATTGCATTTATCACTCTCATCTCTCAGCCATGGTGTTGTGTTGACTTTTAGGAAGGTGAGGATTACTTCTGTCTGCCCCCTGGATGCTGCAGGAAATGTGACCAGAAATGGTTGTTTAGGACCAAAGTATGTCTGAACTTAAGAAAACCACAAGGGTTTGCCTCCTTGTGCCCTTCCAAGGGACACAGAGGCAGGCATTGCAAAAGGACTTATTTTCTGCAGAATTTGTCACTATTTTGTGTGTCTTGTAACAGATTTGCCTGGCAAAAGTAACTCACGGCTGTTTGTGGGGTTGTTTTTTCCCTCCTTTCCTCTTTTTCCTTGCCTCCTTGTTCCCATTCCTTGATTTCCCCCTGTGAATGCAGGTGTGGGCTGCTCCAAGTAGGAGACAGAGTCCTTTCTATCAACGGCATCGCCACTGAGGATGGCACCATGGAGGAGGCTAACCAGCTGCTGCGGGATGCTGCGCTCACGAACAAAGTGGTGCTGGAGATCGAGTTTGATGTCGCAGGTATGCTGCCCCTCACTGCCAGCAGGACTCTGCCAGTGCCTTTGCAGCCTGTAGGAATTCACACAAATACATGAGGCTTTTGCTAGAGCTCAGAGGGAAGAGTGAGAAGCCCTGTGAGGACCTTTTCCATTTCTTGTTGTTCTCTAACGTGCACCGAGATAGAGGGTTCTTCTAATCCTTTCATATGCGCACCACTTGGCTGAGATAAGCCTAAGGAGTAGATGAAGAGGACACTTGCACTTTAAATATTTGCCCATTAATATGAATAATATTTATATTAATTTATGGTCTGGAAGCCAGAAGGGACCCAAAGCTATTGGGTAGGGGTAAAGTGCAGCTTTGTATTAAAAAAAGAAAAAAAGTTTTTTCCATTTACATTGACACAGGTGCCTCAATCTTGAAATACAGCATGATGTGAGCACTTCACTTGATGTGCCGTGCATGTATTTTTAATGAGAATCCAAGTTTCAACCTGAAGTCCACAGGGCCTCAGATAACCTTATTTGAACCAAGAAAGCACAGCTTTACGGGCTTGTTTTCCTGGTTCCGAAGAAGCCATCCATGCAACTGAAAACTCCCTTTTTTCTCCCTTTTTTCTCTCTCTGTTTTTTTTGTCTGTCTTTGGTTTTATAGAGTCTGTCATACCCAGCAGCGGTACTTTCCACGTTAAATTGCCCAAGAAAAGAGGTGTAGAGCTTGGAATTACAATCAGCTGTAAGTATTGCTCAGTCTTGCACTAGCAGTTGCAAGAGCTGCTGCTTTCCAGCCTGGCACATCAGAGGGCCCCGATGGAGAGAGATAAGGTTGTGTGGGGTTTCTGTAGAGCTCTCAGGGCTCATGATTTACCCCACACTGAGTCAGGTGTGTGGTTCCTGCCTCCATGACCTGGCAGCTGCAGAGAAAAGCAGCTGCATGAAGGGTTGGGGTAAAGGACGTGTCTCAATTGATCTGTTGATCTGTGTCGCAGATTGGTATTATGTTATTAGCAATATTATTTTTATTTCCTTGGTCACAGTTGTATTATGTTCTTTTTAAAAAAGAATTGCCTGGATATGGTGGGACCCTTGCAGGGAGAATTGGAGGGAGGAGAGCAAGTGAGAGGTGAACCCACAGCCTAAAGGGTAGAGAAGGGAAACTGCCAAGAGGAGGAACATGGATAGATGGACTTTAAAGGGGGAAGGAAGGCACTTTAAGGACAGGAGGGTGCTGGGCAGGGTTTCCCAGGAATTATTGCACTGAGTAACTCCATCCACAGAGGAGGAGATCCATGTGCCAGGACTTGGTGTGCACTGAAAGAACGAGGCATAAACCTTTTTCTTTCTTTTCTCTCTTGTCTGCTCACTTCTGATTAATTATCTTTGTTTCTTCTCTGAGCATAGTTTTCATTTAAAGACATTTTGGTGTCTTTGGAGAGGACACTGTAGGGGGATGATATGGGGAGATCCATCCCAAATTTCGGACTAACTTGGGGTCTTGTTATGCCTCACATCAGTGAATTTTTCCTTTATGGCAAATGCAAGCAGGTCTCAAATCTTTCATTCCTCTTTCACTGCTGGGTAAACTGAGTTAAATCATCTTAGATTTGCCCTGCCACCACCTCCCATCTGAAACAGAACAGCCTGTGAGGCTGCAGTAATGGGATCTCATGTCTAAGCCCTCAGAGCACGGACCCAGCTGTGTCTGGAGAATGGAGTCGCAAGGGACACTTCAAAACTAGATTTCATTAAAATAGATAACCTATTTGTAATTACCTCTTGACATTTACAGCATTAGCTAGTGAGTTAATTGGAGGTGTTCTAGTCTAAGTGGGATGATTCTCAGGAGTGACTTGCACATCCACAGGATGATGGGTTTGCACCCTGTAATATTTCTTCTCCCTCTTCTCAGCTTCTCCTATTTGTGCCACAGGGACAATCCTGAGAAATAACGGCACAGTAGTTAACATTTGGTTTGGTAGCAATTACTGTCTGAAGACATCAAAGTGCTTTCTGAAAGCAGCAGGGTGTCCATAGAAGCATTTCACTGGCAGGGGAGCCGGGAACAGGGCAGCCTGTGCTGGGTTCCAACCTGCTGCCCTGCCCACTGCCTTGGCATTCCAGTCTCAGGTAGCAACCCTTGACAATGGATCTAGTAGCAAAAAACTTCTGGCTTGTACAAGGCCAGGATTTTTCCCCTTTTAAGTTTCAAACTTTAGTTTGTATGTGGGGCTGAAGAGCAAAACTAACCTGGGAGTTGCTGGGAAGAACATTAATTTTTATTTGTGAAGTCTCACTTGAATGGGGTCTGCTTCAGATGTGCATTTACACTTCAAACATATTTTTATGTTGAAAAGGTTTTCATTTGAAATTTGTTTAAAAACTTGATTTAACACACTTGTTTGAAATCACCACTAATAAAAAGAAACTGACCCTTTGGTTTTAAATAGGTGCCCGTTACCCAACTACAAATCAGTTTTTTGATGCTATAAAGGATTTGATCTTTTTGATTGTTGAACATATTTGCAGGATGTTGTTCTAGTTATGCGTACACATAAACTTAAAATACATTTCAGTCCTTTGCTGAGTCAAAGCCAAAATTATATTTACAAATGGAGCAAAAGACAGGCACCCAGAAAATGCAGTGGCAAGAATGAAATGCTAGCTGAATCCTAATTCTGTTTTCATACATTAGTCTGTTTAAGCCTGTGTCCACATGACTCTTAGCAAATCAGATCATAATTTTGTCACTCTGCCTCTGACCAGGCAGATAAATATACCAATTTCAAATATTAAAACCAAAGCAAGCAGCCTTATGGTAAGTACCTCCTGCAGAGACACGATGTGCATGAAGGAGTGTGATGGAAGCAGCAAAAGAAAAGAGGTAAAAATAACTTCTCTGTTTTGCTCAGTTCCTTTCCTTCCAGTTCTGCTGATTTGAATGCTTGTATAGATCTAGAAATGTCTTTTACAGCTTTCCTTCTGATGTGGAAAAGTATATAACTACTATTTTAAAGTAGGGAACTTGGTTAACTGACCTCTTACATTGGATTCATGTTCCCTACTCAGTAAAACTGCAGCAGCTTAAGCAGATGAGGAGGTGGAGGACTCAGTGGAAGATTCCTTGCACTTTCATTGAGTTTCACCTCTCAGCTTCAGCTGGCTCATCTGTGGTTAATTCCTCTGCCTAGGAAGGTTTGCCTCTGCCTTCTTACACAGGCGGAAAGTGTTACGACCTCATCAGAGGAGCACTACAGAAATAAATGTGATCAAGTTCTTGCTGTGCTGTGGCTCTCAGAGCTAATTGGGAGATGGACTAAGTAAAGGGGGGAGAGCAGGATTTGTGATGGATGGATTGGAAGAATTCATGTAATGGAGCTGACTGCAGGAGGAACCATAAATCTGCTGGAAATGCTCATGAAAGGGCTGAAAACCCAGGAGGTTTGTGTATGAGGAGGGCAGATGCTGCTGGTTCTGGGATGAACATAAAAAGAGAGGGGCTGTGCTTGCTCCTGGTGAGGGGCAAAGTTTGCTGACAGCATTTAACCTTCTCAGAGGTCTGAGGGTTTCTGGAAAGAGAAGGCTCAGGCTGGGTAAGTCTGTGAGCACGAATGGGTTTCTTTCCCCTGCTCAATCAGGGCAAAGGGATGCAGCAAATCAAGGTGCATGATGCAAATACATGCATATAGCACTATTTCCACTTCCATCCCCCAAAGGATGGATAGAAAATCCAAGGGGTGAGTCTCTCTCTGACTGTGCTTTGTATTTCTGTGGGATCTTGGTGCCCTCAAGCCTCATGTTAGTCTTCTACATGTGCTAAATGAAGAACACTGAAATTGCCTCAGGTATGCTGCTCCATGTGCTTCATCCAGGGGTGAAGGGACACGAAGCCGCCTAAACTGCTCTCGTTTCCTCCATACTCTGGTGTCTCAGCCTCTGTCCCAGGGACAAGGGCATTTTTTTACAGAACAGCTGCTCTAACTGAAGAGCAAAGGGTGCTCCTTTCCGCTCTGAGAGCTGTGTGGGCTCTGAAGCTCACTTGTTTGCAGGGACCTCTGAGGCTCTGAATGGAGAGGATGCAAAAATTGTGCAAATTGAGAGTTTTGACACAGGGATGTGAAAATTTGACTCTTGTTAGTTTGAACTACCATCTCCATTAGCAGAACACATCTCAAATGCTCTCATCTTGCTGGCTCCATTCAGTCCTAATGATACAGTTATGCCTTTGTAGGTTTTCTGTAAATCTCTTAAATTACAATCTCCAGCAGTAAGAAGCTAATAGTCATGTATTCTTGTATGTTCAATACCTAACCTCTTAAAATAAGATATGGATTTGTTATTAGCCTCTGGAAAATGATAGTTGATTACATGAAAGATTGCTTTTCGTGTTGAGAGGGTATTTTTTTCCCCCTGTCTCAGATATCCTCTCCAAGGGCTAGTTGTGACATTCACTGTAGGGTACAGGTGTGTTGATGTTGCTGTTTAAAGAGATATTGAAATTAGCATTCATTTTAGATGTGCATAATGCTTTGTATAGCATGTTTATCAAATTACCTTTCTATATCTTAACAAATCAATCCCTGTGCCCTTGGTGTGAAGTACTGCAGATAAGGAGTAGGCAGTATATCTGCTTGCAGGTGATAAAACCGGAATTTGGGTAGATAGATAACTTCGATTTAGTCACTTAAGCAGTGTAATCACTGTCCTGGTGAGAAGATGGATTTCTGAGCCGAGCAAATCTAGTTTTGCTGGTGCTGGATTAGCCTGTGCCCTGCCACCAACCCGGCAGAACGTGTCTGCAGGCGGCAGCGAGCCTGGCACCGCCTGTCCTGCCCCTCGCTCACACTGCAGCTTCAGCTGAGCTTTGCAGCTGATTCACTCTGGTGCTTTTATCCAAGTGGGATATTCTGATCTGGTTTTGCTACCTGGAGATTGTGAAAGGAAGTAGATCTGTGACGGAGCAGATATCCTGCTGGAGGCACTGATAATTTGTGCACCTGTTGCTAAACTTAATGAATGATAGAGAAAGAAGTTGGGTACTGAGGTTTGATTTTCACTGCTGCTTTTTGTAATCAATTCTGATTTGCTTTTTTTGTTTCCTCATTCCTTAGGTATCCTGAGATTATTTGGTTTCTGATTTTCTTTGTTATTTCCATTTTAAAAATGCTTTCTTATTTAAATGCATTCTTATGGCATTATTGCAATTTCTTTAATTACACATTGGCAGGGTGTTTCTTTGGCTTGGTCAATAATGAAGGACATTTATAAGGGGTTGATGCCTGTGAAATATGTGCTTGTGCTCCTTGGAGAGGAATAACTTACCAATACAAGTCATTATGCATTCTATTAAAAACACAAACCGGACATGTGTTCCTGGCCTCGTCATCCATCACAGCGCAAACACCGAGCGAGCCAGAATCCCAGCAGAGGTGGCGAGAGACTGAAAGCAATTTATAAAAACTAAATAACAGTATTGATCAATTCGCCTTTTTATCACTGCCCTGTCACTACCGCCAAGCACTGTTTTTGTTTCGAGTTTCTCCCCCACCACATGCTTCTACCTTCAACAGCTGTTGATTTATGGAGCTTTCTCTGGGCCACTGGAGCAGATTTAAACTTATCTTTTGTACTGGTAAACCCACCAAAAATACAAATGTATCTGAGAAAGAATCTGTTTCCACCTGAAGTGGTTTGCCCTGGCAGGTGGAGGCCACAATCAGAATATCTGCTGAGACTGTGCATGGATGGGTTTCTGAACATCAGCTCCTGCTTCTGTGCCTCAGTCCATCTCTTCCCTTGACTTCCTTTGCTGCCATGTCCATTTCACATGTAGGAAAGCAAGACCCAGAGGTGAGGCTTGGTGTCCAAGCCATGTCTTCCAGCAGCAGAGTTACCAAAGCAATGTCCTTTGAAGAGAAGAAACCACATGAGCAGCAGAAATGAGTGGATCAAGAGGTTTTACTCATATATGCAAGTAACTAGATGCCAAAGACCCCAGCCCTTATAAAATAATAATGTAGTTTAAGTCAAGTTTTTTAATTGTAGGCAAATTGGAAATCTCACTAGGAATCTGTGTATCTGACGGCTCTGACCTACTCTGAGCCACCATTTCAGTGAAATTGCAGGTCTTTCACCTTTAGACAGGCAGCTGTTACACAGAGGGACATTGCCAACCCTGTGTGAATGGCCCAGGATGGTTAAAAATGTGGGTGTCAGGAGTGGTCAGGACAACCTGATCCCAGCAGACAGGCAGAGAGCCCATCTTGGCACTCTGCTGGAGTGCCAGGAAGGGCTCTGGAATGCCAAAAGTAAATTAATTGAGTTAGTGACTACTAGTTTTTAGAATGAACAGCAGGTGACTGTTTAGTGCTGTGGGATTTCATTATCTTGACTTTTTAATCTTACACCTCTTGAGAGAACATGGTTATTAATGAAGTCTCTCTAACTTACACTTCAGATTTGATGGTTTTATAAAGCCTTTGCGTTTTACACTAAGTGATTGTGTAATGTGATGATGCTCCATCCCTGGAAGTGTTCAAGGCCAGGTTAGATGGGACTTTGAGTAACCTGCTCCAGTGGAAGGTGTCGCTGCCTATGGCAGCAGGGTTGGAAGGAGATGATCTTTTAGGTCCTTCCAATCCAAACTGTTCTGTGATGATTGTTTAAAACAGAGGGCTGCCATTTATTAAAGTTTAGGTGCTCTGTTGTTAGGAATAGTTGCATGCAGTTGTACATGGTTCTTCCATTTAAGTGAGGTCTCGAGAATTGGTTTTGAGAGCAAAACTTCCAAAAAACCCCCTGCAAACAAAACCCAGAATGATTTTTCCTTAAAACTTGCTTTGTTTCTTTATGGACAAAGCACTTGGTTTGTTACCGAGACTTCTGATATGGGAAGCTTGTGCTGTGTTCAGTGCTGACAACAATTGTGGAGCTGCCGAAGGATGAGGTTTCGTTCTCTGCTCAGAGACTGAATGTGGGCAGGATCCCTCCACATGTCTCAAGGCTTGCAAGGCAGATGCTGAGATAAACATAATTTCTGCAGAGCTTGAGGCATGTTGTTGTCTCTACTGGCATGCTTTTTTTTTTTTTTAAAATTCTTTTCTCTCTTTTTGTGTGTTCATGGTCTCTGGACACATCATTCCAGCTGTGACTGTGCCATGTTAGAGATGACCATCCCCAAACCTGCCATTGGGACTCTGGAGAGCCTCCCTAACCCCTTTCTGTCACACTGCCTCTGCTTTGAAACTAGTAAACAAACCTTGCAGTGAAAAGTATTTTTGCTAACCTGGATTGTTTTGACAGAACCAGGCTGGGGAGTGATTAAACATGCAGCAATGCCAGCCTGACCTGGGGCTCAGGGTGTGCTCACAGGGTCTCCCCTCATCACTGCTCAGACCACCACTTTGCACACCTCTGTCAGCAGCAAATACATCTCCTATATTGAGAAAGAGAACACAAGTAATAATTATCAGGGTGATACAACTCTGTCCCCTGTGCTGTTAGTCCATGGTGTGTGGCCTTCTCAGTGTGGGTATTTCTGTGCCTGCTGCACCCCATCCTTCCTTCCCACTGTTGAGCTCTCCCCAAGTGTATGTTGTTCTATCTGCAGTCTGGTCCATGCTGTTGGCAAGTTGAATACAGGTACAAGCCCTCAGTGAATCTCCACAACACGTTCCTTTCTTTTTGATCCACATCCGAAAGCTGAACATGAGTGTCCAGTCCAAAATTGTCTGGCACCACACTCCAGTAAGACACGGGGAAATAATTCCTCCAGGCTCTGTACCATTCAGCAGTTGAATTGCTGGGACTGTTATAAAATCAGTCACAGTCTGCTCGTTGCTGTCTGACCTCACTTCGCGACTCAGCCCTGCCGTGTCTAAGATTGGCTGTCTTTTTGCTCTGTTCAGTACAGAAGGTTTAGTTATTTCTGGGAGAGGGTATCCTTAAAGGTGTTGGGTTAGCACATATGTTTTTAAATCTCATAAATGAATGTAAACAACAGAAATATCTAGAGCAGAGAGGTTGGTAAGCACTTATTATGTCTGACTTTCTGGGTCTCTCTAACTGCTGTTCAGGCAGGTGGATCTTCATGTAGTTGGTGCCACGTGCCTGACAGATATTTTAATCTCTGACCTGCACCTGATATGTTCAGATGCTGTGAGTTTCTTCCTTCCCACACAGTTTTTGTGAGAAGCTGAGAAGCTCTGTCAGCTTTAAATGAGGCAATGCAATTCCCATAGCAAGGCAGGAGGGAGTGATGCGGGGTGGAAAGGATGCTCTTGGCGCCTGTTTGGTGTGTGGATGACAAAGAGGTCAGGAGGGGTTCGAGTCATAAATCTCTCTTGGGTTTCTCGAGAGAGCAGCAAGTCTTGCAGGCAAATCTGAAAATGCAAATGCTCCCAGAGATGTGTACTCACATCTCTCGTGGGCTGAGAAAGTTATCAGGGTTGGGCAGGAGAGAACAGTTGGAAATCACCCCTTCCAGCTCCAGCACAGACCAGCCCTGATTCATCCAGTTGTATGTTAAAGTGGCTTGGGGAGCTGAACCAGCTGGAAAACAGTGTTATATCTAATTTTTGCTGGGTTATTTTCCACCTGGAAGATGTCCCAGCCCCACTTCAAGACCACAAAAATGCTTGTGTTAACCACAAGGCTGAGCTGGGTGCTCTCTAGGCAGCAGTGCTAAGGTCTGACTGCTGCCACAGCCATTGACTCACTTGTCTTGTGTCTGAGGTGTAGGTGAGTGGGTGCTTGCCAGGGCTGGGATGGGGCAGTGCCACCGCTTGCTGCTGGACACCACATGTTCTCCCCTTCAGGGGGGGAGTGCAAAGGGAAATAATGTGGGTGAAGGGCAGCCAACCAACTTTTGCAGAGATTTACTACTTTTTTTTCTGGTGTGGTTTCCAGAGTTCAAGTGCAAAGCATCGTTTTGTGAAGGGAATATAAATCCCCTTTCCTTACAACTCCTTTTCCCTATCAACCATCCCTGTCCTGGGCAGCAGGCTCTACACCAAGCTTTGTACCCTTGTGTCTCCCTTGCAGCTGCAAGCAGAAAACCTGGGGATCCTTTGATCATCTCTGACATCAAGAAAGGGAGTGTCGCACACAGGTGAGCGCAGAATTTCCCGTCTGCCAAATCCATTGCAAAATGTCCATCCATGATAGTTAGAATGTCTACCAGAGAAGCAGAATGAAGCCCAAGCAGTAGCGTTTCAGTTTGGATTTTGCCAACATTCAAGAAAATCTCAACCCTAGAGGTTTATTTTAGACCACAGCAGGATTTGCAATAAAACTGTCTGTACTGAAGCAAGTAGAGTTAAGCTAATGGAGAAGGTGGCCAGGGCACCGATTCAGATGTCTGCTGACTCTCTAGGAGATGGATGTTTAGCATTTAAGAGCATGTGGTAAAGGGCTTCATATATCCCATGAGGTGCTATGGCTCATCAGGTAGTTTGCCATGTTCCAGCTCCTGCTCAGGTGAGCAGAGTGAGTGAATTGTGAGCACTGGTGGAGAACTGTGCAAATAACTCGGCATTTATTGACTTCACCTCTGATCCCAACACCTCATAGCAAGGCTATCAGAGGAATTTAGTGTGGCTGCAGGCTCATTTCTGAGAGTGCTCACACAGGAGTTTCCATAAGTGGTAGAATATCTGTCAGTTAAACATGAGGTATTTTCAGTGCTGTAGGTTACCCAGGATGAGTATCTAATCTTCCTGCCTGGTTCTGTGTTGATGCATGCTCTACACAAACTTCCTCTCTTGAAATTACAGTTGTCCCAGACTCAGTTCATAGTTGTTTCCCAGAAAAGATGAAGGACAGTAAAAAGTTAATATTGTCATTTCCAGTGCAGAACTGAATGTGCTGTGGGATCTGAAAGGCAAATACAAATGTAGTTTTAGTTTTCTTTTCCTCTCCATGTAGAACTGGCACCTTGGAGCCCGGAGACAAGCTGTTAGCCATTGATAACATCCGACTCGACAATTGCTCAATGGAGGATGCTGTGCAGATTTTAAGGCAGTGTGAAGACCTGGTCAAATTGAAGATTAGGAAGGATGAAGATAACTCTGGTACAGAATTCCTGATGCAAAATGGTGCCCATCCACTGTAATGACATTCCCAATAGGTAGTGCAAACTAACAAAGATAAGGGCTGCTGCTGTCCGGTCACCACTTTCCAATTGATTATAGTCTGTTTCTGTTACTCTGCCCTTAAATGATGTCTGGAAGGTTAAAATCCTGTTTGGTATGAGCATGGCTGAAGACTTCCAGCTTTTGCTTCTGAACGCTGCAAGTCCTTCCTATGACTACTTTCATATGGCAAATTAAAAAAAAAATTCAGCATTGCTGTTTTCTCTTTCAGATGAGCAGGAGACAACTGGTGCCATTATCTACACAGTGGAACTGAAGCGATATGGGGGCCCCTTGGGAATAACCATCTCCGGGACGGAGGAACCTTTTGATCCCATCGTCATTTCAGGCTTGACTAAACGAGGACTGGCAGAGAGGTGAGGTTTGGGGGCAGAGTGGTGTGTCCTGCTGAAACCAGAGACCTTGGGCGTCTTCTGACCTGTCCTTGCTGGTTGCTTAGTCTGTTCCATGTGGGGTGTCTCAGTGCAGAGCTGGTGTGCCCAAGCAGCAGGCATTCATACTGCATGAATGTGGGAGCAGATTTACCTTCAGCCACCGGGGAGGTTGAATGTGTGTGTGCCTGCGTCTGAATATATGTGCATGCGTGGGTTTTAAAGGATCAGGACATTCCTGAGAGTATAAGGTGGAACTGAGTCATACACTGTATCTTAATTAATCTGTCTGTATGGTAGCTGTGACTTGTAAATAGATCATTTCTGCAGCCCTGACTCATGCTTCTCTAAGGGTCTCTTTACTTTGTGCTGCCTGACAGGCAGAACAGCAGCAAAAAAAACCCAGAACAAACAGGTGTAAAGTGTAGGACCTTGGGGAGGTTTGACTGCAGATCTGGCCTTTTGGTTCTTTCTGTTTCAAGGCTGCACTCCCTCTTAGCTGGACTGTGAAACACCCAACGCCTCTTTCTGTCTTGGGTTCTCAGAGCTCTCAGCATGCTGCTGTGCATTTCCATTGCTTCCTTTTGGTGCAGAATGTAGAATGTCTGTGTCTCCTGGGAAGGAAGAGGGATGGACTTAGTCATTAGTGATTCTTCTCTTTGGGGATTTTCTATCACTGCCAGGCACTGTAGGATTCAGTCTCTTTCCCTATGAAATAATAGCCACAGAGTATCTGAGGCTTTTCAGCATAGCAGTTCTGCACTGTACCTGCAGCTCAGCGTGAGAGAGGTTAAGGACAGCCAGCTCAAACACTGTCAGGTGTCAGAAGACAGTCTCATACCCTTGTTGGTCTTGGTTCCCTTTGCAGTGCTGTGGCTGTTCCTCCCTCAGACTCAGATACACATTGGTGATGGCTCCGTGGAGAAACGTAGTGCTGTGGTACTACTGAATTTTGATCAGGAGTGGGCAGGCAGTGAGGGATGAAAAGCCTTGTGAGAAGAGCAATGGAGCTGTTCAGCCTGTTCACTGTGCCTGACTAGCAAACAGCAGTGCCTGTGTGCGGGAGCAGCGAGGGCTCGGAGCAGCGCAGGGATGTCTCTGGATAACCTTGGCTCCCTGTGGGGAGGGTGAGGAGCGCTGCGATGAAAGCTGCCTGCAGGAAAGGTGCATTTTTTTCTCCTGTGAGTAACAGAAAGGAGTGATGTGACCTTGTAAAGGGAAGAGGGTCGCTCCTGGTGTTATCCTAAATTGTCCCTTTCCTGATGTCACTACCTTTCTCTGTGCCACAGGCACCCTTAGCCAGGCTCTGAAGGGTGGGAGAGGTTTCTGAAGGACAGGGAGCTGGAGCACAGGATGTGCTTCGGCAGCACTGACACAGAGTGGACCAGAACCTGGTGTGTGAGAACAGGAATGCACTGGCCAGTCTTGTAGAGGCACAAGTGAAGGTCTGTGCTGTGGCTTGGGCTGCTGGCAATGGGGAAGGCAGGGTGTCCTCTAGGATCTGTCACACGCCTGTCACAGTGGGTGACAGGCTGCCTAAGCCTTCAGATTCAAACGACTTAGGTTTTATCTTGACCTTGAACATTTTCCTCCTTGTCAGTGTCTGATCTTATAGAAACCTGCAAAGGCAGCTCAGGCTGTTGGATCAGTGTTGAGCTGTGGTTCTCTCCCATGTTATTCCCTGTTTCCCCTCCTTCAGTGCCTGCAGATGGCTTAAGCCTGTGCCGTGAGAGCTGTTTTCCTTCTTCTTGAGTAAAGGAGTGTGCCTAAACAATATTGTTCAGTTCTGGTCAGGGTGTAATGGTTCTCCAAGAGAGCTATCACTGGCATTTTAAAGTGCCTGACCAGCCTTCTTTAATGCTTCCTACTCAAGCAGGTGTGGATGCAGAAGAGTTTGGTCCAGGAGTGTCCAGCACCAACACATATTGGCAGGAGGAAACGGGATGGTGGGCCTGCCCATGTGCCAAGTCAATCCGTACCACATGCATGCAACCACATCTCCAGTGCTTCCTGGGAAGTGTTTGCAGCCCCTTTTACACCTTTTCACTTACCTGCTGCTCAATTCTACTCTTGCGTGTGCCCTCTGAGCAAGAAGGGACATGTAGCACGCAGCTCCTCAGGCTGCTTTGTGTTTGAGATGAAGTAAGGACTGTTGGTAGTGATGGAGAGGCATGAGGGTCATTGGCTAGAATCTGCTTTCTCTGTCATTCCTGCATAGCTTCTGTCTACTTGTCCTCATGTGCGGGGCTAAGAGAACTGAGCTTTGATTTGCTTTCTCCCCCTTGAGGAAACATGGCTGAACACGACCTTTCTTTTTAATTGTTTCTGTATTTTGCCCTGCTGAGGGACTTTGACAGTTACTGCAGGGCAGTGGTGTTTTTAGAGCCGGGTGGTGGGGTTGGTGTCTTGTATAGGAGGTGTGTCCCCATGTCAGATTCAGGGATCCAGCAGCAGACCCTCAAATGCTGAAGCACCGCAGTGAGCAAAGGACGACTGACTGTAAACTGCCAGCAGTTTAGCTTTGGGTTTTTTTGACTGTGTAGATGAAACTTTTAAGACATATACTTCGGTTCCAGTTTGATCTGTGATTTATATGAATGCATGAGCTTTCCCTGCCAGCTTTTCCAGGCTGATTTAGGTGGGGCAAGACGGACATCTAGTGGCTGGTGGGAACCATGATGGCAGTGCTCGAATACAGCAGTCTGAGCAGTCCTGCCTGCTGTTTGGCTGCATTTCCTCATTTGATATATTCATAGTGGATGCTTCACAGCAGTGTGTCTACAAAAGTTTGATGTTTTGGGGAAAGCCAAGTGGCTGTTTTTCCTGCAACAACATATCAAATTCCAGTTCTGCAGGAGCAGCAGTCCAGTTTGGAGATGCAACCTGAGGGAGGCACTTTGCCATGGACAAAAAGATATTGCAGTCCAGATTTGCATCTCCTCCTGGCTCCATCACACAGGTTCTTGATAGCAGAACCTCATGCACTGCTGGAGATGGTTGCTGCTCTCATGTGCTGGCATTAGGGAGCTGCAGTGTGAGTGTAGTGAGCTTGATCCAGCCACTGGTGAGCATGAACTCCAGCCTTGGCAGCCAGCTCTAGTGATGGACACATCCTGCCCTGCTGGCTCTTCCTGGAGCTGCAGCAACACTGGGAGAGGTAAATTGAGCCCCTGTTTGTGAGCAGACACGAAGGAGAAGGATAGAGAAGAAAGGAAAAAGTGCCTTGACTTGTTAGTTTGCTCCTGGCTGTTGCTGAAGCCTGAGGATTTACCTATCTGAGAGGAATAGCCAATGCTGAAACATGGCTGTGGAATAAAATGAAACAACCTATTCCAGAGCTGATGGAAAAAGTCACAGGAGTATAGCTGTGCAGGGGTAAATGTTAAACATATCATGAACTGCAACTGGTTCAGCTTGAGCTTGCACACACAGTCTGTCTGTGTTGAGCCATTTTGTTTTTTTTTTCCAGTAGGTTTCTAGGTTTGTCTCATAATTTCTTCCTGTCAGTGTGAACATGTCCTTCAGTTCCACATGGGATGGCAGGTGGACAGCACACATTAGAAATGCTTGTGCTTTTAACTCCATTGCTTTGAAGGGCTGTAAGTTAGTCTGCAGTCTCAGTTCCTGAGGGGCCTGGGATTTTGTGGAATTCATTTGTTGCCATGCGTATTTGTATGTATATACACATGGAAGATGGGGAGGAGGCAGATTCCTGGTAGTGGTGATGAAGAGTAAATCACAAGAGGAAACAAAGACATATTGGAAAGTGCTGAGAGTTGACATGTTCTTGCTTCAAATGACAACTGAATGTCCTGTCTCACAGAGGTGAATTGCTTCTCTGGAGTTTCTAACAGTGCCTTTTCTCTCCAGGACCGGAGCCATCCACATCGGGGACCGGATATTGGCGATCAATAACGTGAGCCTCAAGGGCAAACCGCTGAGCGAGGCCATTCACCTGCTGCAGATGGCAGGAGAGACAGTCACCCTGAAGATCAAGAAGCAGACAGAGAGTGAGTTGGGGAGCCTGGTTTGGAGTGGGAGGGTAAAGGCACACCCTGGCAGGGACCCTGGGCTGTGGAGTAGGTAGTGCATGTGTTGTGAAAGGTTACATGAGGCAGCGTGGTAATGGTGTGGCTGGGCACAGAGGGAAAAGGTGTGTATTTGTTGAACTTCTGACTCACAGATGGAAAAAAAAAAAAGGCAACACAGGGTCTCTCTGCGATGCTGGGAAGAGATGAAACAGCAGGTTTATTGACGATAGTAATTTTTATTTCAGATCGACACCTTGTACTGTTGTTGCCATTCCCTGTCTGTGTGGGTGTTTTACACAGAAATGAAGCAGAAGTTGCTTTTAAAAGTAGAAGAATGTGGGAGTTTTAAAAAATATAACTCTTCAAAATGAGCAAGGGGACTCTGAGCTGGTAGAATCCATGGGAAAAAAACTCCCACCTTTAATTCAACTTTTTGAAAACAATTGGCAATATATCCCTTTTCCTGGCTTGGGGTCTTAAGGTCATCTTTCAAAGAAAACTTCACTTAAAGAACCCCTTCTCATTCTTCTGACAAGCTTACTATAGGTTTGAAGCTGTTCTTGACATGGTATCAAAGAGCAGAAGCGTATTACAGTGGCAGGCCACTGTTTTCTGGGGACAGAGGGGTGATTGGCAAAACCAGGGATCATGAAAACTTTTCTCCCCAGTTGCAAAATCACAGTCAAACAGAGGCTTTTTCATCGAGTTCAGAAAATAACAGGTACATTCTGGCTTCATTCCTGTCTCCTCCACACCCAGTATTTCCCTTTTTTTCTTTTTGGTGCCATGCTTCTGCAATGTGTAGATTTGGTTGGACCTACCCAGCCAGTGGACCGTGGTGCTGTGGGAATTAGAAGAAATCAAGCTTTTCCAAGCAAGAGTGTCTGATGGGATGCCTGTCCTGCATGTGAAAAAGTGACATCACTCTTTAACATAGAACATCTGTAGGCCTCGAAGCAGTTTGCAGATGTTTGGCAATGCACCTATTTCACAAATGGTGGAAGCCCAGGCAGGGAGTGGGGACTCGGCAAATAGAGGTGGAATTGGAGAACTGATTCCTCTTCAAGAAACCCCAGTCTCTTCCCCCATAGCCAAGTGTCTGATCCTTGGTCTGAAATGCTCTTTTTTCCCCTCCTGCTGACACTTACCATTATCACAGCCACTTGGTGAAATAATTGACATGCAAGTGCCAGTTGGAGACTCGTTAATCATTCTGAGAATGAAGCAGGTGTAATTGAAATTTCAAGGTAATCTTGAGTTAATCATGGTGAGCAATCTTCTGAATGCTTGGAAAATAGGGACTTTCAGGACACCGGGCTTTGTTTGGTAAAATAATCTGTTCTCATTGACAAATTCAGACTTTCAGAGGGCTTTTTATCCCTCCAGTTGGAGGTACAGGGTGTGGATGGCTAACAGGATATCTAATCAACAAAGACTTTAAAATATTCAGTACAAAGAAATGCTTGTGCTGAGAAACCATTCCTTGCATAGCTTTTTTCTGAAAGGGAATTTGATATAATGATAATAAGGGCCTGTTAGTACTAAAATAATGAAAGGGAAGGTCTGAGCTTCATCATTCACATTCAGCTTCCATTTTCCAATCACTGATCAGGGGAATTTCAGCCTCAAAATACCAGGCCCAGGAATTCCACTATTGTCATGAGACTGCATGGGAGACTCTGGTGAAGTGATTAGCCTTGGATTGTTACAAGGTTGTACAGTCTTGGGAGGGGACTGTAACTTCAGTGGTGGTGTTTGGGACCAGGTTGCTTTGTCACTGGACTCTCATTAACACATTTCCAGCAAATTCTGCAACCAGTACCTTGCCCTGATGCTGCTCTGAGTATAAAGGAGGTCCTTGGAGACCGGAGAAGCTATGGGGTATTGCATGCAAGGGCTAACACTTCTCTGGACAGGGCTGTTTGGAGGAAGCTTCCAAAGGCACAAGAAGATGTGCTTGTGAATAGAGATTAGGTCCCAACTCTCTCATATGTGGTAATCCTCAAATCCCCGTGGCTGCTCCTTATATTCCATGTGCTAAAAACCCAGAAAGGCTTTTTTTTTTTTTTCTTGATTCAGCTTGAGATAAGAGTAATGCATTAAATCCTTTCAGCTTCATTGCACATGCCTTTCTCAGCTACTTTTGAGGAGCTACAGAGGTGCTTTAAAGACTTACAGTACCCGGGCTAGCTCCTGTGTCAGCATAAGCTTTTCCCTGGGGCTTGCTCTTTGTGCTAAAGGATGTTCTGCTTCCAGAATCCTATCCCAAGAAGTCGGGGAGTATAAACGAAGTGAGCGACCCGGAAGATGAACTGACAGACTCCCAGAAAACTAGCAAGCTGTCTGAGATATACTCCACCACAATGCCTAGCATGGACAACACTGTGGAGTCCTGGGATGGCTCTGCCATTGATACTGGCTATGGAAGCCAAGGTAAGCCAGGGTCATCTTTTCCTAGGGATCTCTGGGCCAAGGTGAAGACAGACAGACCTCCAAACCCGTGTGGTCTGTCTGGCTCTTGTCTCCAAACATGAGCCAAAGCCCGTGGCCTGACCGCATTTTCATGGTCTCTTGCTTTAAAACGTATTTTAAAATGCACTCCTGTGGTGCTCTGAGCTTAAGTATCTAGTTTAGTCTTTTATTGGCACATTTCTTCTGGCTTATATGGTATCATACTGTTCTCATAATTTTCAAAACCATTACAGCACTTTAAAATTCGCATAATCAGAGACAGTATTCACTGGTGATATGTTTTACAGAGTGTTTGGTCCGTAGCTCACTTTTAACTCTCCAGAGAGACCTTGTAGGACATATTAATCCTCTTCAAGATGTTTTAAAATCCACAAGAATGTCTTGTGACTAGAAGCACTCACTTAACAAAGTAATTAAGGTAGTACTACAAGAAAGTATCTTTAACTCTCTAGTGAGTGATCAGATAAACAGATGTCTTCGAGACCAGGTTTATTCAGCTGTAGCTTCTGGCAAACATATGGAACTGGGATGGAGGGTGCTCTAGTCACAGGGATAGATTTTTATTTGGAGAAAAGGACTGTAATATAGTTATTCCAGTTCAGATTTAGTGACATAAGTATTAACCTGTGTTGAAACAAACCAAAATCCTGAATGAATGCTGCAACAGGAAATTGGTGGAAAGACTCCTGCCCAGACCAGAATGTGAAAACAGGTGGGATGCTGCAGGATGCTGCTGCAAAGCACCTTCACTGTGCTGAGCAAGGTGTGTGCTGTGCTCACTGCACTCTGGCCTAGAGAAGTTCAGAGGATATCACCACCCTTGCGCTCTTTCCCCATTCCTGCTTCTTCCTTCAGTCTCCATTGGGCTGAAGTCTTAATTTGGGAGCACAGTTGGTACTGGAGGCTTCATTAAGGAGGAATCCCCTGGCCTTCATAATGCTGCAATCCTTCTCCATCTAATTGAATACTAACACAAGTTGGACACTGGAAAGTGATTGCGTTACCGGTAAATTGAGAACAAGTAATTGAGCACAGAGCCCCGGGGAGTGGGGCTGATGCCAAGTTGCCCAACATCCACAGCTTTGCTTCAGGGGCTCTCTTGTCTTCCCTGGTAATTGCACTTGGCTGCATGGTGGTGTGCTGGTGCTGGCTGGGAAGGAGGATGCTGGAACGTGGGGAGAAGGGTACACAGGGTTGTCCCTAGGATGGGCAGGGAAGGCAGGATGCAGGGAAACCTGGGATGCACAGACCCTGGAGACTGAGGTTTACACTCCAAATGGAGAACTACAGATCACACTCTGCAGCCTTGTAAGTTTTAGGTTCATCCACAGCATTAAGAAATAATTCAAGGAAGGATTTGGGTAGGGGAGCTGCGCTGGGCCTGGTGGGAACATGCCACCAGGTGGCTCTGAATCCCAGGGATCCAGCCCTTCTCCCTTGAAGCTGGAAGTGAATCTATAATGGCACCAAGTGACTGCTCTGCACTCAGGCCAAACCTGCTGCCCCCCCACTGCAGGGACCTGCATCCAGGGCCCTTGTCCTGCAGGCAGTGAGTGCTCCCGACTGCTGTGAGATGTTGGCAAGCAATTTTCCTGGGGCTCTCTCCAGAGAAGTCTAACCTTTGAAAACATACAGAGGAAACACTCAGCTAAGTGAAATAACAGGCCTTGGCATTTTCAAAGAAAGTGTTGGCATTGTCTTTGGGTATTTCCAGTGCTATTAGCTGTTTAGGAGGTCAAGTCTCCCTTAATTATGTGTTTCTCCGTTACTTCTTCCTGTTGGCTTGGCACAGTGTGCGATGGGAGCATGTAGTGTTTCTTGGAAAGACTCTGAGGTTTTCTCTGAAACACTGAACAGGGATCAGGAGGTGAGCAGGGGGCTTGGGAGATTTATTTCCACTGCAGATGGCACTGATACTGCTGAGGAATGGTCTGTTTTGAAGGTTTTCTGTTCAGAAAGCTCCTCACAAGACCTGGGAGTCTTGTGACTTGGTAGTAATGGATTTGCATCTCTGGAGTAAGACACTGCAGTACAGAAAAGTCCGTGGGGGCAGAGGTAGTAAAAATTGCCTGGTTTCATCCTAACAGTCCTTACTGATGTCCTAGAAAGTGTGATACACATGAGCCTCCCCTGCTCTCAAACCAGCAGAAATTTTCATCCTATTCCTTGCCTTTCACACATGTGTCCCTGAAGCAGCTTCGTGTACCTGCACCAGTTGATCCCAAAGGCACGGGAGGGCTGAGGGAACTGACTGGCAGCTCTCAGGATCAGGGCTGACTCTTCCTCATTACCACTGCTGAGCACACTGGAGCTGTAACCACCATCAGGTACCCTCAGCGCCATTGCACTTGTTAAGGGAGACTCGTGCTTCTGGATGCAGTTTCTTTGCTGCTGTCCTTTCCCATTCTGTTATTTTTTTCACACTGTCCATTAGATCACAAACACAGCTTAGAATATAAATGAAGACTTTTTTTTCCTAATAGAAATCAGGCCTCCAAATCCTTCAAAATGAATGGGATTGGACATGCTGAAGGAAGCTTGGCAGGATCTTCTCTTTGCCCTTTGAAGGACTCGTATTTAAAAGTGGCTGATTCAACGCCATCATTTCTGCTGGGTTCAGTGTGGAAACAGGAGCCATTAACCAAGGCTGGAGCTGGCTGGGGACAGGGCCTGCATCTGTGGGTACGTGTACTCCCAGGGCTGTGGATCCCAGACCCACACCGTGAAGCTGCTGAAAAGCAGGGGAGCAAAGGAGAAATGGGGCACCCCCATGTCAAGATCCTGAGAAACTGCTTTGGTTAATGCCAGAAAAGATGGGACGAAGAACCACTTTCAGATGACTGAGACGGAAGCAGTATGCAACCCATGTAGCCCCAGGTTTGGGACCTAGGGAAGGCTCTCCTGGGTCAACGTGAACTTACTCCATTTGGGGTTTCTGACCAGATATTGCCCTTCCTCTTTCTCCACTCCCTCTTGTCTTCCCTAGGTACGTACATGCCTCAGGCTGCAGGCATAGCCCTGCATCCACATGAGTGGAGACACAGCAGGCAAAAGAGCAGCACCCCTCCAGGGGACCCCAGAAAAAACTACCCCTACATGGATGGCAGCTTCAGTGAAGATGACTGGGACAAGCCCAGCAGGTACGGAGGGGTTGGGAGGAGGTAGGGAGGTGCATTTGAAAAGTGGGTGTCACTGCACAGGGACAAGGGGACATGGGAATGTGGTGGAGCAGCCAAGGATGTCCCAGTCTTGGCATTGGGCAGCCATGGGGAGGGGTCCTGGGGTAAACCAGCTCTGCTGAGCCATCAGTGAGCCTTCACA
This sequence comes from Scytalopus superciliaris, assembly GCA_013400415.1. Classification (NCBI taxonomy): domain Eukaryota; kingdom Metazoa; phylum Chordata; class Aves; order Passeriformes; family Rhinocryptidae; genus Scytalopus; species Scytalopus superciliaris. The sequence continues at coordinate 461,460 of VXBX01006198.1, forward strand.
TGGCCAGGTTACTGTCAGTGTAGCTCTATGGCACCTCTGCCATGGCCAGGTGTACATTTGTCTGGAGTTAGGGTGGTCTCAGCTGCATGGACCACAGGTTCCTACCATGTCCCTTACTCCTGCCATGTCAAGGCTGCAGTATTTTCATGGGTTAGGTGTAATAAATGGATATGGTCAAGGTTGTGCCTGCATGTGTTGGCCAGACTTTTTGAGTGAGGATGCAGCTTTGCTCAATGCTACGAAGCAAAAGAGGCCAAAGCACTCTGAGGTGTGAGGTTGCATGTTCAATGTTAAATCTGCCAAAGCTGTGGCTGGATTCTCTCTCCATCACACTTTGGCTCTTCCAACACCACAAACAAAGCTACTGAACATAGTCAAGTTAATCTCCCAGCTCAGCCAGGTGGGGAAAATCCTGTAACACCTCCTGAGGCCAGGGAGGAGGCTGCAGCTGCCCCTTACTTTGGGTGAAAATCCTGCTGGATCTGCCTTGGCCAGAGGCTTCTCCTTGTTGAGCCACACATAGTGGAAAAGCCCCACTGCTTCAAAACTACCCCTCCCCTCGACATCCTCCAGAGTCCCCATAGTTGTGTGTGTTGTGTTGTTACTGTCGGTTCTTTTTTTTTCTCCTTATTTTTTTCCTTAACTTTTGTTTGTCCAAACAAAACCCTTAGAACATCTCATGGCCATTTCCACCTATTTAAAGATGATCAAACTGGCAGGAAGGCTGGCAGCAGCAGAGACTTTGTTCTTGTTTTGCCTCTCAGCAAGAGCCAGCTCGCAGAGGTCACTGATCCCTCGTGGCCCCCCAGCGAGGCCGCTGACAGCTGAAGTTAGCAAATCTGAGCTCGAAGCCCCCGTGTCCCTAATGAGGACTCCGAGCCCTGATGTCAAAGTGCAAGTGAAATGGTTCATGCCACTGAGCCCTTTTTATTGGGGAGAAAAACAAAATGTCTCTAATCTTGACTGCCTTTAGCCTGGAAAAACCTGCTGACCCAGTGGTGTGGGAGCCTGTTCTGATTCATCCGCGCCCTGGATGTGTTTGTATATTGCTGCTCTGAGAGGCAAGGAACTGGTAGCTGGAAGGGATATTTGCCTCTTTGGGAACCTGGGGGCAGAGGAAGGAAATGAGTAAGGGGGAAGAATCAAAAATTCCTTTTGGGGGGAAATTTTGGTTTGTTTTTATAAAGTCTTGCTGGGTGTTTATTTGACCTTTCTGCCTGGTGTAAAGGCTACTGTCCTTTAAAAGCTGATGAAAGGCAGGGGGTGAATTTAAAATGCAATAAGCCATGTCAGATACTGTTCTTTCCAGGAAGGCCACCCACAAGGAGCAAAAGTGTGTGTGAGTTTCTGCCTGCTATAGATTCTCATTTAAACCAGTGGATGAAAAGCAAAGCATGTGCTAAAGACTTGGCACTTGTTAGAGATCTGGAAGAAGCTCTATTAATAGCCCAAGGGGTCATTATATATTTAATGGAGGCCAACCTCTCTGTGTCTTTTACTCATGTAAAATGTTTTGACTTTGCTAAGTGGCTCTGGTGGATGAGCACCCCTTCTGATCTGTGGAGCTGAATAAGCCACGCAAGATGCTGCCAGATGTTGCAGAGGTGGAGCCTCGTCCATGCAGCTTCTTATAAGATATGTAGAAGATGCAATAGAGCTGCTCTGATGTCACTGTCCCCTTGAGGCCTCTCCCCATGACACATTAGTGGGTTTATTGTGACCTTGATTTGACACCACGTTTTCTTTCAAGGAACTCCTGTTAAGCTGAACACTGATGGGCAGAGTTTTGGTGTTCAGTAAGCAGTGTCCAGCATCACCTACTTTTCTGTCTTGTTCGGAGGACTTTAGCATGTTTAATTGCTGTTTAATTTAGAGGTCTGAAAATTGACCCTGGCTTGTGGTCAGAGATAAGAGATGCTGAAACTGCCAAGGGGGGAAGTTGCAGAACACTCAGCACACGGTGTTCACATTAATGTGTGTTTGTACCAGCTTGAGAGAGGTTCGCTCTAACCTTACTCTCTGTTGTAGAAAAAACTGTGGCAAACTTCACACAGCTTTAAGTGCCAGTGCTGCTATACAGCCAAAAAGCAAAGACCTCCTGAAAGTAACAGCTCAGTTCCCTGGCCATCCCAAAGCAAATGAAACTGGGTTTGTATGGGTTATACGTGACACTGTTGATACTGCTGGCTGTAGAGTACATTTGCTTGTTCAGCCCAGGGCAATCATTTTTATATACATCTTTGCATTATTTACTCTCATAGAGACCTAATGTATTTATCATTTTCTCACCATGTCTGTTACCCTCTGTGTTTTTCTCTCTCTTCTCAGGTGTTCTGTGTCTCAGATCTGAGCTCTATCCCATCAGCCTTTGTACTAACAGTCTCTGAGGCTCCTGGTTTACCCATAATGCATCCTTTTTTCTTTCACTTCTCTATTTCACCAAAACGTCTTCCTAAACCTACAATCTTCCTACAGGCACTTTTTAATTTACCCTTTGAACTTTGACATTACTACACCAACTTAATTCTTCCTTTGAAGGACACTTGCCCCGTTAGTAAATGCATGGAGGTCTCGTATGCGGACTCTTGTTTGAAAAGTTCATATTGTTTGCTTTTGTATATGAAGACTCTTCAAGTCTGCTTTTACTGGTGAGACACTTGCTGTAGCCTTGCGGCTTTCACCCCGCTGCAGAAGAGTGCTGACAATGTTTGGTTCCTACGTTACAACAGATACCCCAACCGCCAAAATGGCCTTGAGACCACTCACGAGGATAATTTTTGGCGTGTTTTTGGAGAAGCTTTGGAGGATTTGGAAACATGCGGCCAGTCTGAACTTTTGAGGGAGATTGAGGTAAATCGCTTTCTTAATTTGCTGCTGATCTGACTGGGTTGCTCTCTCCATAAATGTTAGACTGTTTCCCCCAGATCTGTTAATTGCCAGTAGCATTCCTGCACTGCTGTAAAGAAGGGTTTGGTTTTAATTCCTGTCAGTATTTGTGCTAATGGATAACTTGTCTCATTAGACAGTTGCTTGCGTGTGCTCTTTCCCTGAGCTGATGTCTTATCCACTGGGAATTCCACGCTCTTTTTGCGAACTGTTGCTGGCCAATAATCTTCACATGACTGTTAGCAAGCCTTCCCTATCCAACAGTAAACCCTCTGCTTGGAAAGATGTTGTCTGTCCAAAGCACTTGAAGGCCAAGCAAAAGGAGCCCCCCAAGCTCCCCTTGGGACTGAAGCCTGGGCTTACTTCAAGTACAGACAGGCACAACATCCATCTTGCATTCAGCTGTCACTCTGCCGGAAACTGTTTTAGTGAAATAGGTAATTGGAAGCTTTTCAGCCAGCCTTCCCCATGGAAAAATCTGAGAAAGTAATTGCTTCCTGCAGAAATAAAGGTGTTTCCTCTCTTCACAAACCACTTTCTCTTTTCTTTATCCAAAATGCTTTGGAGGTCATGTTATTGTGTCCGGTTATAGGATAAGGAGCCTGGATTCCTAAGTCATGGGATGCAAATAAAGGCCTCCCTCGAGACTGTGAGACCTGCCCGGCAGGATGGGGCCTGTGCTGCTCCCCTCTCCAGTTCAGATCCCGCAGCCCAAATGAAGGAGCAGGAGTCCATCTCTCCCCCTGCCTTCCAGGTGCAGAGGACTCAGGAGAGCTCCCTGGGTCATGCCCTCCATCGCTCCCAGTGGGACTGGTTTTATGCACAGTTGCATATTGCTGAGGCTTCAGAGAAAAAAAGGCAATTTCTGACTAATTGAAGGTCAAAAAGGAAAGTCCTGTTTTGGCCTGTGTGGTGACAAGGGATTTACTAATTGTCCTTTCCTCCTTGATCCTTAGCAACTGTAAGTGGAGGAGGAAATCTCAATTACATTTATTGTGCTGAAGCATGAAATGTTGCTTTTATTATCTTAACTGCTTAACAAAATGCTGACTTAAAAAACCCCAACAAAACACACACAAAATCCCAAATCCCCAGCCTCCCCAAACTATAACTTTTTCCCTTGATCACTTATTTCCTGGACCTGAATGTATTTAGAAACAAAACTGAGGAGCCACTAACAACATTTCTGAACAGTTGTTGACTGTTTAAGAGAAAGTACCCCTTTCTGTCATGCATAGATGTTTCTCTTCTGCATAATGGCTGACATCTAAATGGCAAAGAAGGGATTTACTGGACTCCCTTTCCTTTTCCAGGCATTCGTGGTGCAGTTGCTGTTTTAAGGCTTTGGAGCTTTGAATTCTACTGAAAGCTGATCATCTCCAGGGTTTTGGGATACTTGGCACATTTTGAGAATTATTTTGAAAGTTCTAGGGACAGAAGGGAAGTGCTGTGTTTTTAGCAGGGGTCTGATGGGTTCAACTCCCCTTTTATCAAATCCAAATTAACAGTGATCCATTCCTCCCTCTCCATGTGCCCAGCCTTCCTGAGGCATGCTGTGGGATGTGCAGTGCTCACTGGGGCTTTTGCTGTATTGTAGGTTTCTCAGCCCCGGATCTGAGTCTCCTGTGATTTTATGACAGTCACAGAATTTATTTTATTTTGACCCTTCCTGCTTCACATTTGAAAAACAAACAAAGAGTCATGCAAGATGACCCAAGATAGCCTGGAAATAGGTTCACACACAGTAGCAATCCGCTTCCAGACTATGGGCATGGGTATAAACAGGCTTTTTCCAGTATGTCTAGTGGAGCGTGTGTCCCTGCTTTGCTTTGAGGGCGGCCAAGACATAAGAAAAATAATGTGGGGCAGCCACAGGCTGGAGAAGTCTGGAATTGCCCTTTCTGCTTCCTGCATTAAACCTAAAGCACCTAGGAAATTGCTTATGATGCTGCAAGAAGGATTTAAATACCTTGAAGACAGAGAAGGAGCCAAATGCTGTTGGGTCTCGGTTGGTTACGGTATTTGCAGCGCCTGAGGGAGGGCAGGAGCACAGTGTGCACGGACCTTCCTGTTGTCCCTGGCTTGGTGCTGGTACAGCACAGCACCCTGGGGGTGTTGAGGCTGCCCGAGGTCAGTGAACAAACATGCCCTGGTTGGCTGTACTGCTGTTTGTTAATCTGCATTTCAAGTATGTGGTAAGTCAGTGTCCTTCCAGCACGTTACAGGTATTTGAGTTTTGCCCAAACTTGAGCTGATCAAGTCACGTGTGAAGACCTGAAAAGTGCAAAGTTGAAAGGTTTTTGGTATTTTATCCATCCCTGTTTGGGATAACAGGGGTAGTGGTGGCATTTTCCTACTGCCACCATAATTCACTTTATTTGCCTTTGTTTCAGCTTAAAGCAAAGAGCTGGAGGGTCTTGATTAGTGTTTTAGTTGTGTGATATTTCCCCTGTGCACAGGAGCAATTGCTCTTTGACTTACCATGTTTAGTGTTGGAGAATTTTGCTATCTGCTCCCTACCTTTCCTTTCCTCTCCTTTCTTCTACCTTTTGACATTTAATAGGACTGCAGACCCCTGAAGCCTGAACTTTGAAATTACAGTTTTCATTACGCTCTTTAAATGGACTCTGTGACCTGGAGCCAGCTGAGGTTCCACAGGCTGGATTCTTTACTCCTTCGTTAGCTTTGATCAATGTAATCTCATTAGTGAAAAGCATTGCCAAATGGAGTCGAATCTACTTAGGGGCATCTTTTAATGGATGCTATCAAGGATGACCAGGCTTAAATATGACTTAATTTCATATTTTTAACTCAGTTTTGCTCAGTGACAGCTCCCATTTACTGACAGATAAAATCCTAATTTCTCTGCTGAATTGGCCTCAGTGGAGTCTGAGGTATTGACTTCCCTGGGCCATTGCCAGCACTGTGTGATGCTGGTGGGGACCTGCAGCCTTCAGGGACAGGCTGGAGAGCCAGGCAGACTCTGGTTTCTCTGGGAGCCCCCTGAGATTGGGATATTTAGCCTTCTTGGCTATCAACATGGTTCCTGCACAAGACGAGGCCTGTCTGGCCCTGTTTGTTTAGAATGGTTAATTGAAAAATGATTAGATGCTTCACAACTGCTTCCTCCTGAGATAAAGCTCCCTGTTTGGGTGGGGATGGAGAGCACAAAGCGGGTCAGCCTGGAAGCAGGCTCCTGAGGTCTGGGAATGGCTCTTACAGCTAATAGGAAGAGCTTCTTGTTTCTTATTTCCTGATTAATGAGAGCAGTGGTGCCGCCCTGCTGTTGTCTGTGCCACTTCTGTTGCCTTGCGGTCCATCTCTTCCTGCTGCTGGCTCAGCAGAGTGACGCTGTGCCCTCTCCCTGCAGGCATCCATCATGACAGGGAGTGTGCACAACCTGGGCCTCGAGGGCAGCAAGCTGCTCCTGGACTCTGTCAACCCATCGGGAATGAGCCCATTGAGGAAAGCAAACTCCAGCTGTAGCGACGGACAGACCGAGAGCAGCAGCTCCCCTGCCAAGAAGAACGAGAGGAACCTGGACATGAAGAAGATTGAGAAGGAGATGCAGGAAATCATGTCCCCGACCCCCCTTGAGTTTCACAAGGTTTGTGTTGCCAAGGGTATGTCTGGCTCTGGCACTGCAGTACCACGATGGTTAAAGCTGTAGAAGCTTTGCAACCTTGTAAAAAATTCTCCTTTGTTCAGAGGGACCCCCAGAAAATGTTTCTTGCTAAAGCCATCCCTCACCACAGTCAGAGCAAAGGTTTCCAGAGGGTCAGATTAAGATGAAGGGGCCTCTTCAGAAGAGTAACAGGATTTAGCTGCCATGATTCAGCAGGGTTCCAACCTGTGCTTTGCTGTTTCTCTTTGTATACAACATTTCCAGGTCCTTGTGTTTTGGAGTTCGTTAATTGGTGCTAGAGATAAAAATGAGAGAGCTCAGAGTATGGCCCTGTGGAGACCCATCAGCCCTTTTGCTGTGGCACACTCCATTCAGTAGGCCACTTCCCATATAAAAAATAACTTATTTTCCTTCCCCTTCTGCTCCACCCCCAGTTTTTCCTGTAGGGATGCCAGTGGTGGGATTAGGGATGGGATACTGGTTTGAGTTCAGCATCCAGCTGTACGTAGCCAGTTTAAGCATGGCACATGGCAGTGGTAATTAGAGAAAGTAATTAACTGTAGAGGCTGCTGATGCAGAATGCAAGCAGGGAAGGGAGCTGGAGAGATTTCAAAAATTTGATTGCCTTTTTCTTTCCTAGTGTGACTTTAGAACGAAACCTGCAGTTATGGTAGATGGAAAAAACAGCTTTTCCATGTTTGATCTGCTTCTGCCCTTCAGGGCATGGCAAATATGTATTTAAATAAAACTTCCTCATACCTGAAGGAAGAGCGCTGTGGAACTAGGCTTGTTATAGGGTGGCTCTTCATTCTGCTGGAGCAGCTGGTGTTGGCTGTGTTTGGAAATGAGGTTGAGGACAGGTGGGCTGCTCCTGTGTGTCATCCTGAACATTGTCCTTCCCAAGGACTGCATGTTAGTGAGGTTTACCCAGCACAGTTAAAGTTAGAGCTGTGGCAGAGATGCCCTCCCAGTTCATGGGAGGCAAAGGGAGATTATGATAGTGTTGGGGAATCAGTTGTCCCTGGTTTGCAGTTACCTCATGGCAAGACACACTTCCAGCAGTTCTCTCCTCCTGTAGACGAGGCCAAAGTGTGATGTGCTCAAGGGAAGGGCAATGAGGTTACTCATTTCTTGTCCTCAGTGCATCAGCACTTGTTGATATGAATGCTCTGAAAAGAACTTGTGAATAATGTGCAGAATTTTAGATGCTCCTGCTGAGTGATGTATTAAAAATGAGCAGTTTTCATAGTTCACTCACTACATTGAAATTTCCCCATGAACATGTTGATTTTTCATGTGCTGGTCTGGCACACACAGAGGATACACAGTGTAACCTGGCCAGGGAAGGAGATACTCCATTAAATAAACACTTGTTTGTTGTTCTTTGGATGAAACAGCAACTGTCTGTATTACCCTACTTGTGTCTCCTTCCACATCCAAGGGTGAGGGACTCTTGTGGGGTTGGTTTTATGCCAGCCACCAAAGTAATTCTCCATGAGATCTACCTGAGATGATGGTGTCAGGTAAATAAGGCTCAGTCTGTGTCAACTGTCCAGGCTAAGAAAAATCTGCCCAGGAGACCAGAGCAGAATTGCTGTAGGTCTGCACTCATTGCCCGTGCTACTGCCATCCTGTACATTACCCCCTTACTCTGCTGCATTAAAACATGCTTTGTCTATTTCTGCCTCTTCAGATGACACTCCACAAAGACCCGGAGAGAGAAGATTTTGGCTTCAGTTTGTCAGATGGCCTGTTAGAAAAAGGTGTCTATGTAAATATGGTCCGTCCGGATGGGCCAGCAGATCAGTGTGGCCTCAAGCCATATGACAGAGTGCTTCAGGTAATAAATGCAAAATGCAGTTCTGGAGGCTGGGACGGAGTGAATGAGTGGCTGAGAGGAAGAGAGAAGTGAGACCCATCCATGGCAGCACTAACTGTAATGAAAGGTAATAGTTAGCCAACTAGGTGAGCTCTTAGCCACCAAGCACTCAATGAGACCTGTGGTTTATAATAAGAAATCACTAGGTAGTACCTTCAGGTGGTACCCCTAGGTTACACCTATTCCAGGACACAGCCTGTCCCAGCACTGCCCTTTTTCAGCTTGGACAGCTCAAAACAAGGAAAAAACTGTGTTGCTTCCTCTCCTCACCCTCAATCCTTTTCCTGGTTTTTGGATGAACCAGACTATATTGACTGATATGTGTTCCTGTGAAGCCCCTTGCAGAGTTAAGTGATATTCATGAAGTTCTGTGCATGCCTTTGACAACTAGAAGAGTTTTCTAGGAAACACATCCTTCAAGCAAAGTGTTTTTTTATGGATATTTTTCTTTGAAAGAGACTTGATCTGAAATAGGTGATGCAGAAAGAGAATAAAAAATCTGTCCAAAAGCACAGTCTGTAATGTGTTCCCTGAGCATATCGGACTACCAGAGGGACAGAAAGAGCATGGTGAGTTTTGGAGATTGGAGAGGAGCTTTATATGGATGAAACCCAACTATTTTAGCTTTGGGGCAACTCAGACAGCAACTGAAGGAAGAGCAACCTCAATGGAAAAATTGCCACCATTTGGAAATGTAGATATTGTGACCATATTTGGAAACACTCAGAAAGATGTTTAGTTTTACTAATTTCTAGGCGGGGGTTCTTAGCAGTCGGATTAGAGCCAATATATTATGTACATCAGGTAACTGGAGGACTGGCAGCACTGTGGGGAACCTTGTTTTAGCTTGTTATGGTCTCTAGCCAGTTGGCTGCTATACAATTATTCCTTCTCAGCTTCAAATAAAAGATGGTGCAAGAATGAACAAGAAGCTAATTAGGCTCTGGGCTGCCTTTCTGTTCAGTGTTGGATGTGTTGCTTTTCTGCAAGTGCCAAGTGCTCTGGGAGGCGTGCCCAAAATCCCAAACAGAGCGGCATGGAGCCTTTGGACACCCTTCCTGCACATGCTGCGCCGCACAGCTCACGCCTACGAGCAGACGAGGCGATGGCCTTGGCGTTGACATGTGGAGTTGGGAGTGAGGGATTGCAGACCTGGTACAGGCAACTCCCCTCAAGAAGTACAGAGATGCCTTGCTGAGGATGCTTCAGAGTGCTGCTGATTGTGGGCACAGTGATGTGCCTGAAGGCCAGCGGAGCACCTTGTCCCTGCTGTCACAGACCCTCTGCCTCTCAGCTGGATGGATTAACTGGATGGCACTGCAGTAATGGCACTTCTGCTCTGGAACTGCATGGCTGGCAGGGAGCAAGGCCTGAGAAAGCTCATCCTTTATGTCTCCTTATCCATGAGCTGGGCTAGAAATTGTCCTTTGTTACTATGCTGTAAGGAGCAGTATTGGGGTCTGTGTGGACACCAGCTAGGGCAGGGGGACACCGCTACCATCAGAGCCCAGCTACATGGGCATGCATTAATTCTGGGAATGGGTTTGGGATGTAAGCCATTGGTTGTAGGGAGTCATCCATCTCTTACCCAGAGAGGGATGCAGCACTTGGCCCCAGGGGTTATGTTCACTCCGAAGGTGGGTGGGAAATTCCTTTCTCCCTTCCCTGCTTCCCATCCCTTTGCTGTTTGCCAGCCTGCTCCATCCCAGAGCTCTTGTGGCACCAAGCCCAGCTGTTCTGGTAGCTGTAGGCAAGAGAGCTGGGGTGGTTTCTGCAGATGGCCCAGCCCACAAATGTAGCTGAAGGTCTGCAAGAGCCAGCAGTGACTGCTTTCACTGCTGAATCCTATGGGAGAATTGCAGCTGCCTCCTGAGCCCACATGAAATGCTTTCAGACTCCTGTGAAATGAAGAATGTAAATGGGGAGACGAAAAGCAGAAACTGTTTGGTATAGTCACAGTTTACAGCTGTATGAGCTGACAAATGGTTGCCAGAAACTTCAGGGCTTTATTTGTTTTCTGGGTGCTGAATACTCAGCACCACAAATTTAGGGCCAGTAAAAGCTGTGATGGCAAAAATATCATGGGAAACGGCAACCTTTTTTCTGCAGGCTTGAACTGGAGAAGTGTTTTTGAGCCCTGAAGTGTTTAATACTTGTACTACTGCTCCAGGCCCTGAGGGTTAGGGTTCATGCCTGATCCAGACTATTTTTTCCACTGCCTCATCTAAGCAAGGATGCCCAGTCTAAAGGGGTGCCTCTGCTCTGCTCCATTGTGAATCCGGAATCCATTGTGAACCCCCAAGTGTTGTGTGTTTTCCCAGGTGTGGGTTTGGCACTACAATCTTACATTTTCTAACTAACAAACATGATCTTTCTGTTGTTCCTCCCCATGGCACATCCTAAATCCATCCCCGCAGGTAAATCGCATCCGAACCAGAGACTTTGACTGCTGTCTGGCCGTTCCCTTGATTTCGGAGGCTGGAGATAAGCTGGACCTGGTGATCAGCCGAAACCCCTTGGCACTGGCTGCCAACGCTCCCTCGGAGGGGAACAGAGAGCTGCCGGCACAGGCGCCCCACGGAGCTGAGGTCAAGGCGAGTGTCCAAACACTCTGAGCAGTGGGAGCAGAGCAGACAATGCCCAGGGCCTCTGCTGAGCCATTGTGGTATTTGGGGTGTTTCTCCTGGTTTTTGCACTGGTATTTGTAAATGCTGTGTGTACCATAACCTGCAGGTGGGGAGGTGGGTCTTCAGTGAGCCTGTAGGCCACCAGATGTTGCTGGGAAGGTCAGAGCTGGATGTGCATCTGGGGGCTGTGGCAGCGATGGTGATGGGACGAGCTGCCGACTAGAGGAAGGAGCATCCACAGCCATCCCCCCATGGCAGGGCATCCCCCTGTGCCCTGGCTGTTGAGCCTGCAGGGTCCTGCCTCCAACATCCTTCTCACCCTGAAGGCCTTGGCCATCCTATAAACACACATGGTGCTATTATGTTCCTTGTTTGCTCAGTTAATTGCATACAGCAGGACTGAAATGCCTTTCCTTTTATGTTGTGCCCTGCTCCATCCTTTCAACACTCCTGACAAATCGGTTCCTGCAGCCCCCTGCACTCCTGGTGCGGGGCTGTGGAGAGCACTGGTTAAAAGACATTTCAGATTATGCTTGAGAGTGTCTGGATGCAGTTCTTGTTAAAAAATTGGTATTTGCAGCTGCCTCCTGCCAGCCCCATCCACACTCACTGCCAGGCCTGGCTCACCCCACAGTGGGATGAGGCACCTTGTCTCGGCATTGATTCCCATGAGCAGTGTGGTTACCTGTGCTGCGGTACTTAATATACAGAGCAGAGGTTGTGCCCAAGGGTAAAGACCTCGAGTACCTGCTCAAATCCCCAGCCACCTTGTTCATCTGAGCTTTATGGAGATCTCTTGCTTGCAAATGTGGTCTGTGCCTGCAAGTAAATAGCAGAATATTGAAATTCCCAGGACTACCCCTGATATTTTGAGTTAATGAAACCTTGTCATCTCCCATCAGGCAGTGGCATGACAAACCCTTTGTTAGGTGGAGGTTGTGTCCCTGTGTCCCATGTGGGCTGGGCAGTGTGTGCCCATTTGCCTGTTGCTGGCCCCATGTGGCTTTGCAAGCATGATGCTCCCCTCCCTGCCAGAGCCCCCGGCCCCGCACGGAACAGGGGCTGTGATGTTTGCATCGGTTCCCTCATCTGCCTGCCCTGTTCCACGTGTTAGCACTTTATGATGATGTTTGTGTCCTGGTGGTGGCGTGAGCCTGGCATTGCTTTCCTCTGGAAGGTTCAGGCACAGTGGAGTTGAGGATCCTGCCAGCTGGACACTGCAGCCCTGCACCCACTGCCCGTGTTCCCTGCTCACACTTGTAGCTCCTCCATCACCACCTCCAGTGGTGTCCACAGGTTGTTGGATGGGTGTACAGCACATGTTTGTTGCTTTGCTGAGCCACGACTTGTCCCCCCGCTGTCTGTCCCTGACGTCCCTTTGTGATAGCACAACGTATCAGGGTGTTTCTTCCAGACACGTGCCCGGCCCCATCCAGCTATTTGTCGTTGTAGCCATTTCTCTTTGAGTATGCAATATCCCATACCATTGCTGCCACAACTAGATAATGTGCCATAATTGATACTGTGGAGCATTGACAGTGCAGCCGAAAAGTGTTTTTATATGCAATATTCTGAGCAGTGGAAGCTCACTGGGGCTTCTTATAGGTTTTTAATGAAGACTTTTATTAAAGGCTTTAAA
>VXBX01006198.1:481653-530240 GCA_013400415.1 Scytalopus superciliaris
AAAAAAAGGATTTTATCCATGTTTTGGACAGTCTTCAGGCATCCAATTCCCTGTGGAAACAAATCACCTGGACCACATGAAGTGGACCCCCCATTCCTACACTCCTTGTAGTGGTTTCTCTTCACTGCCCAGTCTCACCTGGAACGATACCCAATTCCTCCTGATCAATACAAAGTATTTCAGTGATACATGTTCCCTTTGCTTTAATTTAAATTCCAAAAAGCCCTGTTTCTTCAGCATGTAAAATTAATAAATATGTCTTCCACCCTCCACCCCCCCAAAAATCAAATCAAATCACAGTTTAACCCAATGATGAGCAAGGAGACTGAGGACTCTAAATCCACTACTGCTATTTAGTAACACGGGACAAGGGACTTACATAGTCCTTTTGCCTGTTCCTCCAACAGCAATGATCCCTCCAAATAAATAAATAAAGCAAATCCTGGTTACTGAACTTGGAAAAGCATTTTTGAGATACGTGGATGAAAAGCACCTGTTTGCTGTGTGCTATTATTATCATCATTACTATTATTATTAACAACGTGTCTGTCATCAATACCGGTTCACCAGGTGAGTGGTTTTGTTTCTCCTGTCAGGCATGACCTGGTTTGTGTTCACTTCAGAATCCAGAAGTGATTCTTTTATTTTTCTGCCCCAAACCAAAGGCCAAATGAGGAAGAGAACCTCTGAAGCATCCAGAGGGCAGGTGCTGCTTTTCCCCTCTGGGCTCCTCAGTGCTCACCCTCCTGCCCCAGGGACAGGCTGCTATCCCAGTTTGCAGAATTCAAGTTTACACCAGTGTCACCACATCAAAATATGCTTTGCTGGAAAACTCAGGAGCAGGTACTCAACCTCCCTGCTCATGCACAAACAGCAGGAATTTCACTCAGGTAAAAAAAAAAAAAAAAAAAAAATCTAAAAAAACCAATAAAACCCCCCAAACCAAATCCTGCAAATGCCTTCCTGAAGTCCTCTTCTGTTGGTGTGACAGGGTCCCAACGCCATCCTTGGGAGGGACGGCCACAAGGATTTTCACACCCAGCTTCTCTGCTTCCCTTGCAAACTCTCTGCTCCAGCTGTTTGGCCATATCCTTATCCAGGGACTGTAACAAACAAAACTGCACTCACTCCCTAAAGTGACCCTGACACCTGTCGTTTACCACAATTGAACCAGAGGGTGGAAATACTACACCTTTAAAAATTTTCTTGAAACAGCATTTTTTTAAAAATTGTATCTCTCAACAGAGCTCCTTTTGTGTGTTCTGTAGGTTACCCTGCTCCCAAACATACCAGCACCTAAAATTTCTTTCTGAGACTTGAATGTATTGCTGGTAAGACAATCAATTCAAGTGGTAAGGTGTATAATATTTAGAGATAAAGATATATATATTTAAAAAAACCCAATAATAGTAAATTCCTGTAATATGTCTAGTCTGATATGAAAGCTCTCCCTCTACAGAGAGACATCGGCTGTGATTACCTTACAAAATATTAAAAAAAAAAAAACACACACAAAAAATAACTTTCTCTGTGAGAAATAAAAATAAATCCTAGTGCAAATATAAAGCTCTGTAAACCTGGTCCTATGAGAATCTATGGTTAGTAAACGGCAGTTAAAGCAGGTTTATCCTCTCACAGAGAGAGCTCACATCATGGTTTCCACAATGATATGAGTTGGCTTGATCAATCCGCCATTCGAAGTTCCATTGGGGCAGAAGGGGGTGCCACTCTCCGTTTCTTTGGACCACCGATTCACTTCCTTGGGGGCAGCCACCGCCTTTATCCTCTGCAAGAGACAAGGAAAGCAGAGGTGAGACAACCAAGAGGCCTCTGTGTCTCCATGTGCAGGATGGAGGGCACATCAATCCTGGCAGGGATGGCACTGGCAGGGGTGTGTGTACACCCCATGGCTCTGCAAGGACTTGGGGATCTGTGGAGCACCCCCTCCAACTTCTGCTCAGCTGCAGAGCCTGACTTGAAGCAGGGAAGTCAGACAGGAGAGGAAATTCCCAGTGTTATCCAGCACCCTGCACACAGTGCTGCTGCTGCTCCTCAAATGATGTGCGTTCTCCTTTCTCATTTAGAAACAGCTCTGCCCGTCAGCCCAGCCCTCATGCCAAGTGGCAACTTCTCTCCTACATCTCAGTTCACAAAGGAAGAACTAAATGGCATCTGACCAATGTTTACTCTTCTTTCCTTTCCTAACATGGTCTTTGAGCAGGGTTTTGGCTACTTTTAGACTTGTCGCTCATGGTGACAATGGTGACAATGTAGGCAGGAAAATTAACACTTATGCCTGGGCCACAGCTGAAAAAGACCATTAACACTTGGACAAAAACAAATGCAAGTGTTTGTGCTCTGGGAAAATGTTTGGTTTGAGCATTTTTTAAAATTCTATTCTCTCATTTTTCCTAATCCAAAGTGTCCCACTTTCTCCTCTAAGAATACCCTGGGCTGCATTTAAGACCACCTCATTAGGCAAAAACAAAACTAATCTGACAACTTAAAGAGAATTGCTAAGTTGTATGGTCTCTAAAAACTTTATACTGGAAGAAAAACAAATTAAGGGAACCCACACTGAACTGCAAAGGGCAAGAGATTGCCTGCAAATCCAAATCCAAAGGAATCTACCAGGTCTGAATCAGACTCAGTTTTCCAAAGATCAGGGCAATCTGGATCCAGTGTTTCAATTTGAAATAAAATAAAAACAAATTATAAAAGCTAAAAAGTGAAGCCCAATGGCAGGAGGGTTTGACTTCTATTTAGCCTCCCACAGTGAAGGCCATGCCTGAGAGCCACGCTATCCACAGCTGTATCTGAATTCCCCTGAAATTCAATCAGCTTTTACACAACAGGGTTTTTTGACCCAGGTCTCTCTCTTGCTTTCTTGTGATTTTCAGGATCATGTTTCCATGTCCCTGCATGCTGGAGAAGAGACCTGATACTCAGAAACACCCCAGTCCTGGACTGTTTGTCTGCATGTGAAGGTAATGATTTGCCAAGCTGGAAACTGCACAAGTGGGACACGAGTAAAATCACTTGATGTTTGTCTGAGGACAGAAGGCTTCATGTTTGTTCTGTTTCTACTGTTTGCCCAAAGGACAGGTGATCTTTAACAGTCTTATTTGTCCTACTTGGACAAGGTGGCAGTTTTCCAAGCATTATTTTGCATAAAACACGGCAAATTAAAGCTCCCTTTCTCCCCTAGACAAATAACTGGTTGCTCTTACCTCAATGAGCGACCCATCTGACTGAATGATGCGGATGACCATCACCATAGGGATGCAGATCATGGAGGAAAGGGCAAGAACCCAACCCAGGCCAATTGCCCAGTCTGGGTATGTGTAGACCTTGTTGTAGGTCAGTGGTTTGTACTTGGCCAAAGAAAAGATAAAGCACCCCTGTGGATGAGAAAGGAAAATAAAGTGAGGCTCAAATAATGCCAAAAGCAGTAGGGCTCTGATGCTACCACTGGCCCTGAGGAAGACAGGCAGTGAGTGAAAGTCAGAGCTGATGGTAACCCTACCAATGGGTAGGGTATTTTAAACCAATGGGGAAATTATTCTTCCATTTAAATAATTAAAAGAGCATCTGCATCTGATTATAGCATCTGCTTCTTGACAACAGAGTGTTAAGAGATGGTGCTGAACAGCTGCAGTACACTGCCTGTTCTTACTCAGGGCTCAACTATTTGCTGTACATTGCAAGGAGATTACGGGGATGTTCTTCCCACCCAGTGAAATACTTCAAGCTGAGATCTGCCTCAGACTGCTCAAGGCTTTTTGTTGCAATGGCCTTGCAGTCCTTGTCTGCTATTTGGAGAGTGAGTTTTCTCTTAACGATTGCAGCATTCTGCCAATCATAAGAAAAAGACACTGAAATGTAGCCAACTGCAATGTGCACAGGCACAGTAGATAGCTGTCATGTTAACAGCTGTCAGCTGAGAACACGATGACTTTGAGGGGAATGTTCAAGCCTCCAGATTCTCTTTGCAAATTGGCCTCTGAATGCAACAGCCTTCTCTTGAAGAGAAGTAGTAAGAGGTGGCTCAGCACTGCCATGTACAAGACTTGAAAGAGCACAGGTCAATACTCACCACACAAAGAACTGGTGTGATCACAATCCAGCTCCATTTCATCCAGGGACCAGGTCTGTATCCAATCATATCCTCAATGGCATCATAAATATTATCAGCGCCTGTAAGAATCGAGCATATAAAAGCCCTGTAAGGACTGCAGGATTAAAGCTGCTTTCCTAGGCCCCCAAGGGGTATCTAAAGGGAAGATGACGGTGTCAGATGTATTCTCCAAATGCTTTCCACAGTAAGTCCAAGATGATTTTCTCAAGAGGCTCAAAAGTTGTGGAACTCTCTCATCCCACCCCTCCCCTCATTATTTGGATGCAGGAGTGCAATGCTAATCTCTCCTGCCCCCCTCATGCACCCTCTCCTCTCTCCAAACTCTCACTGAACTTGCCAGAGGGATCACCATGGGAAGGAGCTGACAGCAAACAGTGAGCCCTGCTTCTACAGCAATCTGACTGGTGCAAAACAATGGCTTTGTTAATTTTCCTTTTCTAAGGAGATGGAGTACATGAAGAACCAGGGAAATGACTAGTCCTAATCAGCAAACATCTGATCCTTGCCCAGCTGCTGGCTCAGGCACCTACAGAGGCCGCTGTCAGACCTTGGTACTTGGCACTGCCTAAAAACAATGGGGCAGAATACCCTCTTCTGTCAGCTCTCTTTTTGTACTTTCTGTTTGGTTGGCTTGGCCTTGCAGACACTGAAAGGAAATTCTCTGAGAGACAAAGGGGAATTTTCATGGCTGGCCAAACTTTCAACTCTCACCTCTAAACTTAACACATGTAAATGCTTAATTGTGCCTTTATTAATTAGCAATGGAAAAATATTCTTTTTTTTTTTGTGGAAAAACACTGGAGGTTGGCTTCATCCCAGATGCAAATTTGTCTCCAAGAGGTCATGGCAAATTTATTTTAATAGCATGTGTCTGTTGCTGGGAAGAAGATCCTGGGGTGGCTAATGATTAAATATTTGGCTAGAAAAATGGACACTGACTCATCAAAAGGTATCAGATGAAAGGAGTCTCACTTACCATAAACCCAGGCTACAGCAATACATTCAAAGAATGCAACCCACAAAAGGCATACACCACTAGCTGCATAGTAGTCAAAGAGTTGAAAAACATACATGCCACCCTGTAAAAGAGAGACACACTTGATTAGGATTCAACAGGAAAAAAACCCAAATATTTCAGGCCCAGCTCCCAGTAACATCTATTAATGTATCTCAAGGACTGCTGTCTAATAAGAAGCAGTATCAGACAAATAGATAAGGTAAATATTTGGCATTATCTTCCCCAGGGAATATGCATGTTTACTACAGGAAGAATTTCAAACAAGGCAATGATTAAACAAAATTAAGCCACTTACTATAATCTACTGACACCCTTAAATCTTCCCTTCTTAGCAGTATTTTAGGATGGGCATTTAAAGAATCAAACAATATACAGAAATAATAGGTTGCCTCCTAACACTAACACCTCCGAAAGACCAAAAATGCAAGTCAGTTCATTAGGAGGGTCTTTATTTACTGAGTGAAAAGATGTTTTTCACAAGAATAGTTCATTTTTTTCTTTCTAACTCTCTTTATTTATACTCTGCTGTTAGAGCCTGCTCTCACTACACTGAACTATATATAGCTGCACGTTTACTTGAAAAACTGTTTATTAGGCACCTCTGTTACAGGTGCTATTTTACCCTCCACATCCGTGCTCTTCTAGTTGTTTTTGAAACCTGGCTTGCATTTTATTTTGGAGATAAATATCACAACAGTGCAGGCATTGGAACATATTCCTGTCTTGTTTATACTAGAATAAACACAGTGGTATTTAATTAATTCAAATCTGTGTAACTAAGATAAAAATCTCTTTCCCTGCATGCATTGGATGGATTCTTAATCTGTTCTGCTGCAGGTTTCCAATGAGCTTCATCATTTAGAGCTAGATGTTAATATTCATACTCATGTTCATTGGTACCTGAGATCAGATGGAATGTAATGAGATTTCATGTCTCTGTTCCTCTGACTGAATAGTGGGTGGATACACAGCTCCCTTTCAAAATACTTTCAGATCTAGGGATGAAAGATGCTCTGTAGATCTAAAAAGCACTGCTCTTCTGAGTGGCTAAATAGCTAAAACTGGCCTGAAAAATGGCTACAAAAGAAGGCAATTTCCAGCACCCGTGTAACTTACCTCAGTCACCATAGTTAGTCCCAGAAGATAGCTAAGGAAACACACTATAGCGATGAAGATTTCCCGTCGGTAACCCTTCCTTAGGAAGGATGGGTGCAGATCAACTAATGACGTGATCTGTCCTTCAACTTCAACAAACTAAAGGGGGAAAACAACATGTGACTTGAAGATTACCCGCCATGCATTTTATCCAGGCTCCTACTTGAGCAAACCCTCCCCAGCAACACCCTTACTGTACTCTGTGGCAAAATGCTGCTCTGAATAAATAAACCAGAAGCCATTCCTTTGTAACCCAGAGATTGAAGCATGGGAGTAGTTTTCAGGTTGGAACAGGCATTCAGAATTGTTCTTTATTTCCTTAGCAGCCTTTTGAGCTACCAAAGGGGCTTTCTAAATGCAAACCACAAGGATAAAGGAGGTTAATTTGATGACAAGATGCAGAGAGAAAATATTCAAGAAAGTCCAAGCTAGGACAGTACCTCCCAGCCTTTTTTTGATGTGCCAGAAAATGTCACAGATACTAGTTAGGTTAAGTCCACAATTTGATATATTTCTACTCGTGGGTTTGTTAGTGAAAATCCAGTCAAGGGAAGGCAGACTTTGATGTGAAATAGCAGCTCTTCTTGACTGAACGTGCCTTTCAGGACCTGTGAGCCTATTACCTCTGACTGAGGCTGTGGTTATTTCTGCAGCAATAATGGAGCTCTTCATACAGTCCCCATACAGTGATTTGGCACAGTATTTTCACGTGTAAACAAAAAATGAAGCTCTGAATAGATGAGCTAAAAATCTTTATCTAGCTTCATAATAACTGTATTTGTACCTATGTGCCTTTGGAAAACTATATGTTCAAGATGTGTAACTTGAGTTAATCAAATAACTAAAACTGGATTTAAATAAAAGCTAAAAGTTCATTGAAAACCAGATGCATTTTGCCCACAGAGGAAAGCGACTCCTGAAATTCCCCCAAAAAGAACCAAAGAAGGATCCTTCAACTGATCTATATTTTCAGCCTGGCAAGGTACAAAAGCACAAAGCTCTCTCAAGACATGAGGTATCCATGGAGATATCCATCAAGGCTGCCTCTGTGGAAATGATCTTCACTTTAAGTAGATGTTCGTATAACTAATAACTTATCACAGCGAGTCTATGACATAGACAATTTCAGGAAAAGCTGCCTTTTCCTACCCAGTACCTCCATTGCTCTTACAGTGCCCAAAAGTGCCCTGTAACAATTCTACCCTCTTTGATCAAGAACTGAAGCTCTGTTTTGGAAACAGACTGTCCTGCAAACAGATTTTGTCCTACACCAGATTTTGTTGCCCTCTGTCTTGTTACTTTGACTTTTGTAAAACTGGTTTTCTTTTTTAATGCAACCCTTTCCTTTGGGCTGATTTGATCTGAAACTGCTCCAGCATTCCAGAAACCTGCTTGACTGCACTCCAAAAAACCAGAGGGGTGGAGGAGAGAAATTAAGCGCTCCAATTAGTTTTAATCATTCTACGCAGTGAGGAGCTTTTTAAAATTACTAGACAGCTTCCAATTTGCATAAGCATAGGGTTGCTGAACCACGGCATTGGGTACTTTCACATTTACTTTGGAGTGATTGGAAGTTGCTCACTAGAGTTCAAAGATTAAGCCAGAAACAGCAATTTAGGGCAAATGAAATATAAAAAAAATGTAAGAGATTAAGTACACAGCAACTGGGTAAAAACCCCCATTTACAGAGCTCTCCTCATGTAAGAGAGCATTTAGGCTACATAAACATTTAATCCTTATTATTTTTTTTTTTTTATTTTAAATTTAATGACTTTCCATTTGAGTGCAGAAAACTTTGAATTTTGAATCTGTAGTTACTGCATAATCCCTGGTCACCCATGTTTTCCTTGTAAGTGGACTACCTAGAAATGATTTACAGGTGCCTTGGCAGTACTTAGTCCAGCATTCCTACAAGCAACCACTGGGAAAAATAACCTAACTTCTTGGACTGAGCATTTTGATTTTTTCATGCTCTCTGATTAATAGCAGTGTGTGCTATAAAATTAGTACAGCTGGAATGTGTGGCTGTTTGGAGGCACTGAATGCACGCTGGTGACGTGAAAGTCAGCAGGATACCACATTGCTCAGCACCTCCAAGCCCAAGGCCACCGAAAAAGGCTGCAGCTTTATTCTCTGTCTGCTCATAGAGCCACCCTGTAGAAAACATTTTGTACTTTTTGTATCTCATGACAGCTTCACTTTTCCTTTTTGGCACTTGGCAACTATCAAAGCCTGTATTTCTAGTAGTTATTAATTCTCAAAGTGTTTTAATGATGGTGTACACACACTGCAGGTGATTGCAATGGCACAAAGTACTCAGTGGGACCGACTGCTGTAATTTTTTGTTTTAAAATTCTTAGGCTTTTCTTCAAAGTAAGAAAATACTGCACTGCAACCAAAATAGCTGTATTTCGTGGCCAGACTGGGACTGAAATTTTGGTTAGGGAGTACTGGCCTAGTCTTGTGGACTGCACTAACTCCTGATGACACAGATTTACTGAGTAACATCATATTACAAATTGACATTCACAGATTCATCAAGCACAGCCTCTCACTAAAAAGCAACATAGATGAATTCTTCTTCATCCATGCCTTAACTCAGCGTTTCTCAGTGAGCAGCAACAATACAACAATACAATAAATATCCCTTACCCATCATACTAACCTGGCTATCCAGTCCAAGCAACAGAAGCATAATAAAAAAAAGGATTGCCCAAAAGGTGGGCAGTGGCATCATGGACACAGCTTTTGGATAGGCAATGAAGGCCAGGCCTGGACCTAGAGAAAGAGAAAATAGGGAAGGGGAAAGGGAACGGAAGAGAAATAGTAAGCACCAGTTCTTTGGTAAAGGCAGCTACCCTCAAATTCAGGAATGCCTGGTTCCGTTCAGATAAATCCAAACGCAGCTGGAAATACCAGAAGTGAAACAGTTTGGCTCTTTTATCTGAAATCGAAGCACGCATGACTACAGCAGAAACCACAGGCAAACCCCCGAGGCCATTGCTAACAGATCACCAGTTTTATCATCTGTCTCAAACATGCCAATAATGGAGGTGTCCTACACCTGCCCCGCACGGACACAGGACAGTGTTGGGGGCTGGGGGGAGAAGGGGTGACCCAGGGGAATGACAGAATCCCACTGCTAGCCCACATGGTCATGATGGAAGATGATGGTGATGAAACTCTTTTGCATGCAGGGAAGGGGACTCTGCTCCAAACATATCCCGGGATCTTCACTAATGCAACCACTGCCTCCCCTATGTACACACCCTCCAAACCCAGCATGGCTTTTCTCAAGGGGGGTTTGCACTCCAGGAGTTTGCTCCTTTGCTTCTGCAAACCCTCACTACTGCACTGAGTGGTCAGGCTACTCCTAATTATATTAACTGGGGCTCCTGAAAAGAATTCCTCCTGCTGTTGGGAACTGTTGGGGTGTAAAATCACTCTGTAAAATCGCTTTCCCATGCTGTCACATCATCTGCCCCTATCCAGCCAGTCTACTTGGACCTGCCACTGAGTATGAACATCAGCCCCAACTGCAGGATGGATTCCAACAGTCCAGGAACACCAGCGGGGCTGGGACTAAGTGCCCAGCTTTGCTGCTCTGGAAACCAAAGCCTTGTTTGTGTGCAAGAGCTTCTCTAGCCTGGGTCTGGTCTGCGCTCTGGACCAGATGGGATCTCACTCACACCCACACCTGGAGCTCTCACCCGCTCATCTCCAGAGGCACTCCCACCTGGAGCCAGGTTATGGGAGCTTTAGTGGGGAGAGAGAGAGCCCTCCACAAGTGGGAGACAGGAACATGGGCAGCCTGGCATTTATGGCAGGCTCTTAGAGGGGACGTAGAAATTTGGAGAGGCTGACAAAAAATTCTGAGGGCAGATTTGAATTCAGATTAAACCCAGGAATGTCTGGCTTCTCTGCTTGTTTACTTTAAGGAGCCTTCAAAATCCTGGAAAATGCCAGTTATCAAGCGTACTCATGCAATTTTCAATGGAAAAGGGATTTTTGTTTTCAAATTGCTGCAGTACAGGGCTAAAAAGTCTTATCTCTGATCTGTATAAAAAAAATCTCTAACACTGCTCTTCCTACCTCCCACTTTTTCTTTCCAACAAGAAAGATGGAAAAAGAAGCAAGAGAAAGAGGTAAAAAAGATGATTTTTTTTTCAAACTAAAGAAAACTTTAAGTCACTGAAAATATTTGAACAGAAATAAATACAAATTAGCCAACAATGAAGCACTAATTTTATTTAAAATGAAACACAACTAAGAATTTATACGACAGAAAATACCAAAAAATTGGTGAATGTCTCAAATTTTGGGGGGCTTCGCTTTTTTCCCCCCTTTAATTCAGTGGATACAGTAGATCCTCCCTGAGGGAGAACTTCTACCAGATGGTATTTGCAGCTGATCTGTGCAATTGATAAGACAGATGTAAAACAGCTCTCCTCAAAACTTGCTGCAATTGTGTATGCTTTGGCCAGTGAAACTGTTCTTGCACTGTGATACCAACTAATACCAAGTGCTCTAAGCCCTGTGCTAGTTTTGATTTTCCTTTGAAACTAAGTGTTGAAATATAAAAAGAAAAGTCCATGTGAAAGAAAATGTTCCTGGCAACCCCTCAACTGAAACATAAATAATCTAAAAATTGTATTCAATTTGAAACTCTGTTGTTTTGAAGGGTGTTTTGCAAAAGTGAAGCACTTGTGGCTGCTATTAAAAGCTGATGAGGATTGCCATGATCCAGCCCACGCGCTGGCCCTTTGCCATGGAGAGCTGTGGCACGGCTGGAGAGCTGCAGAGGCAGAGACCAGGCAGGCATTAGGAAATGCAAGGCACTATAGTCAGACCTGTTTAATCTGAATTTTTTTGCAAATGGAATTTAAAAAAACAAAACAAACAAACAAAAAAAGAACCAAACAAAAAAAAAGAAAAGCAAATCCTGTGCTGGTATAACACTGCTACAAATTGCATGGGTGATAAAGTATTTCTTCCAGCCAAACAGAGGCCACACAGATTACACAGGACTCACTATGGTTTTGTTGAGCCTCCACTGCTTTCCCTTCTCTTTCTAAAATAATTTCTGAAAAAAAAAAACCAAAAAACCAGGCCATTTATTTAAAAATCTGCTTTCACTGAGAAGCCAGAGGAGTCTAAGTTAACTTTCGTGCAAACCTACTGAAGCTGGGGAAGGTCAGCAGTGACCAGTGCTTTTGGCAGGAGCCAGCCCTGGCTGACAAGTGTGTCCCAGGCACATGGCACCAAGGCTGAACTTGGCACTGGTAAAAAATGTGTCCATGAGACTGTGCTGTCAGCAAATTTGTTGATGTTCCCGTGGCTTGCAGGAGAGCAAACAAGAAAACAAAAGGTGCCTCAGTTAAGGTAGGAGGGATTTAACTCCCTGGGGGGGGAAGGAGGTCTCAGCCATATGGACAACGTCCTCCCTTGAGTGCTACATCCAAGTGGCAGTGCCTCTGCTCACCTTTTTCCTGACCCAGGGGAGCAGTTCTGACTTTGCATCACATGAAACCCAAAAGAGGCAAGGCCAGACAAGAGAGGCTCAAGTGCCTGCTGAATGCCTCTGTGCTGAGAAGCAGCATAGAGGTAGCAGCAGCACCGAGAATTTCCCCCACAGTCCCCTGTGAGTCCTGGGACACTCATCCCAGGGGAACTGAGTGTCTTCAGTGCCTCTGCACTTATCTTTCTGAGAAAAAGGCAGCAAGGAAACCCATGGGAAGTGGTTTGGATACTTTTGGATAATTTTGGTGGTGTTTGCTATCATGTAAAAATGTCCCTCAGGATTTAGCCAAAGGCCAGCAGTGATGATGGGCAACCCTCTGCACAGGGAGATGGTTGAAATCTCTGGCCATTAGTGACTAGCATGGATTCAAATAAAAGAGTAGACAACAATATGTGCAAGAAATCAAAAGCCAAGTTTGGAAGCTAATCAGTTCCTTTGTTGCTAAAAAATCCCTCCTTCTAAAGAAAATGGTTTTTGAGCTGTTGAAAAAATGCTATGCAAACACTAACTCTGTTAGTTAATTTGTGTTTAAACATTATTTAGCAATCTACTGTTACTACAGAATTGTTTAATTCTAAAAATGTCAAGCGATAGGAATACAGCTGCCAGTATCAGAGATTTAGTAATAAAAATTGGAATAAATATTGACCAGATAAAAACCTAATGTGCAAATACTTAAAAATACTACTCTTGGAATTGGTTCACCTACATACAAATAAAAAAATAATGGGGCTATTTATAATTCATTCAATAGGATTATTCCCTTGCTTCCTGTTTCCAAACAAAGCAATCAACCTCCAATCAAAATAAGCATTATGGCCAAGACTGTTAACTAATTGCACTTGCAAGAGGTCTGCCAATTGCAGCCATCCAAGAATCCAGCGGTGCCATCAAAGTCATTAGTTTTTCATTAGCCCTTGTGAAGTGAGATATTTTTCTTAAAGACTTAACTCCCAGAGCCATGTGATTAGAAGATATATTGACTTTTTCATTTTAATAGCGTGTTTGCAGACGAAAGCTTTCCAATACTATGCAGGTGAATTAAAAGTGCTCACAAAAAAAAAAAATCAGAAAGAAATGTCAAAAGTGCACTCAGGTGACATTGTTATTACTTGAATCTGATTAGCTTTAAGCCTCATGGCTGTCAAGGCCTGATTCATTATTTTTCCATGGTAATTCCCATCTAATCTGTCTGTTCTACAAGAAAACACATGATTATACCTGCCCTCATGGACAAGAAATGTACAGAGGAAAAAATGTCATCTGTTTTGTTTGAGATACAGTCACATGCTACGAGGATTTAGCCTTCTTCATCTGCATGTGCGTAGCTGAATGCAAATGGAAAGAACACTTGGGAAATGAGGGAGGAACCTAAGTGTACATCCAGTTTCAAATTGGACTTCTCGCAGCTCTGCCAACCTCACCCTAAAGCTACAGAGGACAAATGTGGGATTGCAACAGCTGAAGTTCCTGTAGATGAAATGGTTCACAAAACCCTAGAGATGGAGTTCTCCAACTTCTCTTGCCTTTCAGTGAGATTTGGGAATATATGTCTGCAAGACCCTTCAAAAAGGCCAAGGCACTAATCCTACTCTAGTGCTGCAAGCAAGCAAAAATAAGCTATGAAAAATATATAAACACTGGCAATTTGCATTGGAATGAAAATAAAGGTAGTCTGAAAAGAAGGATGGAATAAATTCTTGAACCAGTGAC
This sequence comes from Scytalopus superciliaris, assembly GCA_013400415.1. Taxonomy (NCBI): domain Eukaryota; kingdom Metazoa; phylum Chordata; class Aves; order Passeriformes; family Rhinocryptidae; genus Scytalopus; species Scytalopus superciliaris. The sequence continues at coordinate 495,199 of VXBX01006198.1, forward strand.
ATTCTGGACCCTAGATAATGGTGCAGTTATCTTAACTCTGATCTCAACTCACATGGGTTAGCACACTCTAGGAAATGTGTTCACTCATGTGTTAATCAAGACAGAGTAAACAGTACAACCCCGGCTAACCCTCACTGCTCTAGATGGACGCCCAGATCAACAACGTGCTTTTTTTTTCTGGAGATTATGGGAAATCTTGTTCTATTTTATTGCTTAGATGTTAGCTGATTGAGTCTGCAGAACTTTGCTCACACGCTAGGCGGCAGTGCCCACCACCACTGCCACCAACACCATCGTACCTGACTCTGCCACATCAGCAATGTTCACCCCTTGCTCTTGTGCCATGAAGCCCAGGACGGAAAAAATTGCGAAGCCAGACACAAAACTGGTACCACTGTTCAGGCATCCCAGCAGCAAACAGTCCCTAAGTCACACATATGTCATGGAGCAAGTTAATTAAAAAAAAAATTAACCCATTGTCCCTACTTTATTTACATCATTTAGCTAAAACACTAAACCCCCTTAGATGGAAACTTGCCTATAGCAGTTGTATTTGTACTTGTTGTAGCTCCCCAGGGAAGTCATTGCTCCTAAGCAGATTGCATATGAGAAGAAGATTTGTGTCCCTGCATCTATCCAGACCTGAAGGGAAAGATGGAAATACTGTTATTACCAGCATCATTGCATTGCAACACTCAACACAAACACACAGTTCAAACTAAGCAATGTCAACAAAATAATTGCTTCCACTGAGAGTGAAAGCTAAAGGATCAGGGAGACAGGGAAAGAGAACATCACATTTGCAAGTTTGGCTTTCACAGAGAAAAGAAAATTGTTAGCATCAGAACCCAAAAGAACATAATCTCTACAACAGTTCCTGTTTCCCCTCCCCAGAGATGCTCAGTATTTCTAGTTTCTTAGTCATTCAGCTGATCCTTCCTGTTGGTGCAACAATAAATGTGTTTCAGTGCAATAGGAAATGCAGAAGTATTTATAACATCGCTCATTTCTGTTGTAACTCATTTCACTTAAGAGGCAGTCGACAGATTCCTTAAACTGAGGATGTGAAAAGCTTGAGAAACAGGTTTGTGTATTTGGTTTGTTTATTTTTCTAGCTTTCTGGTTGTTTTTGTACCTGTTCAAATGCAAGATAAAAAGCCATAGGGGTGGGGGGAAAACAAGCAAAACACAATGCACTTTATAAGATACATATCTGATCTTGGTCTCATGATTCTTTGTTCCAATTACATTTAAAAAAAAACATACAGAGTGAAATAACCACACGCTATGAACTTCTTGGCTAGTAAATACATAGAAAGAAATCAAAATATATCCTCTGAATCCCATCTGTTCCTTCTGTTAATGCAAGTTTGCTAACACCAGTAGAAACCACCAAGGAGTCTGAGTAAGTGAGAATGAAGACTGAGGACCACTACCTCCTCCCTCCCACCACTGCTTTCCAATGCCTTGCTAACTAGTGTCTCCTTGGAGTGATGCTTTTGCTAGATTGTGGCAGGGGGCCCGTCAACTCACATGAATACCTTCTACATTATCAGCTGATACTCTGGTTAGACCTAACAGTAGATCATAAAAATGATAGAGTCCCATAAAGGAAGATAAATTCTTAAAATATAATGTCTCCTGTGAAAAGGGTGTGTTGGAAAAGAGGGCGAGACTAGAGAATGCAGCAAAATGTTCACAATGTTTCTTTTAATTACACTTTTTCTACTTCCATTATTTAGCTGTCATTGGAGGGGTTTTTTACCCATTACTCAATAGAAAGAAATAGCAAAGACAGATGTTATTTCCCAACACTGTGACCAACATTTTGTTATTTTCAAAGATCCCTTGGTTTTGGTTTTTTTGGGCTGGAGGGTTTTGTCTTTTTTTTCCTCATTTCTCATGTGAACACTATTGGCTGAAATGATGCTGGTCTGCTCAAGTGTCCCATTCTTGCACTATGTGAGCACAGACAGGAATCTCTACCTACACAGAAAGAGTAAGCCTGGCTCCCACCTGTGCCTTGGAAAGCATTTTCTCTACCTTTCCATGAGTTTTCATTCTTCTGTAATTCCATTCACCTCTCTCCCAACCTCCTCCTATTGAGCAGTGGGAGCTAAGTGATGCTGGTACTCACAGTTGTTGCTTGTTGTTCCAGCTGTGGAGCTCAGGTGTCTCTCCTTTGAAACTAAAGACTATCCTCATTAAAAAAATGCATCTCCCTTACCTTACCAACAAGAAAGCTGAGATTGTATAACGGGACAGAGTCTACAGCCTCAGAGTCCTTTGACACAAAAAAAATACACATGCATACACACACATACATACACATGGAAAGATGCATTAATACATTTAACAGTGACCTTCTCAAGCAGATCTCTGGAAAATATAACCCAGTATTAGTGTTCATGCTATATTTGGACCTCTAAAGACCACGGAAAAAAATCCATTGCCATTACATCACCACCATCACCCTCCACCATCCCCCTTCACATAGGAAATCGTCCCGCTCCCCGCTCCTGGTTCTGTACCTGTGGGTCAGCTAACCGTGAGATATCAGGGTAAAGATAAAACTTGATGCCTTCTGCAGCTCCAGGCAGGGTCACACCACGGATGAGTAGAACAAGGAGCATGATGAATGGGAACGTGGCAGTGATGTACACTACCTGGAAAACAAAACAAAAAAAGTGTGGTTAGTCCCTTGCAGCCAAAGCTTTATCTCCAGAACCAAGGGAAATCTAATGATGGAAATTCGAAGCCCCCTCATACCTAAGAAGGACCCAACCTGAGTTTCTGCGTGTACTTTTAATGTTCTTCACTGCCTTATTGCCTTGGGCCTAAAGGTAATGCATGAATCCCTCCAGAGCCCCCCAGTCAATGGTCACGATTTTATACAACTCATGACTTTTGTCCAAATTCTGCCTTTGCCCTGTTTGTTGTCCCTCACATGACAAGTGCACCTCTGCCAGGGAAGGGTGCCTGAAACATTACCTCATTCTTCACTGGAACTTTAAAACTTACAAACTGCAAACCCTTTCGCAAGCTCTTCTGCTACCTCTGACCTTGCTGTGCAACCCCACTACTCTCCTACAGGCAACTCCACCAGAGACTTCATTCAGAGATTAAGGTAATTTAGGTTATGCTCCTGTGTCTCCCTTCCTATCACCTTGAACACAGGAGGCCCTTCAGGTTGGCATCAGCCTCAACAGTGTAATTTCCAGCCCCATAACTTCATCTTGCCCTTGCTGTCTATTCAGCAACATCATTATTGGAAACTAAGGCTCTATTCATCCAGTTTGAGAATATGTCTTCATTATCTTTAACCTCTATTCCCACTCTCTTTGAATAACAGCCTACTTCTTCTCTTCTTGTTATCTCCTCATTCATTTGATGAAAGAGCCCTTTGCTTTCATCTCCAGCACGAGGGTTAATTGAGCTTGCATTTGGACAGTCCTATCTTTAGACCCACACTTCTTGACCTCTAACATTTGGCTTTCTTTGCTCATCAGTGCTTTCTCTCATTTTTTATATAACTGCTGTGTTACAGTCAAAAATCACTACTGTCCAAGAAAGGGCATTTTTCTTGGAGCCAAGATGATTCCCCCAGGTAATTACAGTTTTCTGGCATGAGTTAGAATGTATTTTTGTTTTCCAAAATTTGCTTAACTACTGCAAAGCTCCCAGGATGCTCCATTTTTCTTCTTAAGTGTGTCCTCTGAGAATAACAAGGAGAACTCAAAGCCTGAACTGCCATAATAATTCACAGAGCTGGACTGATTTCATGGAATGAAAGGAAATATTTTCATACGTGTCCTTTTTAATTATGTCTTTGAATTTTCTATATATTTTCCATGACAAATAATATGTATTACACATTAGCTTGGTTTCACCAAAACCAGAAGGAAAAAAAGGGGATTTCTGCACTTTCTAATTTTTCTAGCATAAACCAGGTCTATGAAAATCAAAGTTTTCTTTCAAAAATATATTCCTTGACAAATTTGCAGGAACCAAGTAAACAACACTCACAGAGAAGCCTTTGCAGGTAGAGATTCTCTCGCAACACTGCAGGAATTTTTAAGATCAAGCACGTTATCTAAAGCATAAGCACAACTATTATTTTTCACCATGACTTCATGTTTATTTGTCCAATGCTCTACTACAAGATTTAAAAACTACATCTTTCCCCCCCCCTCCCTACTCTCCAAAGAGCCATTAACACACTGGAAAGCAGGGAAGTGCTATAAACAACCATCTACTAAAGTAAACTAGACTTCTCAAATAAATTCAAGTCCTCCATTAGAGTTTACAGTTTACTTTTGTTTGACCCCAAAGTTAATGGAGTCAACCGGAGACTTTCCAATGGTTTTGTTGGGCTTTGGCTCCACACCCGCATGAGCTCAGATGCCACAGAGAGTGGGGAGTGAATTCCTATCAACCGCCTTGTTTCAGAAATGAGACCATTCTGCAGGATTTCCAGAGAAGATTTCCAGTTATCTTTAGATAACTGATTCTAACAGACCTTTTTTCAACCTGCTATCCTCACAGGGACTGCAAATCATGTACCACAGGGAGCTTGGGACGTCTCTCTGTGCTACCGTAACCTTTACTGAGCAGACACCAGGCTCACTAAAGGTGCTGAAGAAATGTGTGTTTCCATTTGGCTGTTGTGGGACATTTACTGCATTTGTCTTTACTATAAAACCTACACAATCACCTCATGGGAACACAGTCATCAGAGGGATCAGAGAAGCAAACATTTTTGCTAACATGTGCTTTAGAGGTGTAGAAGCTGTTCTTTGGGGCAAAGGTGGCAGGAATCCAGGGTAAGGGACCACCCTTTTAATGAGGCTCCAGGATAAACAGCACAGAAAGCGAGACAGAAACTACAGTAAAGCAATTAGTTAATTAACAGCAGAACTGATGAGATCTGGTTTCCTACAGAGTTTTCTCCTGGTTGATTTTACAGCATGCAACAAACTAAAACTCTTCAACGATGCTCTTTCTGAAGTTGAGGCACTTGCAATTTATCCTCCTGACTTCTCTAGGGACTGATAAAAGATGAGTTCACACTGTGGAAGGGCACTAATGGGGTCAACTACCTTCCACCTAGCTGAGAAGAAACATGGAGAAATTCAGTATCTTGAGGTCCCTGTCCCTCTGTCAGATTTACCTGAACACTGCCTCAAGGAACAGGTTTGAAAGTTAAGAATCACACAAACACAATGGCTCCAAAAGCCTTTTCTCATGAAAATAGGTATAAAACCACTATGAGTCAAGCAGCAATAATATTATGCTTCCTGCTAAGTGACTGGCTAAGACTTGCTGTAATTTGCTTCTTGTGCTGGAGTGGGATGAGGTTCAGGAATGATGTAACTGTTATCCTTAAGGAAAACACGGCTCTGAAGCGCACACGATGGGACTAAACTCACAAGCTATCCAGGCTCTCTGTTAATGACGGTGCTTCTAAACAAGTACTTAAGTTTAGTCTTCTGTGTCTTTCATAAGCAAGTGGCATTTTAAAAATGCTATGCATCCACCAGTTTCCACTGACTTAAAACATCCCTACCACAGCTATGTTAACCTCCCTCCTGCTGCACTGAGAATGAGCTTGGCTGGTGTGAGACCACGGACAGGCAGTGCAGAGCACTACCCATCACAAACCACACTCATGACATGCATTGATGGGGCACTCGTCCTCTGAGAGGCAAAGTGGTACTCAAACTGTGCTGGTATTTGCCTCTTGATGCTGTTCCAGTAATGGCTACTTGACTCACAGGCATTTTGGGCACTACTAATGACTTTCAAAAGTCAGTTAAATCTGAATTCCTCTCTTATTCAGTGCAAAAATACATATTTTCCCAGGAAACAGTGAATATCTTCAAGAAGAGCATTATTTAGTATTCCTAACATCTGCTAACTGCAATGATTATAGGAAGGGTAAAAGAGCACTTACTTTCCCAGTGGATTTGACTCCTTTCCAAATGCAGAAGAAACATATCACCCAGACAAGGAGGAGACACAGTGCTAGATCCCACTTGATAATACCAATATCTTCAATTCCTGAGGACAAGCTCAGTACATTGCGCCTGAAAGGAAACAAAACAAGAGAGATGCAGGAGTTCAGCTGATGCAGACTGGCAGTGATGGCTGAGAGCACACCATGGTGTGTAGGGCAACTCATGCACAGGCAGATCTCTGCCCTTGGAACACGGCGGGCTAAGTCAGCGTGGCTTATGTGAGCAAAGCTGTGCTTTGCAGCCCTACATCTCCCCTACGCCTGTAGGACTCCTTTTGTTCAATATGTTGCACAACTTTTTAAAATTTAAGCTCTTCTTAGCAGCCTTTGACCACCTCAGTATGGGATAGGAGAGTATTTGCTCCCTTGATCCAAGACCACATCAGCCCAGTGTCACAACAAAGCCCGGCTCTGAAGCCGCCCAGCAGCAGTGCACACCATGTCTCCATCATGGACACTTGCAGCTGGCCTGTATCCACGTGTTTCTCCTCCTTTTCAGTTCATTAGCAAGGCTGCCACAAGCAGGAAAGGAAGAAGCAGCACAGGGAGCTGTCACGCCGAGCAGCTTTGCAGGGTGAGGGCAGCAGCCGTTATCCATTCTCCCCTTGGGGCCCCCCCAAACTAACACTGCCTGGGTGCCACCACCTGCCCTCAGCACCCCCGACACCAGGGTCTGTTTAGCTAACACCAAATATTTGGGAAACTTTATTCCCACATTTAGTTTAATAAATAAAAAGAAATTCCTGAGCTGTGTCTTAAGGGAACAACATCTGACCATCAAAATAATTTGATCCTGAGGGGGAATACTCTGTAAGGCTTCTCTCTTTTGGAAACTGCCATGTCTTATTATTAAATATTGATTTAAAACTGTTTTTTTAATAATTCCGTGCAACATACACTTGTCCTCACACATTTGACCCTGTTGTACTAACACGTACTTCATTTGTCAAGTAAGAAAGAACAAACTGTTTCTTACTGTTCATTGAGCTAAAACCCTTCTGTAAATGAACCTACTAAACTCTGAGCATTTCTGCAAGCTGTTTTTCAGTCAAGGAAAAGTTTCACCTCAATTACAACAGAAATGTTTTCCCCAAGACTACAGAAGTGAACTTGCTACCTATGAAATTGTTAATCAAATTTTATTTTCAGACAGCTCTAGAAATCAGGCACTTTCCTTCACCATAGTCATGGAGAGCAGAGCCCAGAACAGTCTGGGTGCTGCACCACGGTGAGGCCCATGTGTGTGGCATACACAGCTTTGCGTGTGGATCCAGTACAAGACAAACCACTGTGGTTTGGTTTTCCCCTGAACAATTTTTTCTTTTTTCTATTACTATGGAAGTAATAGTGGGTGAAGTCACCAATGGAAAATCTGCAATTAGTTTTTGGAAAAACCCTGAATCAACCAGTTTAACAGGACTCAAGCCCTCACCCATCTGTTTTTGTGTCTCTGTTTGCCAAACTCACTTGGATTACCTGTGGCTCTGTTCTCACACCAAGTGCATTATTCCCTCTGAACTTGTGTGCATTTTGTTATGGAAGAGGACTAATGGCACCAGACAGGGTAAGTCTGCCCTAATCAGCACAGCTATTCAACAGCTATGAGAAACCCCTCAGTAATGAATATTTGGCATAAAGTTGCAGTCCTGCTTCACCTGAGCCTAAAGAAACAAAGCAAAAACCCGCTGTGCATATACAAAAGAAGAAAATACATTTATAAGATGACAAAGTTCAGCTGCAACCTTCTGTGGCTTTTTAAAAAATAAATGGCAACTTTCCAATTGAAGTGGCAGTTCATATTAAAAAGGCAACCTATAGAGCTGGCTCTTGGGAAACCGTGAATAATTAACTGCAAATACCTTTTGGAATAGGCAGCTCTATTAATGCATTCAGCTAAGACTTCTTTGCTTTTTATTAGGGAACTAAAAGCAAGTGGTCATTCTCTCCTAGAGTTTGCTCCAGCAATTCTTTCAAGATTTTTTGGAGGGCACCCCAATGGGTTACTGAGAGCCAGATATCTTACTTTTCTATGGTGAGGCAGCAAGCACGCTAAATGATGTGCTGGCTTTCTCTATCCAGGGTAATCCTATATCACAAAGACCAACTACCTCCTGCTCAGAATTACCAGGGGAGCCTCAGCATTGAAATTGTTCCATGAGTTCTAACCCAATGTATTTTTGCAGGAGAAGCACTCAACCTGATTTTGTGATGCCCTGTACATTCAGGCTCAGGAAGGAGCACGAGCTGTGCTGTGCTGACACCTCTTCAGTTTTGTTATATAACCCACTGCTGCTGCTGTGATTCAGCCAAGCTCACTCAACTACCTTCACACCATTTATGCACAGAGTTGTTACTCATTCTAATTTATAGTCTTGATGCTGTCATTAACTGTCACTCAGATATAATCAATTGGACAACAGGCTAGGGCTGAGTTTGTTGTAAACACGAGTTCTTGACCCTTCTTCGTACACTAATATGTTCTAGTGGGGTGCAGTATGGACATGTAATAGGAGCTGTAACTGGCTCTAGAACATAAACAAAAATAAAATGAAGAGAGTTATGCAATCCTTGAAGGATATTCCAGCTCGTTAATCAAGTGAGTGAAGACAAGACCTTTCCAGTCAGGAAAGGTGAAGCATCGTTTCACACTGGATGGACAAGAATAATTAAGACTGAAGTGGTTGTAGAGAAGACTACTAAAAGGAGACTATGAAATAATTTTTAAAACTCTCAAGTTTGCCCACAAAGGCAGACACAGCTGCTCTAGATTTTGTTTAGGTTTTTTTGTGTTGCTCCTCTTAGGATTACATGCCATTAGCATGTGATGGTCTTTCTTGGGATTTGGATGAATAAAGTCTGCTGATTACCAAATATTTATAAACACTTGGCCAGCACCAGACAATCAGAGGTTTTGTTGAGCCATAATTACCCCATTACACTTATCCCTTACGTATTAATATGCGTGTAAGCCTTTAAGGTTTTGGACTTTAAAATAAAATCTTCAGAAATAAGACCTGAAGCATGTGACACCAAGAGGTAAGTCTCCTAATATAAAGCCTGATTTGCTTAACCCCCTTTTATTGCTGCTCAAGCAAGCATGTGATTTGCACAGAACATTAATTCAAATGAACTGAAAAGTCAGGCTGTACTATATGTCCAGCCAGGCTGAGAAGTTCAGTGTGAAGAGGCTGATGCATCAATGTGGTCAATTATATCTGGGCAGCATTATTTTCACAAAGCAATACTGATGAGGACACTATATAAATGTCCCACAATAAAAATGGCATTGGGTTTCAGAAACCAAACACTCACAAACCCCTGAATTAAACTGGAATTAATTGTGCCACAAAGCAGATGGATATCTTCAGTTAAAAACTAATTATTTACCTGTCCTTTCAATGTGACTGGCTGGCTGGCAGCCAGCACTGTCTATGATGGCAAGGCACCTCCAAGTTCTTAAAATTATTTTTAATTTCAGAACTATAAAGAATAGTAGCATGGCTGGGGAAAAAAATGGGGATATTAAATGCTTGCACCATGTAAAAGCTATGCCACTTCAATTACAACAGTGCTGCATGATCTCTGCCCTTACTTTAAGACACCAATAGTTATTTATGCAGGGAGAACAGCTATTTTTAATACTTCTCTAAGTGCCATGACTCCTGAAGGCAGCTCACTCTATTAAGGGCAGTTTTGCCCATGATGAAACAGTGAGTTATGGGCAGTATGTCTGTACTAGTAAGATTGTGGAGCGAAACTCCTCCCTAGTGTGACTCCAGGGAAGAGTTCAGCCCACCATGTTTAAAACTGTTACTTAAGGACACATGTTAAAGTGCAAGAAGAGCACTAATCACTGAGCAACCTTTGCTCCAGCTGTGCTACAGACACAGTGAGAGCATGATGGAAGAAAAGAAAGTGTTGGGAGGACCAAGGATTTGTTGTTCAGCCTCAGGCACCTCCAGCCTCACTACACTGGGCTGTGTGTACAGGAGGGTGTTCTTCAGCTTAAAGAGGAGTTTTCCAAGGAGAAACTTTCTCTTAAAGGAAAGTTAACTAAAAGCTCCGCCTCTAACATCCTCCCATGTGGGGACATCATTTCCCCAACCCACAGACAGGCTGCCTTGCCATAACACTCTTCATCACATACCTGCTGTGTTGTGACCCACTGAGAGCTCTGGTGTTCCCTGACATGCTGGAGCCCTCACTCTCTCTTTTACAATCCCCTTCCCCACTCCCAGCCCTATTCCTTTCTGCTATAGTATCTTCAGTCTCCTGAAGTGAACACGCTGCCTGGGCCTCCAGGCAGACAACTCAGCCCACAGATCTGTGCATTCCATGAAAAGAAGCTTTCAGAGTACCAGGACAATCCTATGGCCACATCAGGAGGCTGCCAAGCTCATGGCTGCCTCAGGTACAAGAGAACCTGTCAGCAAAATTACTGCACAAAACTCATGATGAACACAGTGCTTTGGAAGTCTTGTGGGAGCAACTATTTCAGGGGCAACGCTGTGGACCTGTGCTTCCTCTAGAGGCCTTGAGGAGACCTTAGAACATCCTACCAAGCCAGTCAGTCCTTTGGATTCATGGCTTTCAGTCCCGAAGACATTGTGGGAGAGTCCAGTGCATTGAGAGTTGTTTCCTCTTCTACTGTAACTTGCCTCTAAGTTTCCCTAAAAGACCGAAAGGTACCATTCAACAAAAGTTTTCCAACTTCCTCCCTATTTACAAGGGAGGAAGTAACCTAGGAAACAGGCTGTCCCTTAACATGGAAATGGAGTCCTCAGGATAAAAACAACAGCTCTCACAGCCTGCACCCCATCCCTCACACCAGCCACCAGTGCCTGCTGACAAACTGCTGATCCAAGTTCCAATCTGCCCTTTGTATTTTGGCTCTTGTGTTACAAATTTTAGCACAGTTCATAAGACTATTTTTTTCTAAACCTAATGCATGCCAAATATCTTCAGCATGAACACCATTCCTGCTGCGGCTTTGGCTGATGCTTATTTTTAAAAATAGAGAAGTAGGTACAAGGTGATGAAGAACAAAACTGGACTTTAAACACACTGAAAAAGCCAAGCAGGGACAAAAACTAACTTGACTCTTAAGTGACTACCTGAGTAAGCAAAAAAAAAAAAAAAATTATTTCTAAACTATTTGTAGATCCTTTGGATTTAAGTTTCCCTACAGGTGTCTTCCTCAGCTGCTGTGTTTTGACACTTATGTAAACACATAGAGATTTGAGGTCATGCCCGTTCAGAGATCACATTATGCAATATGATTTAAAACTTGAAAAATAAGAGAGAAATGAGAATAAGAAGCTTAGGACTGATGAAATTTGGGCATCTGGCAAACCAGTCTCCTCAGAGAGTGCAGAGAAAAATGTAATGAAGATGACCCGAGAAACCTGCAGTACAGGACAAACAACGTTCACCACTTCTGTCAGATTTATTAGTGAGGTCAAAGCCTTGCATTATTATCAGCACACAGAGATGTGCTATAGCTTCACAAAGTGTACTGCAAATGCTAACAGTTGGGGAGGAGGCAACCACAGAGGTGATGATTTGTGATGTATTCATAGTAAATCCTGCTATAGGGCATCTGCAGTGACTTTTTTCTGTTCTCCTGCTGCACTCAAAGGATCTCAGCCAAGAAGGAAACACGTTTTCTTTCAAACCAGAATCTGCACTGAGCTTTTAGTCCTCTCTGTACACTCTGGGATGAAGACAGTTACACATCTAACACCTTACTCCACCACTCCCAGACTTACCGGTCTGTCTCAAGATAGGTGAGAACCAGTAGTGAACACTGGCTAAACAACTGACATGCAGACCAATTTTCTTTTCCTATCTAACACTCCCCACTGGGCTTCCATAAAATCTCAGGCCTGAGTTCTGGTATGCCACCAAAGCTCCCCAAAGACACCATAAAGAGGGGGGTACTTACTCCCAAAACTCCGTGACAGGAGAGGTGAAGTTAGTGGCATTCAGTGATATCCAAAGTGTTTTGTTCTTCCTGAGAGTGTCTTCCACACAGGTAGGCGTGTTCCACTTCTGGTGGCAGTGGGCCCATGGCAGGACGCTCTGAAACGACTGGAACAGGTAGTAGAGTCCCCAGGCCAGGATCACAATGTAGTACACGTTCAGAAGGGACACAATCACTATGGAAGCATAACCAATTCCTGGCGAGAAGGGGAGAGAAAAGAAAAACATGCAGACGTGACAGCTGCTTCTTCCTAGGGCACCTTGTGATCTCGTGGAGCCAGTGCTATTCCCACTGCGTCACGGACTGGTATCCTGCACTACCAAACTGCTGATGGAAACTCAGCTCTACTCAACCACTCACAAGCACTGACCTGCCACCATCTCTGGCACTCAGGGCTGAGTTTCTGGCTGTGGTTTGCTGACACTGAGGAGAGGTCTGCAGGATGTCTACCCAACTTAATATCAGCCCAGATATTTCAAGTTCTAGTAGAAGGAATTCAAGGCTTTGCTCATTTGGGAGTTACACCATCTCACTTAGGTACCTATGTGAGCAACCTTATTGTCATCACCCTGTCCTCCAAGTCAGCCTCCTTGGCAGCAACTCAGCTGGGCAGCCCCTGCATCACTCAGTTATCAACTGGCTTAGCTCAGTCTATATGCAAAAAAACCCCAAAACAAAGACAGTCCTTGAATGAGTTAAAAAGGAAGATTTTGAAGGAATCAATGGGAAAGCTGTTGTTTCTGCCCTGATTTCACTTGTGTGAAGGAAGCACTTATGGTTAACTGGATCAATCACTACTTACAAAGTCTGCCATTTATGAACAACAGGCAAAAAAACAATTCCTTTAGAAACTCAGAGCAGTCTCTTAAAAGAACCTATGAGGTTCCCTTTTACACCATTCTGACAGCTATTCCAGCACTTGGGATACCTGCCTCATATTTTACAGTTTAAAGCCCTGTTGTAGCAGGAGTCTTTACCACTAGAGATTATTTTTACATCAGGTGCAAACAAGCAAAGTAAGTGCTATTTATTCTGTACATTTACATTTCCTTCAGGATATACAGCTAGTCACATTGGCTACACTTTCTCTTCATGGATGCCTGTGAGGTGGCTATTTAAATAAGGAACATTCCTTCCTCCTCCTCCTCAAAAAAAAAAAAAAAAAAAGCTTCATAAAAGTGGGAGGAGGAGGAGAAGGAAGAAAATTAAGCTAAACCAGGACAATTACATCAGCTTCAGCAGCATTCTGAGTACTAGGTGGGAGTGTGAGCCCCAGAGAAAGCCCCCACTTCTGCTTGGGGTGACATAAGGGGAGAGAGATGCCTGGAACAGCAACAGTGGCAGAGCTGGAGACACAGCAGTGCCTGCTCCTTCCAAATAGGATTTGAACAGTGTCACACGTTTACTGTAGTTATGCCAAATGATTCTGCCTTTGCTGTCCAGCTGCAAAGGACAATCTAAACATAAGACAGGCATCACTGATCATTTTCCTAACCTGTCTTTCATTTTTCATTTACTGCCAGAACAGCCTCTGTATTGTTCCTGTGAGGGGTGACTCAGGCAAAGGCCCTGTGATAACAACACACCTGTTTGCCAGGACCTGCTCAGTTATGACCAAAGTCCTCTTCCTGAACCCTACCAAAAATGCTCTCCAGGTTTTGACTTTATCAGCAGCAGAGGGATGATGCCAATGATAGATTTCACATGGCAGAGGGATTTTGATTTCCAAACCAAAATAACATTTCAGACTGTTTCATTAATGCCATCTAGCCTTCCAAGAGAACACTTCCTCTGATACCTGTACACAAGGTGTGCAATTGCCTTTAAAAGGCATAATATGCAATTTCTTTCTTGCTTATCAGCAGTTCTGCCAGTTAACAAGATGATAGCATCAAAATCAATACCTCACTTTGTCCTTCAGACTCTCTGACTTCTACCTTTCCAGGAAACAATATCATACTCTCAATTACTACAGCAAATAGCTGAATTAATAGTCATGAGGGGAGTGGTGTAGTTACATAAGGTTTAAAGAGGTTCTTTAAGTAGTAAAGAACAACAAAATGTACTAACCAGTGAAAATAGGGCAGATCTTTTCCCAGCATGTAATTCCACCTTCAGAGGTATACTGTCCTAGCACCACCTCCAGGAAAAACACGGGAAGACCTCCCCCAAACAGGAAAATGAAATAAGGTATAAGAAATGCACCTGTTGAGAAAATACAGCAGGACAAAATTGAGATGAAGTGAGTGAACTTACACAAGATCATCTAAAAAATAGTGACAGGCATGCATAAACAAAGAAACACATGATACTTTAATATCATTATACAATAATCTTATTCTGGGATATTTTTGCTCATATTCTCTGCAAAAAGAATGCGTATATATTGGAAAGGGCATTTTCTTACCTCTTTAGAGTGAAAATCTGCAATAACAATGGTAGATTGTTAGGCACCAAATTGTTTCACATGGCTCAGAATGCTCTTATTGTGAAATCCCCTGGTCTGAAATCCTACTGGTCTATATTAATAGTCTATATTTTGGTTAAAAGTCAGACTCAATTGTAGCAGAAAATGGCTGCTGTTTTTCCCTAATGAAGTTTTAATAAAATCTATTCATTAATAAAACAATCTCTCCTGAAGACTGGTGAGGAAGCCAGAAAACAGATGTATGACTATTCTTCTTAAAAACTGGATGAAGGCACTAAAAAATAGTAAGCTTAAGGCAGACAGATTGATTCCTGAGGATGAAATAAATACTCACCTCCGCCATTTTTGTAGCAGAGATACGGAAACCGCCAGACATTGCCCAAACCAATAAATCCACCCGCCACGGACAGCAGAAAGTCAATCTTGCTCGCCCACTTCTCCCGCTGGGGCGGCTTTCCCTCTGCCTCATCCTCAGGCCGTGTCCCCGGGCTCTTGCCAGGGGAAGGTTTGAGGATGTCCTTGTGGAAATCTTTCAAGCACTGAAGCTTTTCCTTTGTTGCCATGTTTCTGCTTTCTAGATGGAGAAAAAAAAAAAAAAGGGTTTATTAAACAGTATTTTCCAGTAGAACTCTCTAACACTGTAAGAACTGTTTAGACAAACTCATTTCATTAAAAAACAGGGCTGTTTATCAAGCTGAGGTAGGAAAATGTATCTGATGCATTCACTGACCAGGAGAGACAAACCAGCTCTGAACTCTGGGGTCACCTCTTCGCTGCCAGTGCAGTGCAGGGGACAGCAAAGCTTTGACACCACTTGCTGCTCACCTGCTGCTGCAGAGAGAAGGTGTCCCATGACTGCCCACTGGTCAGCACCAGCACACAGAGGTACTGAGCAAATGTCTCATGCTGTTTCCATGCCCAAAATAAGGTACAAATCATTGCATCTCATTCCTTCTCAAACATTTATGTGAAATACAGCAGAATATTAAATCCCACCTTTCCAGATAAAACCCATTCTTCTATTTCCCAATAACCTAAGCGATCCTGTATCATTTATTGCCTCCAATCTCCATTCCCTGAAGTACTATAAAGCTTTCAGAAAACTATACATTCATAAAAACTGGAATGGAAAGTCATTTGTTATAATCATCCTGCAGGAGCTGAAGGAATCTTTTCAGTTTATTCCATTTCCATAACTGCACTGTTTTCCCTTGACATCAATAAAGGGACAAAAATAAGCCTTTACATTCAATTATTGTGTTACATGCACCTATGCAATTGAACAGTTTGCTGAGGATGATGGCTCCTTAGTTAACTGCAAAGTCAGTAGCATGAGTCATAGCAAATCATAGCTGGATTTATAATTTATACATGCAATTTATGACCAAAAATCACAGATTATGTAAAGAGAATAACAGAATTATTCTAACAGGTGCCTTTTTAGGCAGGATTTTCTAATGAAAACAATTTAGGAATGACTTGCTAACTCAGATCTCAGACATATGAGGCCAATTAATTCCCCACATGACTCAAGTGACTTTAGGTGGATCTGGGCAGTTATTTTCGCATAGTGTTTTATACTGAAATTTTCACCAGAGCCAGGCAAAGCAGCAAGTTTGTTCCAGACCACAACCATTCCCTGCTTGTACGTGTCATTAGGATTGCACAGTCATAAAAAAAATCATGCTACAGATTATCCTATTTGATAGCTGCAAACCTCCCTCATACCTGCGTGCTGCTTTTGGTCTCTAACCTGGTTTAGCTTGTGGCAGTGACCCGAAGCTTGAGCTGGCATTAGCTCTCCAGGAAGTTTTTAATCCGAACATGATTTTGAGATAGATATGCATCACAGTACCTGTAAATCTTTCCATGCACCACGGAAAGTTTCAGAAGGCTAACACTGTCACAACCCACAGCAGCTCCATGCTCGCCCCACTGGTGTACTGGTGGCCTTTGCAAAGCAGGCACTGTGACAGCTATTTGCCTATCAGACCATGATCTAAAAAGGGACTTTAATCCCCACAATGTTAATCATTATGACTTTCTACTGTTTTTTTAAACAAGGCCACTGTTGGGTGCACGGAGGTGACACCAGCGTTGCAATACCTCGTGGTCAACAGCAGAGAGAGCTCACAGGAGGAGACAGTGAATCACAGGGAGATGGACCATCACCACCCACTGCAGGGGGATGAGGGCAGGACACATTACTTTAAAATATCTCCTGCTGGTATGAGATAAAGTAGTGCAGTAACTGCATAAAAATGGTAGGGCCAGCTCTATAAAAGCCTTTAGGTATTTAGTTGCTTTAGGGACTTAATTAAAAATAGTATCATGAATGGAGATTAATGAAGGTGCCTCCAAGAGGGATTCACAGTAGCCTTAACCTCCCTGAGACATCCGCATCTCACTCCAAGCCCCAAACAGGCACCATTCTGCATAATCCCCCACAGCTGTCTCTTGAGGAAGATTTGAAAAAAAAAAGTGGAGGCAACTGCTTTTCTTCAAAGAGGTACCTTCAAGGTGGCTGATGTCTTGCTCTCACTGCAACAGCTACCAGGCATGGAGAAAGCTCAATTTCACTTTCTTTTGATATTTGTGCTGCTTGAATCCCTATCTTTCATCTTACTGGAGTATGTCATAACCATCAGGCAACAGGCTATTCTGGGCTGAGGAATGGAGGGCATTCAAAATGTCTCATGGAACTTGTTCTTCACAGGGTTATTGAAACACTCATCAACAGGAGAAGAGTGTGTGAAAGTGTCTCACACCTACTGTTTGGGGTATACTCTTGTTTTACAGAAGATTTTTCATTGAACTGCAGGGACAGTCATAAACCTGCTTAACAGGGCACAGAGATATATAGATTCATAGGTCTCTGTGGGATTAGGTTTGAAATAAGAACTTAACTGCTCCCCATGGGTAGAGAACACTGGGAACACAGGCTCCCCTTATGTCCAAAAAACCCCAAGGGGACCTACAGCATTAGCCACCTCCAAGATTAAAAACTTTTCAGGATTGCAATTTTTTGCAATCTACTTTTATCTTGCGACACAGAGTTCTTTATTTTTCTGCCAGCTCTAATCCTCTTGCCTGCGGATTTACTTTGACCCAGGTGTTAGTCAGTTCTACCCAGAGTTTGCAAGGCTGACCAGCTGATTGCATTCTGTAAACCCTGACTCTCCCTGGGACAAGGTGATCACCCTGTGGTTTGTCCCAATTACCTGCACATGAAGAGGGAAATGGTGCCTTTCCAGACTCCTTCTTCGTAACTGAGTGGAACTGCATTTTAAAACAGGATTTCTAATTTGTCTCAAGATACCCTAAATTAATGGCTGTGCTTGAAAACCTAATTAGTGAGCATAAATTTTGTTTCAGCCTTAGCTGGAGTGTGAAGATGGGTCATGATCTTTCCCTTAGCCCATGAATGACAAACCCTCAAGGTTACGGCTGCTTTTGGGGTGGCTGTTTCACCTTACGGGTGCCAAGAGATGAACCACCACCACTTTGGTGGAAATCACCAGCTCTCAAGAGTCACTGTGGGGCACAGTGGGGTACAGTGCCTATTCAAAGCCTGCACAAAATTAGAAACAGCACGGTTTACTGTGTTTAGACTTGCTAAAATCCCAATTGTGTTTCGAGGGCCGGCAGCTGTGGCTGGCAGGCACGTACCGTCCACCAGTACCATAGGGATTGTCGCTAAGCGGCCACCTGGGACTGCGGTCCCAGCCCATGTCACGTTCAAGGGATGTTGGATTTATCCCCCTTTGCTGCCAACCATTGGTGTCCACCCAGCCATTCCCAATTACAGGAACTGTCTACAAAGGCTGCAAGGGTGGGGGGTACAGGCGATTCTCCTTGGCGAAGAAAAGCCAAGAAAATCAAGTTTGTTTAGTGAAAGGCATTGTCTTTTTCCTTAATGGGGTTGGAGTTTCATTTCCTTTAGTTATGTCCCACTGGGTGAGGTTAAAATGGCTCTTGAAGGAAATAGTCTGACAGAGATGCTGAAACAATATGTTGTCACCGCCCAGGTCAGAACCAGAGAATAATAGGTTATTTTTACTGTATCACTTAGTGGGGATGGTATCCGAGATCTAAGTCCATCAGATTCCCCCAAGGAAACACATTGTAAAAAAATGCTCTTACAACCACAGAGTCCAAAAGGAGCAATCCAAGTCTGAGGCATATGTCTGCCTCCGGGAGACACATGTCTGCCCTCCAGGAGCCACTTCTGCCTGTGAGAGTACCCTCTCCAGGAAGCTTCAGATGGCCCCAGGAAGCTCTGGCTTCATATGATGAACTTAATATGGATAAATAAAAAAGCAGCAGTCAAGTGGAGAAAGGATACAGATTGGGCCAGGCCCAGAATCTGCTCTCACATACACTGGTACAAACCCTCAGTAACTGAGGATGGCGTTATTGTCAAATTGATGCTGGTAAACCACGGAAAAACACAACAAGGGAGTGAGCATGGGTGCTTTGTGCTTCTCAAGCATCTGCTTGCTTGTGTGGCCAGGACCACCTCAAGGGCTTCTCTCCTTCTGCAGCAGAATCTGCGTCTGTCCCTTGCTCAAATTTCCTCAGGTGAAATACCCTGCAATAACTCAACCCCCTGTGACTGATCAGTCTTTGGTACACAGCTGAAAATACCAAAAGACCAGCCATAAGTGGAGCACTTTTACAGCCAGCTCAGCTTGGGCCATCCTCTGGGCTACAGATATCGGATCTTCACACATACAGCCTGCATCTCAAATAACCCATACCCTTTAAAAAAAACACTGGCATTGAAATGTAATCCTTCATAACATGTAAAAAAATGAGGGTAGGGGAAGGGGGAGGCACTGGACAGAGGGGTCAGATGGTGAGCGATGCAGGTGGGGGAAGGCACCAGCATGGCCAGGACCTGCTGGTTGTCAGAACAGACAACTCACATTACTGCTGAACCACTGATTTTTTTTCTGACAGACAACCAATAGATTAGACATCTGAAAATACACTGTTCAGTTTCTGCTTTGGGATTATAGTAATTGTCTGCTCCAAGCTTTTTACAGACAAAGACAAGAGAAGACTGGAGAGTAACACCTTCCAGGAGGAGCCTTGAGGACAAATCCATCGCGGATGCTACCTCATTTAATAGTCTCTAAAAACTGAGTCTTCTAAACAGTGGTTTTCCAAATGTTGATGGAAACGGGAAAATCAAAGTCTGCCTGTACACACAGATATGTGTTTGCAAATATTTATGTATGCTAAAATGAATGCTCTGTCTTACATCTGAACATCAGAAACCACAGCAAAGCAGATACTTCTCTTTTGGTCAGTGTATATAAACTTTGACTAAAGATTCAACATACTGAATTTGTGACTAGAATGGTATCTAACAGTTTTGTTTTCCAGCTTCTTCTTCTGTTAGAAAGCTAAAAGCAAAGTATATATTCAGTGTCTCTGACCTTGGTGGGAATGCTGCTTGAGGAATGTCTGTACGGCTGTCCTGCTGATTTTATGGACTATTTTTGCTGTGTGATGTGTACCATCATTACTTTTGCTTTCAAGGACCATTCCCAACCAGAGTTTAGCCTGTGTAGACTAAATGTCTTGAGCTTCTCAGTGCTCTGTCCTTTTTTGCCTCAATGACTTTTGAGTGACACCAGTTTACTGCATTATAATTAATTTTTCTAATCTTATTTAAGCTTACTGCTACTTTAGACATTGCCATCCCTCTTATTTTTCTGTAATTTTTAAATTTTTTATCTTGCAAATTGCAGTCAACCTCCCTCTAAAAACTGAACTTTCCTGGATCTGCCAATCTATTTGTGGGTTAGTTCTTTCTCAAATGATTATTATTTTACATTCATATTCATGAATATTTCAAAATTAGCTGCCCTGATTGCTGGATCAGAGCTGCTCTTCAAATAAGCAGCTTCCACTCTCATTGAGAGCAATGGAAAAGCTGCTATTGATTTCAACAGCAGTAGGATCAGGTCCCAAATAAAACTGCATTTATTATGTTTGGCTCATTTCCTAGGATTACTTGGAACTTTGAAAGCTGTAATTCTTGATGCTGACAGCTCTCCCTCTCTCCTGGAGCAGCGTGGTTAAGTCAATCGATACATGATTAAAATAAACAGCCCCTTGATCAAACTTATGGCTTTAGTGCAAGTCTTTCTGATCTGCAGAAGAAAAAGCCTTTATGTTTGGCAGCTCTCAAGGCCACACCAAAACCCAAAGAGCACCTGACTTCACTTATTGCCCTTAACTCATATCCAAGTTCATTCTGCTTCATCGAACAAGATACCTGTGTTTTCTGAAAATAATACCACTCCCTTTATTGCATACATTACCTCTATTCTTCTTGGAAGTGCCTCTAAAAATCCCCTGAACTACAGCTCGCTGTTCTGTCTTTAATGCGCCCCTCTTTTCCTGATTACTTTTCCCTGGGTATAGGAGGTTATTTAAACATTTATCCATTTTTCCTTTCTTCTTTCTCTGTCTTCCCTTCAACTTTCTTCATCTCCCTTCTCACTCCTTCATTTCCTTTTCTTTCACTATGATGCTCTTTTTAGTCTTCTAAGATTGACTGGAAAATCTTCTACTGAAAATTTTCTAAGAGCAAAATGCCCTTTTTTATAAAGCTGAAGTCTATTCTGAAAGGAAAGCCCAGGGCTTAATGCAATTTCTTTTTCATCAGTTGTGGTCTGGACAAAAGATATCCTTTTTCCCTACATGATTTTTTCTCGCTGGTGTTTCCATTCATGCTCTTCAAATAGGCACCGTGTCACAGCACTGAGCTGTTATAAAATCCTGCATCTTTGCTCAGATTTCAGCAGCAGAAAATTTGCAGTCACGTAATACTCTAGATGCTCATTTTGTTCTACTTATTTATGTCAAAGAACAAAGCAGTTACAACTAAACCCAGAACAGGAGGAAATTAAAAACTCCTTTCCCGTTGTGTGAGGTGGAAAAGAGGAAAATGAATACCCACAAACTCCAATGGATTTCAGAGGGAATATGACCCT
Source organism: Scytalopus superciliaris (assembly GCA_013400415.1). Lineage (NCBI taxonomy): Eukaryota > Metazoa > Chordata > Aves > Passeriformes > Rhinocryptidae > Scytalopus > Scytalopus superciliaris. The sequence continues at coordinate 516,636 of VXBX01006198.1, forward strand.
GACTCTAAGCACAGACTGAAGCAAAGGTAATGCTTCCCAGCCTCAGGGATTGAGCCTGATTCTCCAGGGAGATGGCCCAGGGCAGCCTTGGCCCCCGCAGTGGTCAGTGAGGAAGAGAATTGGAGGCAGTGAAGTAAAACACTGGCACACTGAGTCACACCAGTTATGAGTCTGTCCTCCTGAAATCCTCTGTGGGCACAGTGAGAAACACAGTGATATCTCAGTGAGAAACCAAGTGTCCTACCCTGGAGAGCCATGGTCCTCCTGCTCTGCCCCCTCCTCAAAGAACGACGCCCAGGCGTGACTCTTGCAAAGACAACCACGGGGATGAAGAGTGTGAAAGCAAGAGTTGGCAGAGGCAAAGGGAATGAAGGGCAACTGCTCGTCCTTTGGACACTGTATTGGTAATTACGTGCAAGAGAACAACCAGTTAAAACTTGGTTTGGTTCATGTGAAACCAACCGCTGACCTAATTTAATGCCTCTGGGTGTGCCAGCTCACAGCCTCCTGACTGTCAATAGGCTGGCAAGAAGTACCAGCTCCCCACTGCTGTCCCTGCCTGCTCCCCCTGCTCTACCAGCTCTTCCTCTGTGAAAGTGGAAAAACATTAATTTACAGGGTGACACCACCTCTCGAGACCTTTCCCCTTATGAGAGGGCCCTTAACAAAATGCAGGAGTATATCCACATGGTGTGGCAAATTGATGGCCTTCCAAGCAAGATGGGCATTGTCAAAGAAGATTCAATAAGGTGTGAACATTCTCAACTCTTCAACTACCTTGTACCTTGCAGTTACACACCTTTTGACCAAAGGAACAAGCACTGTTATATTTCGTTTTCAGTTCTGAAGGTCTGCCGTTGAGTGGATTGCAATGCTCTAGCAAGTCTTCGTGTCAGTTAGATTAGTTCTATTGCCACAAATAAACAGCATCAAAATCAATATGGGATGTCCTTCATCCTGCTATAAAAAAGGCAAAAACCTTAAAGCTCACAAAGCCTATGAACTTAAACAGTCAGTGGTGTGCACTGTGCCTATTGAATTTTTTGCATGTGATTAATGGCCTATTGATCCTATGTGACACTTCTGCAAGGCACTTACAACACATGATAACGTCAGACAGAAACCTCTGTGTGCTACGATAACCAAGGGGTACCCCAGTGCAGGAAAGAGAAACAATAAAGTAGCCATTTAGCAAAGCAAATGTGCAATAAAATGTATGAATTAATTGTTTCAAAGTAATTTTTTTCTCGGGCATAAAGCATTTCACTCTCATGTGGTTTCTTTCCCAACTATTTCTAAGTTTAGCCTTAAATTTACTGCATTTACCAATGCTAATGTTCAGGGCTTTCTTGTAATCGAAGATTACTTGGCTTTTCCAGTATGTTTTCTAAGTAAAAAACATCATGTTATACATATAACATGTATAAAATCACAGGTTTTTTTGAAAAACAAGTAGTGTCTTCTATACCCAATAACAGCTTTGATCACCCGTCGCTGTATCTGCCTAGGCCGCCCCCACACAAAGCAGGAGTTGTCTTTTTATTGCCTCTATCCATTCATCCTAACTTAAACAATAACTGAGGACAGATTTCTAGCCCACCTGTGGCAGCTGTTTAAACATGTCACACAGCACCTTATTCCCACAAATCTATAGCCCCACACCACCGGTGGAAGAGAACAATCCTTTCTTCTTCTTTGTTCCCTTGCCCCATCTGCAAAACACCTGATTTATTTTTCTTCTAGAATACAGTAATGGAAGGAAGAGTTGTGCAACACGGCACCGTGGGTGGAAAACAGCCAGCCAACTTGTACCAGGAAAACAGCTATTACACGCACGCGATCCGCAGTGTTAGTCCCATTACAGGGCTATAAAACCTGAGCAGGTTACAAAGCCCTGAGGGCTGGATCATGAGCACTAAAACTTAATGGTAAGAGTCAGCTACTTCTGATTTTAGCCTTGACTTCTCCTCCATGCTGGCAGTAAATATCAGCAAAAATACAATTCAGTGACAGAAAAGGGCTATAATCTTTCAAGACGTGGAGCAACAACCCTTGCTGCTGAACCAGGGTACTTGGGTGACTGGGGTGCTCAGCCAGGGCACCACTGCTTGCAGACCTTTAGCCAGCAACCTGAGGTTTAATTTACTGTTGTTGTTTTCTTTCCTTCAAGTAAAAAAAAAGGAACAGAAACTTGAAGCATATGAAGCTTCACACAGGAAATGAAATCGAAACCACTGATATGGCAGCACAGAACAGGGTGTGGGGGGGTCTGCAGAGGATATGCTAAAAGAAGAAGTGGCAAAGCTGGTGAACAAGCTCACGGAGAGCACAACTTTGCAAAACAGGTTGGTGAACTGCAGACTTTCACACACACAAAAAAAAAGTGAAGCTCTGTAGACACTATGATATTTATTTGCTTTCATGCAGCTGGTGCCAGGTGCTGGCTTGCACGGCTGGACAATGGCATGTTTTGTTTAATCCCAGAACAGCCTTGGCTCAGTCTCCAGCTGCAGTTCTGTCCTCTCAGCTTCCATGGCCATCCAGAGACACTCACTGTGCTCCTGGAGGGCGTCTGAGAAGCAATACTGCTATGACCTACAGGCCTTTCAGTGGGCATTATTTGGTCAAATATCACAGATTTTTCATCACTATCCATCTGCTTTGAAGTTCTGAGTTGGAAGTAAAACCTTTGGTATTGACCACTAAACCAATATGCTTTCAAATATCATGTGATTCAGACTGATTCCCAACCAGAGGTGTATTTTCAGTTCACTTTTGCCAGGGCCTCTGACATCAGTTTTCACAGACGGAGAGCAGTGCTTGTTTTTATGTCAAGAGATACGAAAACCAAACAGTGCCAGAACAAATACTTCACTTTTCTAAGGAAACTAACATATAAACCACTTCTGCATACCATGGTCTGCAATGTGCAGAGCACACACACCAAGCACGAACAAACCCTGAGCCCACACACTACTTGGACAAAAGCCCCACAGAATTCACCGTGGAATTGCTGCCTCCAAAGGGAATTTTGTAAGAGCAAAGGCTGACTCCAATACAGGAAACAAATATCTGCAGTCCCACCCTTATACCAGGGTCAATCTCCCTGGCTACAGGTACCTGTTTTCCTGTTGGCTTTGGCAGGTAAGCTTCCCCAAATACAGTATGACAATATAGAAACAGCCTGAGTATTTTTCTCCATCTCTTATCTTTTCAAACAAAGACCAGTGGATGGTTTCATTGCAGGTTGCTTTTAGTCCTGCCTTGGCTGCTGTAAATGTAACTTGCTCCTGTTACCAGCTCAAAGCTGAACAGTTGAGGATTTTTCTTAGTGCAATTTCATCTCAGCGAGCATGCTTACTTAGATACCGACATGGCACATTAACCTTTAATATCTAAAGCTGTTTTCATCATGGCTACAATTGTTTTTCATGATTTGCTAATTACAGACAGGTGGGAAACTGTTTGCAGTTCCACTATAAATGATGGGTATGCGACAAACAGCAGAGATGGCAACAAAAACACTCCATATATAAACAAATGGTAGAAAGTGAGAGACTTCGTTTTGTATACTTGGCTGAGTTTTTCTAAGTGACTACAAGAGCTGCATGAACTTGTGGTAGTTTTGCAGAAGGAGAAACTTGGGTGATTCAAAGTCAGATGTACTTCTTTAAATTCCACATATGAATACTATCTGAGTACTGAATTTGATTTGTAATCTATTGCTTGTATGCTGCACAAAGAGTGGAGGAGAAGGGACCTTCAACACTACTAAGCAACAGTAACCTCCATTCCTATAGTCCCTCTAGGTAGCACACCTTTTTCACACTTGAAAGAGCCGTACTCTGCATCACCTAAGGAAGATCTGTATGAGGAGAGAGCAATTGATACCGTTACAGAAAAGAGAGAGCAGTAGTGAAAGCAAGTCTGTCCTTGATTTTAGAATCCTGCCTTGAATAAAAAGGGATAACAAAGGCTTCTGGTTGTTCATATTTAAGTCTTTCCTCAATCCACTATGGTAGCCCCATTTGTAAACTTTATTTTTGATAGAGCCTGATGGGAAACAGGGTGTTTTCATAAGCAATATACTTCTTGCTGACAAAGGAGAAATACTGAAAAAAAGTACCTTATCTTGTCAGACTTGCCACCCTATGAAACTATTCTCGTATTTCTTTTTCCTAGCAAGGGAGTTTTGGGTGGTTTTCCCCCCGCAGAATAGCTAGATCATTGTTGAAAATTCCCTAGACTGATATGGTGAGTCTGAGTGTGATTTTGCTTTCTTTCAGCACAATTAAAATAACCTTATTTTGACAAAGGGTATTTTTTGGCCACCATATGGGCCAACCCATGAAAATTTGCTACCCGATCGAGCTCGCAGATGCCCCTGTGCACGTCCCAGGCTCTCTGGCAGACAGCTGCAGGGCTGGGAAGGCGTTTAGCTGAGGAGCAGATGCTCTGTGCAGCATTAACTCCCTCACGTGGTTACGGCCGCATGAGGAAACCAGCACGTAACGGCACAGCGAGGGCAGTTGGTGACTCACTAAATCCTAAACACCCCAAAGCTCTCTCTCCAAGGCTGCTAGAGAATTGTATTTGTAACTAAAAAGGGAAAAAGGCAATCTTTACTTTTTAAATACTTATCGTTCTGATATATTATGCATCAAACCCTGCAACTGATAACTTCCACTGGCACTTACTGAAGACTGGAAAAGAACTTGAGTGAAATCCTGGTTAAAATTCCAAATAATTTCAGAAATACCCAAATTTCACCTAAAAATCTCACCTGAGGTCACCATTTACATCTGGATTTTGTTCCCATGTGAGTGAAACTACTGTCACCTCAGCAACCTTCAGGAGGTCACTCCTCTTCTATGCTGGCATGAATGAGTGACAATGACAGGGAGTGAGGAGTTAATGACATGCAGAGCACCATGACTGAATCAGAACAGGAACTGGGTATTAAACAGAATCATAAAGCAATTCAAAAGGGATTTCTGGAGGTCATGTAGTCCAGCCTCTTGTTCAAAGAAGGGCCAACATTAAAACCAGACTGGTTTGCTGATGGCCTTATCTGGTCAAGCTCTGAAAACCTCGAAGAGTGGAGACCATACAATCTCTGTGCACCCCATTCCATTGCTCCACTGCTCTCAGGGTGAACACTTTTTCCCTATAAACAATCTGAATTTCTCTATCTGACATGGAAAGACGAGGAGGAAAAGGGAGAGGACGACTAACACAAAATGACAAGACAATACCAAATGGAAGGTTCAATCTTCATGTTCTGGTGCTGCATGCATACAATACAAGCAGTTGAAAATCAAAAGATACTGAGGGGGTGTGAGGTGAGTGACAAATTGGTAAGCTCCAGGTTAAGTACAAAATAAGCAACAGTCCCTGGTGGCAGCATATCAGACAGTACTCATTTTATTGTCAGAGTAAAACATATTCCTTTCAGAAAACCAAACAAAAAACCCTACTGAGTGCTCCAGTGCATGCCAAGCAATTATTGCTTTCCACAATGTGTCCTGTGACTCACTATGCCACAATGAATTGGCATATGGTGCTCATTCAGGGTATATAACTCTGAATATAACTCTGAAAAGCTAATAGTTACTTGGACTGCAGTTAATTTTGGGGGATTTTAATTTCCCCATGGCAATGCAATAAATGTCATGCTTATTATTGTATTATTATTATATTAAAAAAAATGTTTTTAGTGGCAGGCAAGTGTCATTAACACCTGAAATATCTTGTATGCTACAAAAATCAATTCAGACAAACTCTGGCATGCGAAAGTACATAAATAATTGGTAAATACTACCTGTGGTCTTCTGGGTCCAGATTTGCCTGATGCCAAGAGCAATCAACTCCTTTTTGGCTGCAAAGGATAGGAGGGCACTCAATACCTTGCAGAAGGCACTCAGTACCTGGCAGAACTCAAGCTTTCTGTGTGCCAGCACCCCATGAAAGAGCAAACCTTAGCACGTGCAACAAAAATGGTTCTCTTCTCTTGCAAGGGAAGGCAGCCTCCCAGAGAGACACAGAGCCAGCTCTCTGTAGGTGATGAATACTCTTCCTGCCTGGAAAAGGGGCACTTTCTATGGTTACCTTGCTTTAAAAAGAGCTTTAACTCTCTTATTGAAAAAGACATAAGAAGTAAAAAAGCATCTGTCTTTGAGGGAGTCTGCCCAAGAGCAGAAGTAGACTGAAAATCCAGTTTTAATCATGGACAAGACACCGGAGATGCTTAAAATCAGGACTGAGTAGTGGCAAAAGAAATTGTGTGTGATTACAAGAAAATTCTTCTCCTGTAATCAAGATTACTCAAATGAGCCCAGGCTGCACTATGGCTTGTGAGTATGACCAAGACAACATGACTTCAGAGTGCTAATAGAGCTTTTCACATACCGAGATGATTTAATGGGGGTAAAAATCCTGTACAGGCAAGGTCTACCTAACACTTGTGTACACTTGACACAAGTCCACTGGAGCCAGTGCTATTCATTAGCAAAGGTGGATCAGCAAGATAGAAGTGGGCCATTGGGATTACACCCATGAAGGGACTCAGAGCTACAGCAGAAGTGTCATGGGTTTCAAAGTCAGCAGGACCGATTTCTGAAAAAGGGGGTCTGACTTTTGACATTATTTACACTTATTATTTATGATCAAGCAATAGCAGTGCTACTGGAAGTGACAAAGCTATGCTGGAATAACATCAGTTCAGAATTAGATCCTGAATTTGTATGTCTCTGAGCTAATTTCACAGGTATCAAACAACACTAACATCTCAAAATGTGACTTGGAAGGAGAACATAAACAAACATCTCAGCCTACAGCTCTATTGCTCCCTGATCCCCAAGGAGGCAATTATTCCCTCAGTGGTGTTCTGTATAGCCCAAATGCAATCATTGCCAATACAAATATTTTGTTCCTGTGTTTGTACTTTACAAAACATAAATTTGGATTCTGTGGTCTCAGGTGTTCTCTTCAGGGCTTAACAAAAAAGGTCCCAAACAGTGATCAGAGAATATGGCCATGACCTAGCATGACTGATGATGGTGAATAGGGACCTGTTTCCTCACCTTGAATCTCCTGAATGGTTTACTTGTGTGGGAGAGAGTTGAAATCATGTCTGATCCAGAGACAGCCAGCATATGACCTACACTCTTTCACTGCTACTCTGTAGGTTCTTTGGTAGTGGTCACAAAATATTCTCTATCTCCTCAGAAATATCTTTGATTTATTGAAACATTTGTTGCATCTCGCTCACATACACTCCTCTAGGAATGTACTCAAGAGAGAGCAAAAGTACATAAAAACTAAGTAGAGCTCAGGCCTTTTCCAATAAAAAGTAATTTGCATCTATGTAGAAATGTCAAAGTCTTCATTTCACCCAAGGATATAAAACCAACATTTAGGTTATAACCACCTTCTCCTCAATGCAAAGACCCTCCTGACAGAGAAGGAAATGCTGCCCTTGTCCAGATCCCAAACATTCATTCTCACGTTGGCTAATTCATGGTAGTGTTAGCTAGATTTTCATTACTGAGTATTATTTGTAGCTGCTGTTTCAATGAAGCAGCTGTAATAAACAAGTGAGATTTATGTTTCTTTTTAAATTGCTTGAAATAATTAGCGCTGTTAAATTTAGACTCTGAAAAACCCTACTGATTTCTCTATTTTTTCAATACAGAAGCTACAAAGCAATCTACCACCACCAGTCAGGCCTGGGCCATAAAGTACACACACCATATAACAGCCAAAATGTGTTTTAAATGAGGAAATAATCTAAGTTCTCCAAACAACCTTTTAAAAGTAAATGATGGTCGTGCTGAATGAAACATTTTAACAATTGTGCTGTGTGTTATTCTTCTCCAGCCTAAATGCAGACAGGATTTTGCTATTCCTGTTCATGTCTGTGTGGGTTCAAACGGGCACCCTGGACCTAGACCACGGTGGTAAGATCAAGGGTAGCAGGGCCAGTATTGAGATCCAGACCCAGATCCGAACTTTGCAGCTCACTTCCTACCTTAATGATTTATTCTGATGGTTTATACTGCATCTAAAGTCCTGACCCACTTCAGACATTCAAATACCAAACTAGGAGCCTGTGGTTTGCCCTCATCTCTGCGTCATTTACTTTTTCCACTCACAGCCCCTCAACCACGGCTTGCTGTATTGACAGATACTTATTTAGAATAAGTAAACACAGTGCCCTCTGCAACCCAATTTGGCCTTTTCACAGCCAGCGCTGCATTTCAGAGCCTAATCCAACAAACCTGCTTCATGACAACACTGAACAAACACCCTCTAAAAAGCTTTTCACTCTTAGTTGGGGTGTTTTTTGGTTGGTTGATCAGTTCTGTGACTCATCAGCCTTACAGTACTTTTCTTGGTACAGGTGACACCATCTCAGCAGTCCAGGTTTCCTCAGTGCAGTGGGAAAGGCAAGATGGAATACCAGGGGCCATGACAGAACTCAGCCTTAACAGTTCTACATGAGGGGAATGATGTTGAGCAGACATTCAGCTCACTACAACCCCAGGGGAGGTGAGGAAAAGATGATTTGCTGTGGGAAAGACCACATCATGCCACACACAGAAGAGATACAGAAACAATATACTAATTCTATAATGAGAAAAGGTACAAATGAAGACAAGGAGAAGGCTAAACCTGTCAGTTTTACATTATGAACCTTTTTAACTGGAGGAAGGAAAATTTAGGAAAGATATATATACAAGAATGATGAAGCTGGGAAAGGAGTCCAGACTAACATGGAGAAAACAGCTTTAATAGCTATAAAAATACAAAATTATAAGTACTTCTTTGTTCTATATATAATAAATCAGTAACAACTTCTACCTTAATGATAAAATTCCAGGGCATTAAAATAAACAAAGGCATAGTGTCTTAAGTAATTACTGGATAAAATAAATAAGTGGCATGCAATGGGATGGGGATTTAGTGGTAGGAAGTATAAAGCCCTACATCTCCGTAGAGCAGTGACACTGCCTGAGGAGCAGCTAGCAAAGCTAAGAAAGACCTAAAGGTGATTGCAGGTAAGATTAGCCAAGTAATAGAATTTCTCTGTGTGATGCTACTGATTGATGTAGAAGGGTCAAAGGCTAAGCTATTTCTGGATGTGTACATGGGAAGGGATGACATGGAAATCTAAAGCATAAAGCTATGTCAAAACAACCACAGGGAACAAATTATGAGCTGTTCAAGTCTGCACAGATTAGAAAGGAGATAGATAAATTAAAGGAAATACAAATAAGGACAATAAAAGTGATCTAAGGAGAGAGTAAGAGAGCTAAAATTAATATGGTCTATAAATGAGAAGACTCCTGGGCTGAGATCCAACTATAAATACCTTCAAGGTACTGTGTGTAGAGGAAGGTAATTAATCTAGCTCAAAGGATAGTAGGACAAGAAGCAATTGCTTGAATTTAGGAATGGAAAAATTCAGGGTATATAATAAGAAAAAGTTGTTTGAAGAGACACATCTGCTCAACAAGGTAGACTCCCAAGGTGATAGCTAATGCACACTTACTGTATGCAATCCAGAGCAGGTTGTATAAGGAAGAAGCTCTGGCAAATTTTGCTGTCACAGCTTTCTACTGTCCAAGGAGATCACTGCAGTCCAACTTACTGATCTATTAGTCTCATTCTTTATGGGTTATCTTAAAGACTTCTTTTCTATTTAAAAAACCCCAACACAACACTCCAACTATATATCCATGTAGCAACAATACAACTACACCAGAGCTCAGAAATGGGGGTGTGCAGCACTCCAACGTGCATCTCAGGCAATGGCAAACCTCTCTGACTCTCTTCTGGCTGTTCAGCGGTGTGGGCAATATGAGTCCGTTGGGTGCCAGGCATGAGAGTGTCAGCATGAAAAAAAAGGCTGACCCAGACCTCAGATTTTCTGAGTATCTGAACATTGAGGTCAAATGCCAAAATGGGAACTACCTCTTGTGATACTCATGGTCTTTCTCAGCCTTTTATTAAGACATCCTGCATAGAAGCTTTCAGTGTCACTGCATACATTATGTACTTTCATTTATGATTAGCCGAAAACCAATGCTAGTAAGCAGTATTTAACAACCCTCAGGAGCTCTAAATAGAAAATAAAGAAGAAAAAAATCCAAAAAAACAACTCAAAACATTTGCAACAGACCTTACAATTTTCAATGACAAACGGGTACACACAAACGTGAGGAATATAAAACCCAAGTACCATTACACCCTCCCTTAAACAAATCCCATCCCAACTGCACTCACCAATCGGGACTTCTGTCCCCTCCTCAATGTAGATGGGCAGTGGTGATTCCTCCATAGGATGAGGCACTGATGGAAAGTAATGAATTGTGGTAGTATTTGTCGCAAAGTGACTACAATAAGATGGTCCCTTTCTTATCATTACAACTACATATGGCTGGTTACTATGAACAAAGAGCTCTTTCTCAAAGTGGTCACCTCCTGTCACAGTGATTGGTCCAAGTCACAGTCTGAGTGGTTAATCCCCACCAAGCATTCACTGCCACAGGAGTCAACCCCCTCTGAATGGGGCCTGGGAGAGATCCCTGTCCTGGATGCTTCACCACCCTGCCATTTCATTATACCCTCACTACTCCCATCCCTGGCATTTAACTCTCTTTTAGAAACTCACACAGTTGAAGAAGCCAAGGGGAGCCAATGCACAGACAGGCACAAATAGTTATCGAGTCAAAGTCAAAATATTTCATGCACAGAACCAGAAGAGAGAGGCTCTGATGCTCAAAGCTTGCCGTTAGCTGTTGAAAAGCCACAGCAGGTGATGGAAGGCTGCATCACAAATGGCCTCTGGACCACTGACTTTTCATTATTCATTTTGGAGTGTATGTATTGGACTTAAGAATTCCCAATTACTTCTTTGTGATACTGCAATCTCCAGGTAAAACTCTTCAGATCTGCACTGCAGGCTTATTCTGCACTTTCCAGACGCCGTACAGTCACTGCTGCAGGATTTGTCTGTTTGAGGTCTTCTCTACTTGGGAGCTTCTTCTCTTAAAGGCATTTTAGTTGTACTATTTCCCATTTATAATCGCTGGGAAGCATATCTTCACAGGATATTCAAGAGATTTGAAAATGATGATGTACCTTTTCAAAGATACAAACACTTAGCCTATTCTCAGCTAGGGCTCCCAGCTGCAGGGAAGAAGGATACTTTAATCCTTTGTGGAGTATCCTTCACTTACTTTTTTGGGGTTTTTTTGAAAGATTGTCTTATGATATCCATAAAACCAGCCAAAGAACCCTTGCACTTTAAAGCTATTAAATAAAGCATCTTACAATGTTTCTGCCAGCAACACAAGCAGAATAAAGAGTGTTTTCAACAGATGTTTGACTAGGAACAGGCATAATATAAACCCCACCCTGGTGCTTTGTGGGATGCAGAAGGCTGCCAGTTCCCTGCCTTTACCTAAACTCACCCCTCACTCGTGGAAGATGAAGGGAAGCACAGGGGAGAGGAAGAGCAGAACACAGTTGCCTACAGAACTACTGTACAAGCCACAGAAATCATGGTCTACCGGGACGCCTTGCGCAAGCCACTTTTATCTAGAAGCTGAACTAACATTCCAGCTCAACAACAGCAAAAAAAACACTTGTTACCACACGGCGTTTTGCTACATATTAACCAGCAGTTGCTACGCAAGCATAATGGAGTGCTGCAATTCCGAGATACATGTTATTTAAAAATAATTTAAAAAAAAATGTTGACTTATGGGAAATCAGCCTGAGGTGAGTGCTCGTGGGCTTGCCATGCCACTGGACACAGTACATGCTTGGAAGTTATGCAAAGCGGGCCCCGCATTGGGAACAATGCAGTCATTTTCCTTGCTAAGCTGATTTTTCATAAAGGCAATGAAAGTCTTCATCTATGCAGCCCCTCAAAACATTTGATCAGATTTATTTACAAGGAAGAAATACTGGAGGCAGAGCTTCCTATACTACTCAACAGTTTTCAGATCTGAGACCTGCAAAAAGACAGGTCACTAGATGGTGTGGAATAACAGCCTGTTGTATTTTATGACATGCAGCTTTTTTGGTCCCATGATGAACATTTTACCGGGCTCCCCCAGACCAAACAGCCAGGCTGGAGCCAAATGCTTTCACGAAACATCTGCAACAATATTCACCAATGGCTGGTGGCATCTACTCTCACTTTATTGGGTATCACCATAGGTTGTAGAAAGGCCCGAAATAACTATAGGCTATTTGAGGCCAAATACACATACCCACACTCTCTCTTTCCCACACGTATACATGCACACACTAGTACACATGCACACAAACAAATGGCTCTATAGGCAGAACTTGGATTCTGTAGGATCCAAGGCAGAAAAGCTGACTTTTGTCAGAGGGTTTGGGAATCAAGGACTCCAGGGTCAAATCAAGTTCTCACTTATGGGTCTCCTCTGCTTTGGGCAAACCAATTTAACATTATCCCTTCAGGATTTACATACCAACTTTACGGACATGCTGCTTAAATGTTTGCAAAGTGCTTTGCAACAGTTTCTAAATTCTGCAGTGATATGCACAGAAGAACTGCACAGATAGATTTAAGGTAACAGTTGCTGAGCATTATTGCTGTATAACTACAGCAAATTTTTACATGCTCTATACTTGGTTTCTATAAACAGATGGTAAGTGTTCAGTATTTGAACATTTTAATGAGCTTTATAAGCCTTTTGTAATTTCATAAACAAGCATAAATAACACTTACATGAAGTAGAGTCTCTCCTGAATGTATTTTCTCTTCCTGTTTGGGGAAAAACAAAAGAGAAAAACAAAAGGAAAAAATATTTTAAAGCCAAAAAATGGGTCTAGCAAGATAAGTCAGACATGTTTCAATGTTATCATGCATCACATTCTCCAAATTTCATCAGTATGAACTTATTATATGAAGACACCAAGATATTGAATGTAGTACAAAACAGGAGATCATTTCTTGAGTGTTTCATCCTATGTAAAACATCACAGAAAACTTGCCGATATCCATCCAAAGAGCAGGAAAATTACAGTACCACAGTGAAATAAAATGCAAATGCCATGTGATCTGAAGCAAAAAAATGAAACAAGAAACGAACTTTTAACTACATTGCAGCTCACTGATAATTCTGTGGCTCAGCATACAGGTTGCTCTCCTACCTATGGACAGCTGACCTGCACCAGCACCCTGGAGCAGAGCACCCTGTTGGGTTTTGGTATGGCGCGACTGGTTTTCCATGCCATTGCTCCAGCACTGACTATATTCAAATTCAGGCTGGGCAGTCACGGCAGCAAAGGCGTCCTTGAAGGCTGTGACAACACTGAGTGATAGAGAACCGCACCAGGAAACCCAGTAACTGCTAAAGTGCACAAACCTTCGCACAGCCGACGGGCCTCAAGAGTCACCCTCCTGCAGCCACGGGCCTCCCACCCCTCTGCCTCCCACCCAAAGCTCGCTGGCATCTGATTCACATTCCCCTTCCACCAACATAGTTGGTGGATTTGGTGGATGCTCTTGGAGCAGCGCTTAGGGCTGTTGTATATCTAGACACATCCAAAAAAAAAAAA